>BSBH01000036.1:0-216293 GCA_026013035.2 Dothideomycetes sp. NU30
TTGTTGTTGTTGTTGTTGTTGTTGTTGTTGTTGTTGTTGTTGTTGTTGTTGTTGTTGTTGTTGTTGTTGTTGTTGTTCTTGTTGTTGTTGTTGAGATTCTGGAGAAGGGGATTGAGGGCGTGATGAGAAGCGGCTACGGAGGTAGCGGAAAACGACGCCGATATCGAGATCTCGCTCCCAATACTCTTTGTCCTGATCCTGAGTTGTAGCCGTGGGTCGGGGTTCGCTGGCGGTCATGGTGGGCTCTTCGTGTATGCCCCACAGAGACAAATCCGCATCATGATGTACAGAGGAAAGGGGAGGATTGGTGAATGTAGGAGCAAAGAGTGGGCCAGCAGAGGAAGAAAGAGCGGTATCGACTGAAAGAGATATTGACGGGGCTGATGGTGCAATGTGACGAGGCTGAGAAACATTGGTGGAACCATCAGTAGGTTGATATGATGCATAAGTGCTGAACGCTCTGTCGTGTTCGACCAGCTGGTGGGCCAGAATGTTGAGTTCACGGGCGATCCGATTCAGGAGGCGTTTCTCCCAGCTATGTGAGTTGTGCGATGAAACTGCGGCTCGCACAGGAGACTGCTGTGTCGGTGTTTCTTGAACATCGGTAACAAGCTCTTCGCCAAAGATGACGGACAAAGTGTTGTCGTCCAATCCCATCAAGTCCTTGACGACCCTGCGCGTGATGCGCTGCCAGAAAGACTCGTTTTCCGTCTCCGTCTCGGCCTTGGCCGCTGAAGCAGCACGAGACATGGCGGATAATCTTCGTCTACGCCTTCGTGTTTCCTTCTCAATCTCTTCCAGCACAGCTCGACTTTGTTCTTGTCGCCATTCCTCTATGCGAAGCCTCCTCTCCTCTTGCTTGTCTACGCCATGCTCGTCTAGTGCATCGAGACGTCTCTGCACGCTGCTCCGTCTTCGATGGCTTCGTCGACGATCAGGGTTATATCTCTCGAATTGCCAGAGGTGCTCCTGCACACTGTCGTTGTGGTATAGTGCGGGGAAGCTGCCTAAGCCATCGTGAGCAGGCAAGATAGCGCCACCACTTTGATCGAGCGAAAAGGGCTGATGAAAGGCGTATAGTCCATCGTCTAGACTGTCCAGCTCCTCTTCCTCGTCGATATCTGTGCCCTGACATGTGGCGTCGCCGTCATCGTCTTTGTCGTTATCCAAGTACTGGTCGGAGCGGACACCAGTCTGTAGTGATCCAAAGTCGGATAGACCAGCAAAGTAGTGCGTGCGAGGAGTTTGAGATGCGTTCGAGGTCAAGGACTGCTCACCGTCAACCACAGGGGAGAACAAAATCCACTCTTGCGACTCGTCGACTCTGCCATTCTCTACGGCGTGCTGAGCAGATAAGGATTGCGGAATCGAAGCCGCTGTCTGGACATGCCGCCTTTGTTGCTGCTGCGGCGGCTGCCGTAAAGCCATATTGTTGGATGTGTTTCTGAGCTGGGGGGCTTTCCGTGTCTTCTGTTTCTCAGGAGAAAAGGACGGTCGGACGGTCGGTCGTGATGCTTGAATGATTGCTGTTGCTACTGCAATGCCATGTGTCGATCATGTGGGGTACAAAGGTACAAAGATGGCGGCGCTGTTGCTTCTTGTCGGCGACTAGAAGGCGTTTTCTTATCACGATTTGGTCATGACAAGGCTATTGAGCAAAAAGAAAGCAATAGTAGAAAAACTCAGAGGCGGGCATCGGTATGATCGACTCATGCGCCCCTCCTGTATCAGTCACAGACTCGACACGACACATGGCGCGACGAGAGCTACAGAGTCTTTCACCTGTTTCGTGACGTATTAACTTTGGCCCCAGGCTTCATTCGGCTTAGGTTAGAGATAAGGTTGTGTACTTTTTTGTTCCCTGTTTCTATGCTCGATAAAGATACCAAAATACACCGAGCCTCTTGTCATATCATACTTCATTCCGGTCCGATACATACATACTGCAGCTTACTCAAGTATTTCACTGTCGTCGTCTCTGACCCTGAGTCTGTGCACTCACCTCACTCTCTGCTTCCTCTCCGTTGTCCAATCCAGGCCACGTCTTCGTCTTGCCATCATCTCCGAGCCAGTGTCTGATATCGCAGTGACCGTTCACCTGGCATACGTTCTTTCGTCCAAGATTCTTGAAACGAGGCCCAGTCGGTCCGCTGACATAGTGATACTGTCCTGCGAACCGGTACTGGCGACTGTCACTGAGTGGGTAAATCTTGTCCCCCCAACGTCCGTTATAGTAGAACCAATTTACGGGAGCCCGCGGAGTCTGCGCCGACGATTTCAAGACTCGGGATGTGTGGTTGTACAAGTACGCGTGGTGGTTCAAGTTTGGATCCCACAGAGGTCCACGATCTGTTTGGTCGTGTAGAAGGCCAAAAGGCAATACGTAAGGGTGCAGACCAGCTGTAGCGTACATGGCGTGTGTGCCTGTTGCGCTGTAGATGACCGGTCGTTTGCCAATCTTCTCCACCGCATGATATGCATAAGCCTGGCCCCCACCATGTTCTGAGACGTATACTGCCTCTGGCGTACCATTACGGAAGCGCACCATTGAGTGTTCCCAGTCACCGACGTGGTTGCCGAACCGGACATTCAACACTTGATTGCCTAGGTTGTAGCTGTAAAAGTAGAACCAGAAGGCGTCGACAATTCCATCCTCTTTCGGTACAACAACTAGCACTGCTGGAGCTGAGCTATGTCCACCTTGGTTGTGCAAATCTGCAGAGTGTTTTTGGCTGTTGCGATTCCGAGACTGTGGCATACCGGTTAGCCCACCAACACGAGCTCCGGTATGTAGTTCCTCGGGATTTCTAGGTATGTTTCGACTGCCTCCTAACCACTCTGGACGTTCTTCGACATCATCTTCGCTCTTCAAATACATAAAGCGACCATATTCATTAAGCTCGTTCAGATTTTCAAGAGTTCTGTCATTCTCCATTTGTCGTACGAGTGTGTAGTTGAGATAAGGTGAAGTGTGGACGAGGTGCTCTGCGATATCACAAGGCCAGAACTGTTCGCCAGAGAACAAGTGAACATACGGCGTATGGTCATACACATATTGAGGGATTGTCCTTGATCCGTTCTCTGCTTCCGTCCATTGCTTCGTGTGCTCGTGGCCACTGGTCCAAAAGGATTTCAGATCGTGATATGTTCGTGATGGAGAGCCTGATAGGAGAGGGGCCTGGTTCTGAGGTCCCCTATTACTAGAGAGGTAATTAATTCCTTTGTCAGCTGCGTCGTTGACATGATTAGATGTGGCGCTCAAAGACGACAAGGTCAAATAGTTGACCAATCCTGCGAGTAGTCCCATTGAATGTTTGCGGCTTCCACTTGTCAGATGATTACCAGGAGAAGTTATGTCGAAGTCGGATTTAAATGCTTGTGTAGTTGGAGACGTAGTCGTATGCGTCAGCGTAGGAACATGAGTTGACAACGTCGAGGAAATTGGTATGATGGCAGAGGATGTGAGGATATTAGAGGCAGGTAGGGCCATAGCCACTCCGGGATGGCCGGGTCAGCAAGATCTGTGTAAGCAGTCACATGTTACTAACAGTTCAGACAAGTCGATAGGATGATAATTTAATGTTCAGACGGAGGTGAATGCTAATTGATCGATAAGATGTGGGGGAACAGGTTTCGGGGATGATAACAAGGATATTAACAGTGATCATAACAGGAAAAGAGAGAGAGAGAGAGAGAGTTGTAGCAGGAAAGAGAAAACAACAATGGTATGAGGACAGCAGATGATAATGTTCAAGCATCGTTGACGCCCGTCAGTCGGGAAGTTGTTTGTACCTACCTACTTTTGGAAGATACAGCAAGTACGGTATCAAAGTGTCGGAGCAGAACTTGGCAGGGCAGGCATGCACCTTGTGTAAAGTCCCGAATCGGTATGTAATGCGGGGTGGTGATGACGCTCAAGAGGCAAGAGGCAAGGCTTAACAATAATCAAGAGGATGGAAGCAAGCAATGATGCTTGAATGCGAAGTATAGAATGTCGAGATAGTAGTAAGGAAGAAGACGACAGAAGACAAGTTTAAAAGCCCAGCTGCATGAGCTTATGCGAATGCTGACGAACTGTCTGCCATGCTTGTTGTCTCAGACCTTCAGAGTGCATCGTCACCACCCCGAGTTTGTTTCTGGCCTTACCGACGGGTAGATCGTCCGGGA
Source organism: Dothideomycetes sp. NU30 (assembly GCA_026013035.2). NCBI lineage: Eukaryota > Fungi > Ascomycota > Dothideomycetes > Dothideomycetes sp. NU30. The sequence continues at coordinate 4,168 of BSBH01000036.1, forward strand.
TCCGAGGACCGCCGGCCTTACGCGGATCTGGACGAGTCTGCGCTGGCATCAATGAAGCATGTGAGTGTCATTATATCTCATTCGTCGCCAATAAGACCTTTAATATCAAGGCACAACCAACGCAGAAGAAATGATTGAACACTGTCCCGAAATATTGGGAGGACCGGTAAGAATCAAGCTTTCTGGGCTTTAGCTTGAACATTCGGTCGGAGTGAGTGTTTTCCATTTGGTACAAACAAAGCTCGGAGATGATTTAGAATTCCAAAGCAAACTTGGCAATCAATCAAGCAAACCACATGACATGCCAAAGTCCCAATTCTTGATTTTGAGAAAGGGCAGCAGCAGCGAGATCTGCGTGCGAGGGAAAGATGGCAGTTGTGGAGGATGAGTCGGAGTGGGAATACGAGTACGATCAAACCTCGACCGAAGACTTGTACATCACCCTGGACTTGACCACACATATACCGCCAACCTTTGCGCGTGACAAGCGCTCAAGGACTACCCGCACCTCCAACAAGAGCATCAGCAATGCCATAGCGTCTACCGACACATCGCTGCCACAAAGCGATAATGCAGAACAGACGAATGACAATGCGCCTGCAGAGCGCATGCAAATAGTCGGGCTACATGACGAGAACCCCATCATCTCCTACAACAACGCCGTCTATTCCTGTCAATGGGCCACCGATGTTGGCACCAACATTTTTCTCGCCCCTCCAGCTACTGAGACCGACCCGAAACATGCCGCTCTACGTTCAAACCCGTCCTTTGACGTCCTCGGCACCAGTTCAGCCCGTCTAGTCGCCATACCCGCTACCCTGCAACCTCATGAAGCCGAAGCGCCCGCCTCAAACACAACCTCATACCTCACAGGAACACAGCAGTCATGGACCACAGCCGAGGGCGACATAATCCAGCAAAACTCCACCCAAGGTCTACGTATCGAGCTACCCTCAACCGCCAGCGCCGCGCGCGTCAGTCAAGCCAAGTTCCTTGAGGCCTTGTCCGCCATTAAGCTCCGTAGAGGTGACAAAGACGTCGTGCCCGTCACAAACATCAAAACCTACAAACCGCCGGAAGGCTGGCAAGAGCAAAAAGCATACCACATGGACAAAGAAAAAGCACGTCTACAGATGGAAAAAGCAGGAGCAAAAGCAAAAGCCACGGGTCTCAAGGAAGCCGCTCAAGACAGAGCCGAGTCACTAAACTCCGAGCAACAACATGAAGACGCTAGCGGTGCAGAGGACGGTGCAGAAAACGAAAGTAATGCCGATACGAATATGGGCGGAGATGGAGAAACACCAGAGACCATATCATCAATCCCGCGCAAGAGAAAAGCACCAACTCGCGGTGGCCCTCGTGGCGGTGCTCCCAGTGGAAAGAGGTTGAGACAAAGTCTAGGCTTACCCGAAGCTCGAAGAGACAAGGACAAGAAACCACGAGGTCGTCCTCGAAAGGCAAAACTTGTACAAGAAGATGGGCAGAGTGCTGTCACTGGCGCTGAACCTGAATCGAGTTCTGCGGCTGCCGCAATTCCTACGCAAGAGCAGGGTAGCTTTGAATGGCAGATTGAGCAGCCGAATGCCTCAGTGAATGACGCAGCAGAGGACACCTGAACAGTAGGACAGTTTCAAAAACTACTATATCCATTGCCTCTGATAGATCGGCATCTATACATGGAAACGCGTTTGTCACGATACACTTTGCATATGCTAGCCACTAGATCGTGATAAACAAATGATCATGTACAGTCTATAAAAAAGCATATGCGACTTCACGCGGAAGTAAACCTAGTATGTTTTCTTCATTCTTTCACCGATATTTCAACCCCCTCGTACAAAAGGCAATCCTTCTACTTCTTAGCGTGCCAAAGATCATAACTAGCTCTCCAACCCTTCTCATTCATGATCTTCTCCTTCTCCATGACTTCCTTGGTAGAATTCTCAACATACTGCTTCAATGCACCCTGAATACCCTTTTCACCGACGCCCAAAATCCTGGCGGCCAAAAGAGCAGCATTGGTACTGTTGTTAACACCGACGGTAGCAACGGGGACACCTCTAGGCATGTTGAGGATACTCAACACACTGTCGGTACCATCACCGATTGATGGCTTAACGGGAACACCGATGACGGGTAAAAGTGTGTGAGAGGCTGCCATACCGGGGAGATGGGCGGCACCTCCTGCTGCGGCGATGATGACTTTGATGCCGTTGCCCAGGGCCGAGCCGACGTATTCGGACATCCAGTCTGGAGTGCGGTGGGCAGATGTGATGTGTGTTTCGTAGGGGATGTTGAGGGATTCGAGCATGCGGATGCCAGCGTCGAGGACGGGCATGTCGGAGAAAGAACCCATGATGACTCCAACGAGAGCTTTGCCGTTTTGGGATTTGGTGACCGTGCTCGAGGAGGAGGAAGAAGAGGACTTCTTGCCGCGGACTTCGTCGGTGATGTCGAGGAGAGGTTGCATGAGTTTCTCGGCTTCGGCCATGGTGGGTGCTGTGACGGTCATGTGGCCCATCTTTCTGCCACGACGAGCGTCTCCTTTGCCGTATAGGTGGACTGAAGTCTCCGGAACGGCTTGCAGAGAGCGGCTGGCGATTTGCTTGTCCGAGTCTGCGGACTCGGCACCTAGGATGTTGAGCATGATTGATGGCTCTCTGATACGTAGTCCACTTTGAGAAAGAGGTAGATCAAGGATGGAACGCAGGTGGGCGTCGTATTGAGAAATCGGGCATGCTTCAATGGTGTAGTGACCAGAGTTGTGGGGACGAGGAGCGATTTCATTGATCAAAAGGCTGTCGTCGTCGAGAAGGAACATCTCGACACCAAAGACACCTTTGCCCCAGAAGCAAGCGACTGCCTGTTTGGCGAGCTCTTGAGCTTGGTTGAGAACCTTGTCTGAGACGTTACGAGCAGGAGCGTAGACCAATTTGCAGATGCTGTCTTCGTGGACAGTCTCCACGGTAGGGTAAGCCAGGACATCATCTTTGGTCTTGACAACCATGACTGCCAATTCAGCCTTGAAGTTGGCCCACTTCTCTGCGTACAGGGGACGTTTTCCAAGAGCCTCGAGAGCGGCAGAAAAGTCTGAAGGTGATTTGACGGGGAAGTTGCCCTTGCCATCATAGGCCTCTGTGCGTGACTTGAGCATAAAAGGGAATCCAATCTGATCCCCAGCCTTTTGCAAATCCTCATTCGTAGCTCCAGCCAAAGGGATGGAATGAGCAGTAGCAACATTGTACTTCTGGAGATGCTCTTTTTGAGCATACTTGTCCTGAATCATACGGATGGTTTGCCAGCTGGGTTCCACGGCAACCTGTGACGAGATTTCCTCCAAGACATGAGTGTCTACATGTTCAATCTCAACGGTAACGACATCACAAGTCTTTGCCAGTTTTCTGATGGATTCTGGGTCCTTGAATGATCCTTCTACGTGGCCATCGTGGTTGCTGATTTGCTTTGCTGGTGAGTTTGCTGCGTCCAGGATGTTTACTTTGATGTTGAGGCGGTTTGCAGCTTCGAGGAACATGCGACCGAGTTGGCCACCACCCAGAACTCCCACTACTTTCTGCTCCATTGTGCTTGTGTTGTGGTATAAAGTGATAATATATATTCGACTATTATATGAGCGAGCGAGCGATGAGCAATGTCTGGAATTATTTGAGCGCCAAGACTTGGTGCAAGTCAAATTCTTTGGCCGATCTTTTTCACAATTTTGATAGAGTCATGGGGTGGAAAATAGGACATTGGATTCTAGACAAGTTGAATTGTCCAACACTGCTTCTACTTGAGTATATGGAATGGCTGTCATTTTGCTAGTTTTGGGATTGCAGCGAATAGAGGTCGCTGTGGCTGGAACATGATGCAAGACCGTCACGCATAGACAGACAACAACAACAAAAACAACGACAGGATGATGTGGTGCAGTCACGTCGTAGAAAAATTGCCATTTGGATCGTTGTTGTGTTTCGTTTTGCGAGAACGGCGCTTTTGTTTTGTTTGATTCTTTGTCAACACCAGCCAATTTGTCCCGTGTGAATTCGCTAGCAAAGAGAAGAAATTTCATCATGTCCGCCTCATGATTGTTATCACCCAGAGACAGCCATTTTGAACCCCATAAAACCCCCAGATTAAGGTGCTTACACCTTGAAACCCTTTGAACGTCTGCGACCACGGGCACGCTCAAACTTGCGACCCTTGCTCTCGACGTAAGGCTTCTGCAGAGGTTATTAGTATGCTGCTTCCTGATGGTGGTTACATGTCCCTGGTGATACGAGAGACTGGGGGTAGAACGTGCCTTGTGAGAGTGGGGACCGAAGCCGAAGTGCTTGACGGCCTCACGGGCGTTCTTGGGGCCACGGAGGAGGAGAGTGTTGGCACCGGTAGGGGCGCGCATGGCCAACTGATCGATGGTCAAGGCCTCACCACCAGCGGCGATGATGCGAGCGCGGGCAGTGTTGGTGAAACGGAGGGCGGCGATCGAGAGCTTGGGGAGCTCAAGGAGACGGTTGTCGTCAGTGACGGTGCCGACCAAAACGATGGTCTTGCCCTCATGTGCCTTGGCCGAGTACTTGTTGGAGGCGGTGGCACACATCTTGGACAGAGACATGGGAGGACGGTTGATCTTGCTCATCATCAGGCGGCGCAAGACGGTGGCATTGAACTTGGAGTCGGTACGGCCTTTGACGCGCAGAAAAAGTTAGTCTTTTTTGTTCTTGATGTGTGTTTTTCTCGCGTGCAGCCAATTCCTCTCGCGTCCTTCAAGTCACGATTACAGCGGCCATTCGTGACAATGCCACGGTTTTCGGTACGAGATAGCGTTCGAGAAGGGCGTAGAGGGAGGAATCGAGGGGTCCTTACGGCTCAAGAATCTGTAGAGCTTGACGAGCAGAGCCGTGTAGGGGTTGTCCGACTTGGGAGCCTTGCGGTGTCCGGAGCGGACGTGGTGGTGGTCCAGATCAATACCTGCCCATCTGGTTAGCAAGGACAGCTGCGAACCATGGCGATATAGAGTCGTCGATACCCATTTTTACTAGTCGTCGTCCGGGATGGTCGTTGTCGAAAAGTCGTCGTCTGTCGCAGAGGTATCAATCCAGCACTCTGGATTTTCGAGTGTGCGCAGACTGTGGACGCACTGACCACAAAAGCCGCCACGGCAGAACCCGGTCATATGCCAAGACCGCTCCAGTGTTCCAAACGCTCAAAGTCCAGCCATGTTTTCTCACGATGCGCCTATTCATCTTATGAATTGTTCTTTATAAATTTTCCAATCAGGTGAATAGTCTTGTCGTAGTAAGTTGTTTTTAGCATGTCACTAAGCTCTAGACAGCCATCCTTCGTGGACGCCTTTCTGGAAGTACATTGCAACGTGGGGCTCATGTTCGGAGCATTATTCATGGGGTACTGACTCTTGAAGCCGTGAGTAGTCCCCTCCCTTGGGGCTCTCAATGAACATCTTTCCAATAGTCTTGATCTCAATGTGAATGCATAGATCAACTTTCAGTGGGATCGTATGTTAAGGAACTTCAAGTCGAATTCAGATGGCCACCCAATGCATATGTCTCTGTTTTTATCTAGTGTGGTAGGCAGTCGCCAATTCACAGTGTCCTTTTCCGTTCCACCCAATGCGCCCTTACACCATGCAATGTTCCCAGTTTGCCCCTTGTAAACGCCAGCAAAAAAAAAAGGCAGTAAAATGACAAGGCGTGCCCATGATCTCGAGATTCCACTGTTCGTCATGGACTCTACGATTTAATGTTCTCCCACCATCTTTCGTTGACTGTAGAAGAAAAGAAAAAGAAAACATATGAGAGAAGAAAGCATCAACCTTATACTTCAGGTTTGAGACTGGCCATAAAGTCGCGAGTCATTTCGAAACTGAGCCAACTGCTTGCCATGCTGGGAGCGACCTTGAGAAGATTGGGTGCAATGCCCTTGTAGAGGCCCTTAATGCCCTCGTGCTTGACAATGACTCTGACGGCGTCGAATATCGACTTGTATTGGTAGCCCATGCCAGACATAGTGTTGATTTGGAATCTTCGGCGGAGCAAGTCGCTAGAAGGAGTATTAGCATAAGGTACCTTGCGGCAACTTCAGCATCAGGACTTACAAAGGATATGTGCATGTTTGAGCAACGGCTCCAGAAATTGCACCGGCGCCTAGCTTTCCAATAGGTCCAGGATTCTGTTCGCCTTCAGGTGTAAAGTAGTCGCGTACGGTCTCATACACCATGAAGTTGAGTCCCACCTAGACAAACATTAGCATGAGGATGACAAACAACCAGAAGAATGTGGACTCACGTAGGGGGCGACACCAGCAACTGTTGGCACTATGCCTCGATACAAGGCAAAGAAGCCACCTTCTGTTTTGTACATCTTGGCGAGTGTAGGCCACATGCCGGGGAGCTTCTTGCCTTGTTCCGCCTTTTCAAGACCAGCAAATGAGGCTGACTGGATGGACAATCGAGTTCGGACAATATCGAGGGGGTATGTGAGGGTGACGGAGGTGATACCGGCAATGGCACCACAAGACAAGCGTTGGAACGGGCCGAGGGGTGCACCTGGTGTGTCTTCGAAGAACTAGTTTTCTGTCAGCATGGAGCTACACCAAAGCACCCATATATGCGCCTGCGTACCCTTTTGTAGAAGTTGTAGCTTCCAAATTGGACAGCCGAGTAAGGCACAATGCGAATGCAATTGGTGCCGTTACCAGCCATGAAACCTCGGAAGCCTTCTTCGCGCCACATCTTTCCCAGTGCTTTCCCTATAGACATTTTGTATTCCTCACGACCAACACTCTGTACTTGGAACAGAATCTTCAGGCGTTCCAGGGGTGAGACGACAGTACGCGAGACGGCGCCTGCAACACCGCCTGCTATGAACGAGGCAACGACAGGTTGCGAGACCCATGACCGTATGTTTTGCGCGGCAGGTCCTGATGCAGCAGAGCCGAGACCCGAGGGAGCTGGTGGTGGTGGTGGAGGAAAGTTCTTGAGGGTCGAGGGTGCAGGTTTTTCGACCGGCGCAGAGTCGAGGGTGGATTTTGTAGAAGACATTCCGATGAATCTGAATTACCTGGACTCGTCGACCTTCATCAAGTGATGTTACGTCCAAGGTCTTTGGTCTTTGGGTGTCCGAATGGAGAATGACGATGCCGAGGAGTTTTGATCGCCAAGTCGCGCAAGATAGGTAATAGTGGAACGATGTCGACAGGACGGGCAATCTACGATATCATAGGCACAAGCAAGACGGTTCAATAGCGAGCGTAATGTAGAGGCATTGGACCTCGAGTTTGTTATGGCCTTTGATTTGAGGCTGGCTGGCTGACCACGGGTCGAATAATGAATGGTTTGATCAAATGCTGGCGAGTGACGAAAGCCGCACAAGATTGACTTGCTTGCTCCCGTTCACTCACAGCGGCTTTCCCCGATTCTATCAACTCACCGTACACTTTCCCTCGGTCAAACAGCTCCACTAACCTTTTGATGATGAACAGCTCATTCAACTGTCTGTTCGATGCGGGTCTGTTCATGATGACCTACAGATTGCCTGCCAGGGCTGGTGTCGTGTGTATTGCAAAGTCACGCCGCACAACGCTCATGAAACAAACATGAGCACACATGACTAGGCCACCAGACCTCGTCATGATCATCTTTACTAACAGTCCAAGATGCATGCTGCTCGCGATCATGGCCCTACAACTCGGTGAAATCTTGAATTTGTTCCTTTCTGTCCACAGTATCTCCATCCGACTCAACATTTGGTGATTCAACCATCTGGTTACTCCACCTCGAATGCTCAGTCTGCGGAGATCAAGTGTGGGGCAGTCGGCTGGGGACGGGTTGCTATCCATAACCATCCCGATCTGGAGCAGTGCTAGGTGCTTACTTCACCCTAAGGTCTGGGAGTAGTGACAATAAGGTCACCGAGACGAGGCTCAAGATGAGACATTTCTCGGTCAAGATCCAAACCTACCAACTCCCGTCAACCTCTCACCCACCAATGACATGCAAACCCTTTGCTTCTTCGAGCTTGACGACAAGTAGAGAGACCTTTGTGCCCTTCTGTAAAGTACAGCGTTCTCATCTTGACGACGAAGCCACGAGAAATATCTTCTGCTTGTATGTGGTAGTGACATTCTGGCTCTTCCACTACCAGGACATGGTTGCCCTCGTCTCATCAAGAGGTGTTGAGTCTCGATCATAGCCATTGGACAATTAGACCTGCCGTTTGAGGGTATCACATCCAGAAGGTTCATACATCAAATAGCCTGTAGCGCTCGAAGCTTGACGCAATCAGCAGACTGGACTTTAATGAAACACTACCACATCAAAATGATCAATGCCTATGCAGAAGAAATAAGGCTACCGAGGGAAGTTTTTTGAAAGCCCCATCGACTAAGTATGCGCAAGGAAGCTAGACCATAAGGTCCGTCGATGCAATGACGGACACAACTCTATGAAATTGATCTGAACACTGAAGAAAGTCCATGGAGGGCCCCCATTTCATATCAGAAGGTAATGAAGGTTGATGAACCGTGAGACCTAGGAGTTGCGCAAGCCATTCCCTGGGGCCTTCTGCTTGACATACCAAGCATCAACTCAATCGAATGAATTAAGTACGAAAAGGATTAACCTGATACCCAACCAACCAAGAAAGAAAAAGAGAGAGAAAGAGACCAACAACGTACAAAGAACCAGCACATCAAAGCGAAGAGACAGACAGTGAGAAGAAGAAAGCCGCGGCCCAAGTTATCATACTAAAAACTCCCATTCACTTCCATGCGTTCTCTCGATCCACCGCATCAACCACAGACGCCTCGAAGAATCTTTCAAGAAACCCGGTCCAAACCTCTTCTGGATCTTCACCGAGATCCATCATCTTACTCCACGCCTCTTCAATGACAACCTGTTGCGGGAATACCAGACTGCGGCGCATCTCGCCGCTGTGCAGCTTTGTGATACGTGCAAAGATCTTGTTACGTTCTGGGTCTAAGGTCTTGTTAGACAACTTTTTGGTTTTCTGGTTAGGCGATTGTTCAGCCTTCTTCTTACGTGATGCTCCAGTCTTCTTAGGCGATGCACCTGTCTTCTTAGGAGATTGTCTAGCCTTCTTCTCAGGCGACTTTCCAGGACTCTTGTTGTTATCAACCTTCTGATTCTTCTTCGGCGACTGAGACTTCCTCGCTTCCAAGGCTTTCTTATTGACTTCACTCAACAGACGAGCCATCTCTTCAGCTTTCTCGGGCGTTCTCCTGTTCTTTGCCGGAGACTTGGAAGGAGATCTGGATTTCTGTTCATTTCAAGCAAGGTTAGTCATGACAAGCAATTTCTTCTTACGCGGCCACCTTCAAAGAAGCAAAAGCAAAGATGTCGTCAAGAAGGGGAGGGAATCTTACCTGTACTCTAGAAGCAGCATCCTCGACTTCTTTCTTCTGCTTAGCAGTACCACTACCAGCATTCCCGACGGATTTCTCCTCCATCTGATTTTTCAGTATCTTGGCGAAAGCAGGGTTCTTTGCTTCAGAAGCTTTACCGACATCTTTCTCGGTCATGGCTCTTTTGGCAGTGGCAGCCTTGGTTGTAGCAGTCTTCTTGGTAGTGGTAGTCGTCTTGGGAGCAGCCTTGGAAGCAGTACTCTTAAGACCATCCTTGGCTTTGGAAGCAGTAGTCTTCTCAACGGCAGCTTTCTTGCCAGCACCAGTCTTAGCAGAACCAGTCTTAGCAGCAGTCTTCTTAGAAGCAGCCTTGGAAGTAGCATTCTTCTTAGCAGCACCCTCGATAGCAGCAACCTGTGGCGCAGCTATAGCCTTGGTCTTGTTCTTGGGCTTAGCCTTGGTCTTCTTTGTGACTTTTGTCGGAGCTGGAGCGACGGCCGGCGCTGCTGCTGCTGCAAGGAGTTCGGGCTTCCTGGTCGTTCGTCTGGGACGAGACGACGCTGCCGTCTTTACTTCGCGTTTCCTGGCCATCTTTTTGATTCTTTTAGATCTGTTTTGTGTAGAGGTAGTCTTTCAAGATCTAGTGTCAGGGGAGGAAGCTGTAGCGTGTAAGCCCAAGAGTTTTGATGTATCGAGGAACACTTTACGTGCTTTTGTTGTTGTTGCTAAGTACACTTGAAGTATGAATACCGAGTTAATGGAATCACACGAAGAACAAAACACTGGTTCAATTGGCAAAGGAAATTGGAAAGAGGTTGATGGAGAGAAAAACATCAAAGACGCCACCATGGTTCATTATTATTTGTTTGTTTGTGACTTTTGATCTGGCTGTTGTGTGTGCAAGAATGTTACTATATCAGAACACAAGCAACCAAAAAAAAGGATGCGGGATTGTTACATTCCACGCAATCTCTTCATGAGCGCAATTTGGCCATACGTTGGTTCATGCTGTGATTGGATCATTAGCTTTGCCGCCCCTTGGCATCAGAAGAGGGAAAAGAAAGACTTACAATGAGAAGAAGGCAAACTGGGAGGCCGAGATGCCGCGCTCATAGATGAAGCGAGATGATAGGTAGGAACCGAAAATGGCACGCAAGTAGTTCTCGGGAACCTACGAATATTGTTAGTCCTCGAACACAAATAGAAAGTCATCTCGGACACTTACTCGTTCCATAATGGTCTCGAGACCAATCTTCTCCAAGAGCAAGCCTGGTAGAGCGTCCTTGAGGACCGACTTGCGAAGATCAATATCATCCCACAGCTCAGTCTTCTGGAGCTCTTCGTCCAGATTCGTGATGGCAGTACTCAGACGATCACTGAGGATGCTTCTAGGGACTCCAGAAGCTTCGTTCTCTCTCCAGATGGCCTCAAACTCGAGTCTTGCATTGTTGCAAATAATTTCTTGCACTTGCTTGACGTAGCTCTTGTAGAACTCAGGGGTTGTGCCATCTTCGTGTACACACATGTTTTCCAGGAAGCTTGCATCGTCGAAGGAAAGGGAAGCCAAGACCTCGAGCGATGAAGAAGTGACACCACCTTTGTTTGCGGAAGCATCCTTGAAAACCACGCAACCTGCCTTCTCCAGACGGAGTTTGGCGTCTTGGGTGATGAACAGGTTTGCACCTTCAACAATATAAGGTATCGTTGACTTGCCGTCGACGATGAGTCTGTTGACTGTGCTGAGGTCGATGGATTCGGGACGTCCACCGCAAGGTACAAAGACATCGTACTGTTCTTGACGGAGATGGAAGGTGTTGCGGAAGGACGTTCCGTTCTGGACGACTTCACCGGACGGAAGCTTGACGTTGTTCTCCTCGACAAGGATTCTGTAGCCTTCGGAGGAGAGCTTGGAAATGTCATACTGAACAATCATGGCACGTTGCTTTGCCAGGCGGAGAAGCTCCTCTCTGTCAAGCCCATTGGGGTCGACTAGTACACCCGAGCCATCTACAATAGCAGTGTACTTTTCTTCACCAAGCAGAATCTCGTTGCTGCCCAAATCACCGTCAGGACCACCAGTCTGAAGCTTCCTCATGCTGGATTGATCGAGGTTGAGTTTGCGGTAAATACCCTTAACATATTCGCGAACAGACAATGTGGTCATGCCGTAGACATCATGGGGAATACCACCAAGCTTGGGACTCTTGCCAGTGAAGAACGATTTCCACCAAGGTGCATTGCGTGCTCTGGCGTGCTCGGTCGCCCAGTTGACAAGGTCAGCAGTGTTCTCGTCAGGACCCATGAAGAGAATTTCCTGCTGTCCATGAAGATCGACGATGGGATCCTTGATACCAGGGCTAGTGGGAGGGAGGAGCAAATCCAAGATGCTGTCAATGTACTTCTCGAAAGCAACCCTAGCCTTGTCCTGATGTTCGGCGTCGAGGAGAATAACACCCTTGGAACCACCCTCGGGGATATCCTTGTTCTTGCGCTGCTGGGTGTTGGCAAGGTTGTAATTTTCATCAAAGAGGGATCTAGCGTTAATAGCGAATGCTTCAGGGCTTCTCGACTTGACGATACGAATACCGCCACGAGCGATATCGCGGAAACGGAGATGGAAACCACGGAATTCGGAGCTAATGACCAAGAACATGCCGTAAAGAGGTTGAGGGTACTCCTCGATAGGCAAGAACGAAGGGTCAAGACGGAAGGAAAGTGCGGTCTTGGTAGGAGTGTAGTAGTTCGTCTTCAAGACCGACTGGTTGAAGACACGGAAAGCGGTCATGACCATGACTTGATGCTCGTTCTGGCAAGTAGAGGCAATCATCTCCTTGAGCTCAGAGTCACTGAGAACCTTGTCCACCTTCAGGCGGAGGTAACTCAGAGTAGGCAAGAAGTCGTCATTCTCACCACGAGTCTGGACGTAGTGGGCATTGGCGAAATTGATGTACAGAGCCTTGACCAGCTCGGGATATTGATGGATGATTTCAAGGATGAAATCAGAGGTGAAAGTCTCGGTACGCAGACGGCGCTTGAGCTTGGACAAGAGCTCTGCGTGGACACTGTTGCTTGAGTCGAGAATCGAGGTAAGGGTGTTGTATTCTGATCCCAAACGGTTCAAGAAGTGTCCGACAAAGACCCAGACACAGTGAGCATAGATGGTCTCCTGCAGACTCAAACGACCAGCAGCGAAGTGAGCTTGGAACTTTGTGCGAGGAATGCAGTAAAGTAAAGAGACTTCCTTCATAATCTGGTGAATGGAGGCCTCGATAGGAGGGTGACGAGCCTGCTCGGCACCGGGCACAGGACGAAGGTACAGAGACATGATGGTGTAGCCGTTGGAGAATTGCTCGACGTACTTGCGGGATGAAGTCAAGCCGTAGTAGTGGTACAGATCACTGAGGGCACTGAAAAGACCCAGGGCAGAGCCTTGCTTGTATGCAATAACCAATCTCTTCTCTCTCGTGCCACGGATTTCAAACATCTCAATGACAGGTCCGGTTCTTGCTACGGCGCTGTCGAGGATATGCTGGTAGATTTCTCTAGTGTTTGGGGTAGCCTTTTGCAAGAATCTCTTGTCTGAGATCTGGTCGAGGCGAGTCTCTTCAGGACCCGGGTTGGGGTTCTCGAAGGATGTTTGGTAGACGAAGTAGCATCGCAGCTGCTGGTCGACGTCTCCAGGAAGACTGCTCGAGGAGCGGAAAGTCTCGACTCTGTAGCTGCTGGCTCCCTTGGAGGTGTTGAGGTATTTTTCATCAATTCGTTGCTCGTAACGGGGGCCCATGTCTGACGTGACGCCGGGCTTGCTGGTGTCGATGAAGACAGCGTGATCTGCTGCCTCCTTGTCGAGACGGATTTCTAGACGCTTGTCGTCGCGGGCGTAAGCGGCTACCTTGGCTGCGTATAGGGAGTGGATGTGACTGGCAATGCTACTATTTGTCAGAACATGTACACTATATGTAACAAGGGGGCCCGCAACTTACGCATCTGCGGTCTCTGTAGAAAAGTACATGTCGTCGATTCCAAGCTCATTGTAGAACCAGTTGGTCTCAGCCTCAACGAACTCCGGAGGGATAAAGCCTTTCTCTTCGACTTTGTCCATGACCCTGCACTCGTATCAGTAACAGGCACGGCGATGCGAGTCTTGACTTCAAACTCACTCCTCCATCTGCTGGGCCTTGCCCTCGAACTTGGGAGCAACATAGCCAGATCCTTCCTCATTCAGAATACGTGAGTAGCCATTTCCAGGCACACTCAGATGTGTAGGCTGAGGAGACGGCTGTCTGCCAGGTGTGCGAATAACTTGGTCAAGGAGCTTGTTGTGCACTACTCCGTTGACTCCGTTGGGTTGTTCTGAAGACATGCTGTAGTTTTGCTGTGACTGTCGGAACTGATTAGAGTCTACCGTCTTGTCAGCACTCCTGACCACAGCTCCCTTGCTTGGTGGGCTCGATACCTTTGTAATTATGGTTGTATAGGAAGAAACAGCTACTCTGCTGAATGAATTGCAGAGAATTGGGAGAAGAGGGGCTTGTAGGGCGTGCCCAGAGGCTTTTTTAAGAATCAGGAGCTGTGCCACGAGTACTCGTACCTGAAGTCACAATAATACCTCACTCTTGATCTGGAAGATGACAACAAAGAGAGTGAAACGACGAGTAAACAATAGTTCAGAGAGACGGTCAGGCCTGGGTGCTTCGTTCGTTTTATTATATGAGCGTTTCAGTCACATGGCATCACCATCGCCGCCATCTCGATATTTTGGGAGGCCTACAAAACCTTCGCATAGACGCGGCCTTTCCACCACTGCCCACTCTGGTACTGTACCTGCACCCGACTAGCGTTAATCCGGGGTCCCTAGCGGCGGATGTGCCGAATTCTTCGGCCCGTGAGTCTTTGAAACCGAGCTCACTGGAAGTTCACAACTGCAATCAAAGAGCGGCTACACACGGCTATGAAAGCTTTACCATCTCAGAAGCATCTTGAGGAACCTATTCAAAGTATTTCTAGCTCTATCTCGACAACAGCTAGGTTATAGGAGTTCGAGGTTTCCGTTCTTCAGGTCCTTGTGGACACGTCTAACTTCTCGTATTCCCGATTCATCTCGATGTTTCTATTCCATCACATCGCCAGTCTTATTATTACCTATATTCTTACGTTTTTTAGTCATAAATTCGCTAATGCCAAGCTCGAGCCATACGGCGTACCCCCAGAAAAGCTCACATGCCTCCAAATTTGCGGGTTAACGTTTTCGTGGAGAGTAGTGAGGGGTTATTCGTTGCTCAGTCTGAAGCGGGGTGTTTCCGACTATTATCAATAGGAATTGACATGAATGCTGAGTTGCAGAATTTTTCCGGGCAGCAACGGACGTTCCGGCTAAGCTCAGAGTCCAAAACCAATTGCGAGACCAGCAGAGATTGAACAGCTAAGCAGGATAGCCAGACCAAGGGGGATGTTCACTGTTACAAGTCAGAGATTGGAGAAAGGGGCATGTCATCTGACCGAGCACTTACCTGACGGAGCTGCACCTGATGGAGGTACAACCTTCCCCGAGCTGTTCACGGTCCACCCCTCGGGGAGTCCGGGGTATTTGGTGTTCGTAACCGTGCCTGGGTCCATGCCGGTAGCTGTGGCTCTCCAGTCGCCGATTCCAGGCGTTGATGCTGAGGTTGCGGTCCGATGTGTACCTTCAAAAGGAACAGCACCATTCACGACCGACGTGACTGCGGGTGCATTCGTGTCTACATTCGTCGAACCCCCGTTGATCGAGCCACCTTCAGCCTTGATACTCGTCCAATCACCACTCTGGTCAGAGTACGAGTAGGATTTGCCCGTCGAGTAGTCCGTGACGGAGATACTTTCGACGACCATCGTGTATGGTCCAGCAGAGTAGTCGGTTGCACCTCCTGCCCAAGCAACAGTTCCAGGAGGATTCGAAGCATCACCACCACTCCAGATACCAAGTTTGACCACCATAGGAGTTTGAGGGTATTGAGCGCCAGCATCACTAGCCTTCAAGGCACGTTGCGTGACGCCGTCAACTTGCCAAACCAGCTCGGTCGATGTCCAGTCAATGGTGTAGGTATGAAAATCTTCGGTAGGGTTGTCCATGTGAAATGCTGCACCACGTCCAGACTGCGAGGAATCCCCTTTTCGGAAGTAAATGGATTGTACTTGATCCTGTTGATTGCCGACCCATTCCCAGTCAATCTCGTCCAGGTCATCCGACTGCAAGACACAACTGCTGACGATTCCTTGGCCTGAAGCAGCTTTGGCCTTGATTTCCACTCGACCAAACATGATGTACCATTTGGACGTGAGCATAGGAGCGTCGCCTGACTTGGCCACTGTAAAGGACGCTCCATTGGAGTCATACGTCGGTGTATCAAAGGCGGTAAACTGATTCGATTGCCCGGCAGTGAAGTCGACGCTGATAGATTTTGAGAGTGCTGGATCAGGTGGGCATCCTTGTTGTTGTGTTGGGTTGCATTCGCTGAATGTTTGTGCGTGTGATGGTTGTGTCCAAGCAAGAGATGCAATTGCCGCTAGTGCTGTCAACCGGGCAGAAGCATCAAGGTTAAGATGTGATAGAAACAGCATTTTCAACAGTCACGACAGATGTTAAAGATGCTGCAAGGTTTCTGATAACAACGAAGATACCACAACGTGCAGCGTGGAAGATGGATGTAGAACGTCTACTGCCATGGTAAAGGCGAAAAAATCATCAATAGAATCTCACTAACCAGCCATCTATTTTCTCTACAGCAACTGTGATGAGATACGTCAACGAAGATCCAGAGCGGCAAACGAGTCAAGCAAAGACTACATTGCGGTGTGGGACTTGTAGGTGAGTGGCTGGTAGGTCATCTTGATGATGCACAAAGGTAAAGTCGGGGCTGGTCGAGTGCTTGGATTGGTCCAAGCTTCGTGGTTGCCCTGACATTAAAGACGAACGCGATCGCGGGATCAACAACTACTCGTACTAGCGAAGCAGGTTTGGGATGAGCAAAAGGTGGTCATTAACTTATATTTCGCTGGCAAGAGACGCTCTATCCTCGCAAATGCTACATGGTCAAGCTCACTAAAGATAGCGTCGCTCAGTAGTCGCATGCCTCTTATCGTACATGCACGTAGTTTCATCATTCCCTCTACATGCCCTCGAAACCTTCGCCGGCGTCATCTTCGTCCATATCGCCCTCCTGAATCTCCTTGGCAAGCTCACGTTCTCTTTCGCGCGCCTCCTGGGCGTTCTTCAGTTCTTGTCGGTGCTTGTTCATAGGATATCTCATGGCCATGACACACTCGTCGTGAATGCCAAGGCAAGCCTTGATACGTTCGTGGAAAGCCTCAGCAGGCTCTCTTGTAGCGTAAATGTCACCGGCCTGCTTTGACTCCATGAAACCGTGCTCATGGTCGAGGGTGGCCTCGATAACACCATCACGAATAGCCTTGGCCACAATGTACTCAGCAGACTCCTCGCTCTCAACACCAAGACGCAAGCAAATGTCGCGGAGGGAGATGCGTGAATAAGAAAGAGAAAGCATGCGAACACCAGTCTTGATGACGTTTTGACGGAGGCGGAGGATCAGGGTGTAAGTGCCATCCTTGCGGAATTGCTGAGTGTGCTCATCAACGACACGGACAAAGCCTTGCAGATCTCCCACACGAACAGCCTGGACCAGACGGAAGTAAGGGTATAATGCACGCTCCAACGAAGGCTGTCTGAAGATGGCTCTGTCGGGAATGTCTCCCATGAGAAGCTCAACGACGACCAACAGCTTCATAGCTGACTGGTAGAATCCAGCGGCGACATTGTTGGTTGGTGACTTGCGTGTTGCGCTAGTAAGGTGTTCATGAGCGGCCGTGTAGGACAATTGAATGGCACGAATGCGGCCAAGGTAGTAGAGATAACGGCAAACTTGGTTGTTCGGCGCGTTCGGGGGGAAGGATGTCTGATTGACCAAAAGATCGGCTTGGGTAATGTCTGCGGTCGAGATATAGTTGCGGAGTAGAAGGACGATGACAGCGGCCTGAGTATCGGCGTCCTTGCGAAGAACCGCACTACGAAGAGCGGCTAGAAGTTTGGAGCGGGTGGCAATGATGGGAGATTGCTTGGACGGCGGCTTGGGATCGAGTTGCTCGTGGAAGAGGTGGTAGTAGAAGTAGGCCTTGGCGGCGAGTGAGTCGAGGGTACGGCGGTTGTACTCGCGCACCCTGTCGACCAGAGCAGATGAGAATTCGGCACCCTGGGCGTACTTTTGTGCATCAAAGAGGTAGACCTATAGGAGCCGGTCAGATAATGGGCACAATAGGGTTGCGGTAGAGCAGTGGAAACATACCTGAACCAGGACGGCCAAGTAGATGAACGACTCGGGCAGAGCATCGGCAGAGTCCTTAGATGTGGCACCGTTGGAGGGCGCAGGCGAAGACTTTTGCAAAGCGGTTTCCAGGAAGCGCTTGTCGGGAGAGTCGGAATGCGATGCGTACAAGGACGATATGGCTGTCGCAAGAGCCTCTTGGAGCTGGGCGTTCTTGCGCATGCTCGATATTGAGCGGAGCACACGGAGGGTAAAGCGTCCATCGAAACGAGCAACTGCTTGATCAAGCAGACTGAAGTTGGCAATGATTGCTAAAGGTCATGTGTTAGCCACCGGGGAATGGTGGGAGACGATAGATGGAAGGAGCGTACATTGTGAGAGCTGCTGAGCAGTAGGGGCACTGTCAGCAGGACCAGAAGCGGTCTCTACGCCTTCCATCTTGTCGGCCATGGTATGCGGAGTTTTCTGGCCTGGTTTATGCAAGAGATGAAAGAAAGGACAACGTGTGTGAGATGCAAAGGGTGGTGGTTGATGGAAGGTACGATGCAGTTGCCGCTCTGTAACTTCCACTTCTGGATGACGATGTCCCGAAACGCCAAGGCCGGCCTCAAAGCTCCTTCCCAGCATGCGAATATCACATGCGCGTTTGTTTATTTGAGTACCTGATAATTGTCACCAAGAGCACAACACTTTTCATTCTTTCACAAGCACAACAGTAACCATGACTTCGTCATTACTGTCATCGCACCTCGATCAGATATCTCTCTGCGCATCTTCAATCGCCGAATTGCCCTTCTCACGGCCGAAAGCCTTTACCAACGCACTACTTGCGCCCCACGACATCACAGCATTGATCAGAGACACCGAGACTCACGAACGCGCTCTATTTTCGATCGCACCGCCTCCAGTGCCCTCAAAGTCACAGATTCAGCAAATATCCTCGACCTTTTCCACATCTGCATCCCGGCCTACTGCCTTGTCAAATCAACAAAGACCACCACGTCGCCATACAGCAGTGGCGGCCGTTCTAGGAGGTGATCTATACCGCAAGACCAGGTCTGGTCATAGCAACAAAAACAACAAAGGCGATCTCGACGTCGAGCTTCTCTTGCAAGGTGCCGAGAAGTTATGTAGAGTCTAGTATGTTCAGTTGATCCGTAGAATCGTTGCTCCGACAAGACTGACCTGTTTCCTAGTCCTGTCCCGGGAGCCTTTGACAGAATTGCTCATCTACGAAATCGATACTCCCAATTGAGCGCCAATATCGCACACTATGAAGAACGAGTTGCCATGCAATCAGCCGAATTGGATGGCATGTACCAGCACATGGATCACGACGACTATGATCAGGACGACAAGCCTCATGCTGAGCCAACGATATACATGACCAAGGAGGATTTGTTACTTGAAGAAGAAGAGATCCACGCATTAGAGGCCAAGAAGAGAGCTCTCGAGGAGCGTGTTACCAGTATGGAAAAGGATATCGGCGGGCTGATGAGATGAGGATATGCAACCGACTCTGCAAAAACCAGTCGAGTGTCTTGCTTTTGGAAAGCTTGCACGCATTCTATGAACAATATGGGGCCCAGCATGACTGCCGCAGAAAAGTGCTTGTTTTGTGTGCTGCCAGCATGACAACAACCAGGCTGAGTGGAACCGATATATGACGCTGATTATCGAAAGCACCATGAGACACTGGAATGACTTCTTCCGAGAAACTCATTCAGCAACTCCTACCCTAATATGAGACTGGTGTCTCTCCACCGAAGAACTACGGCAAGGTAGAAGTGTGCACAATCCTTCGGATTGCTTGTTCGCTTCGTGTGGACAGGAAAGGGCTCATGCTGGAGTCTACCGGCATACAACCATGTGTAGCCGAGTGTTCTCTCTGTCTTGACATAGTGAGTGGTTTTAGGGTACGAGCGACGAGTTGGATTTGGTCGCTCTGATGGAGTTAAGCTTTGGGATCAGCAGGACAAGCAAGGGCAAGCTTTTCCTTGGCAAACAAGGGTCTTTGGTAAACATTGGCGAAGGATATGACGGAGCTAGAGGCAGAAGACAACGATATCAATGTCTATATCAAGCGCAATACCTGTTATAGTGTCAAATGCATACACAGCCACAAGCCACAAGAAAGCATGTACAGCTGGTGTCACTCGTAGACGCCAATCTGCATGCGTTAATGCCTCACGCTTCGCACATTCCGTCGGCATAAGAGGTCGACGGTGCTCAGCTCGGCTCCAGCAGTAAGAGTGACGTGTGGCTGAGCATGGAATCTAGACTGCGCAATGCGAGACAGCTCATAGGTGTAAGGTAGCTTCGACCAGACAATGACAATCCCCCTCTATTCATAAACTCCCTTTAATCTATTCCGCCGTCCGTCTCCTTTCTCTTCATCACTACCTTGCCCTCTTCTCTCCACTTCACCATCACCAGAGCACTTTCAAATCTACAATCTCGGAAACATCTAACCAGGAAAGACACAGATCCCTTCTGAACCACATCAACAACAGTCCACCATGGGTCTCCTCGGCAACCTTGTCAACGAATTCACCCACTCCGGTGGTCAAGGCCAGCAAAACCAGTCTGGCGGTTACGGCCAGGGCAACTACAACCAACAAGGCGGCTACGGCGGCGGCAACAACCAATACGGCGGCAACTCAGGCGCACCCCAAGTTCCCCCACCATGGCGTGCCGTCTGGGACGACCGCGAAGGCCGCTGGCTCTTCATCAACGAATCCAACGGCGAACGCACATTCCAGCACCCTGGCCAGAGCGGCGGTTACGGCGGTGGTTACGGCTCTAGCTACAACCAAGGTCCTCCTCAACAGCAGTACGGTGGTGGTGGTTACAATCAGGGCTATGCCGAGGAACCTCGTCCTGAGAAGAAGTCTCATGGAATGGCTTACGGTGCTTTGGGAGCCGCGGCGGGTCTCGCTGGTGGAGCTCTGTTGATGCATGAGGGTGAGGAAGTCAAGCAAGATTGGGAGGAGGACAAGTACAGGGCTGAAGCCAAGTTCGATCGCTTTGGTGAACGTGTCGAGGATGCCCCTGAGGATGCTGCTCGCTGGACGGGTCGCAAGGTGAGTTTATAGAATCAACCTCTTCCTTTTCTCAGTCAGATATTGATCAAGAAGTACAGGTCGGTGAGGTCGAAGACATTCCTCAAGACATCGAGAACGATTACGACAGAGTCAAGTACGGTGCCGAGAACAAGTGGGACAATGCCGTCCAGGACGTCGAAGATGTTCCCGGAGATGTGGCTGGCTTCGTCGGTGAAGGCGTCGGCAAAGTCGAGCGCTGGGGCGATGATGTCGACCGCTATGGCGACAACCTGGACAATGCCTATGACCAGGGCAGAGATGAAGAGAGATATGATGATAACCAGGACCAGGACCGCTGGTAAACATGATTGTAGTCGAAAAGGAGGTTGGGTGATGAGGGTCACCCTGCTCCTTAAATGGACTTGTGGTTTTTGATGCTATAACATGATTATTGACATCCTTTCGGCCTAGTTGTTACTTTCCGTCTATTTGTGATGTCTTGTGGTGTGATAATACCGACTGAGGATACGTGATCGTTGCCGTGGTGGACATTCCACCACTGCGAGGACCGATCACCACGAAGCGCCCCATGACCATATAAAAAAGTATAGACTATAAATCACTGCATATGAACATTAGGTATTAGGACGACCTATAGCCGCGCAGAAATCTCAAGGGTGTACGAGACAGCACCATTGAGAGCCTTAGGATAGTCCTATTAGTTGGGACTCTCAATGGACCCCCCTCTCCGAGAGTCCAAGATTTGTGTATAGATGGATTATTATGGATGGAATCATGTTTATTGAGAGATCCTCACAAATATTGACACCTCCCCCCCATGGAGATATGTTTGTTTCGACATAATCATACAATCCGCCAGGTATATGAATCCCCCAGTCATAATTGTACACAGCAAGAGCCATTCCCTCAAGGTACCAGTCCACATGTCTTCACTCTCATAGCACATACACCTTTCATATCCTCATCCCCCAACTCCTAGCAAGATTCACCGTACTCATCCCCTGGTAACCAACCCACTCCTTGACATTCCCCCACGCACCCCCCACCGTCCTGACCTCCTGCAACCTCCTATCCAAAAACGCTTCCGTGTCCCTAAACTCCGTACTCTGATCTGTCGTCTGAAACACCTCGGTCGCCGCATACACACTCGCCAACGTAGCTCTTTTCGTGTACCAAGAAGTATCGACCGCGTTGTCTCCGGCTAGAAACCAGATCTCGTCGCTGAGGAGGAAGAGTTCGTTCAAGGAGGCCGGGATGTTGCCTGCCAGGGACATTTGTCCCAGTGCCTGTTCTCATCGATTCACGTCAGCACATGTCCAATAATAATACCAAAAAAAAACAACCTCAATGTGCAGCCTTGACACACACACACACACACAGAGAGAGAGAGAGATAGAGAGAGAGAGGGATCATCTTACCTCTTGCCATCTCCCCAAAACACCGGCTTCATGATTCGCCCTCAACCTCTCCATGACCAAACTCCTGACCCTCTTCCCCGTCCCCGGTGTACCCCTGACCTCCCCATCGAACTGCACTTTCCCGCCCAACCCCATCCTCTGCATCTTCAGATAATACAGAATTATCTCAAACTCGCCCTTGGGAAACAGATTCGTCGTCGCGTCGAGGAATCCCGCGTCGCGGGAACCTGCCCGTAGCGCTGATTGTGTCCATCCCAGGGAAGGTACGTGGCTGAGTGCGGAGGAGAGGATAGAGAGTTCGGTTTGTGGGTATGGGGGCGGGCGCTCGTGTTCGTAGGAGTAGTAGGTGCGGCGGCAAGTGAGGGTTGGTCGGAGTGAGGAGGAGGACGGGGAGGAGGTGGTGGTGTTGAGAAGAGGTTTGGCGCGGGCGCAGGTTGTACGGATTATCGGTGGCATTGTATTGTTGATTATGTGTTGTATGGTTGTAGACGTGAGGGATTGGAGATGCGATTGGATTATTGGAAAGTTGTATGACATGATTGTTGCGGCGAGCTTCGGAGATGTCATGCCAAGCAAAATGGTCATATATAAAATGCGTACTTGAGTAGGTAGTTGTAATGATTTTCTTTGGGCCATCAGACAGTCGTGAGTCTGTCCTAGGTAGGTCTTGCAAGTTCGCTCAGGATCTTTCACGTTGAACAAGCGTTGAGCTGATACGGAAACGATTCATATTGTTCATTCTCAGTCCAAGTATGTAACAAGCCTCAAATAATCCTTCCTTTGTTGACCCAGTCCTTCCAAACCATGGTATCTCGAAGCCCTTGCCCTTCCAATTCCAATGCCCAAATGCGTCCATCAAAATGCTTAACAACCTGCAATTATATTAGCATGTACTTGTTCCTTCTCGAATTTGATCAATACTGACCTCCTTGCTCGCGTCTGCTATCGCCATCATCCTTACTCTCTTCTGCGCCTGCACTTGCTCCTGCAAGCTTGATACCTTCTTCGTCGCCTCTGAGCTTTTCAAAGTATGCTTTGATGTCTTCAGCGCCAACGGCTTGGCCACTCTCAGCAA
This sequence comes from Dothideomycetes sp. NU30, assembly GCA_026013035.2. Lineage (NCBI taxonomy): Eukaryota > Fungi > Ascomycota > Dothideomycetes > Dothideomycetes sp. NU30. Next base: position 27,419 of record BSBH01000036.1, read on the forward strand.
ACGGTTGCAGGAATGCCTTGACCTTGTCACGTAGGTGGTTATAAACCATCACGCCCTCTGCGTTGTTGTTAGTAACGATATATATGGTAAAAGTGGATGATCAGGACCTACCAATAGCTTTGACGCGGTCCATATTGCTGAGAAGAGCCTCGCCACGTTCATAAGTGCTCCCTGATCCAACACTAGCACGTCCATTCTGCTCCTCATCATCGCTCTCAGAAACTGGGGGTTCGTATGCTTCTTCTTCCTCGAGCAGTTGAGGGTATTTTGCAAGGCGAGGGAAACACTCTGGGCAGCGGCAGAAATGGTCCCGGAAATCTTCCTTGAGAAACATGGAGAAGCTACCTTGCGGTGCTTGTGGTAGCTTCTCATGTTTAGCAGAAGCTGTCGACCCCGAATCCTTGGTAGGTTCTGAAGAGGAATTTAGTGCTTTGGGCTTGTCATTGACTTCGACCTCGGTGTCAGCCTTGATTTTCTTAGATGCAGGCTCCTCAACCTCTTCATCCGCGCTTCTCTTTCTGGTGGCATCCGAGTTTTCCACTTGCTCAGTCAGTTGTGCTCCATGGCCGTTGGTCGAGGATTTGTAGAAAATAGGATCCAAGAAGCCAGGCGTGCCGGCATAGCTCTTGATCCATGGAGCTGATTCGACACACTTGTAGCAGATGAAATGGTCGAAATCATCCTCAGCAGGAAAGCCGGGAGGCAAAGGAGTCTCGTCATGTTCCTCGGGCGGCGCTTCAGTCGGTTGTGGTGCCACTTCTGACTCTTGTTTTAAGTCTGACTCTTCCTTGACGTCCTTGTCTTCCTGTTTAGTTTCGCCTGAGCTTTGGCTGCGCGGCAGCCCCATCAAGCACTCTGGATGCCACCAGTCCTCTCCACAGCCACCTTCCTCCACGTGGCCAAGTCCTAGACATTGGAACATGGTGCCCTTCTCAAGCTCGGGATTGTATTCCTCACCACAGCCGCAGAAGTGACCAGAGAAGTTCTGGTTGTACTTGTTTGTCTCTGCAGGCGACTCATTGGTGACGTCGCCCTTATGACCTGTAGTAGGGTTGATTGTCAAGGTGCATGGCGCAGATGACGGAAGTCTGGTAGAACCGCAGTCGCAGACAAAGTTGCGTTTGGAGAAGAGCTCGACTAGGTCGTGTTCGCCATGGCATGATATGCTGCATGAATAACAGACTGCGGCGGGGCTGTGTGGCTTGTCGGTCGAGGATGGAGGGGGGTTACATGTCAAGCAAGCGAACAGAGACTGTTTGAGGGGACCGAGAGGTCGAGTGCAAGTGTCGAATTGCTATTCGTGTTAGTGAGGGTTACTAAAGTGATTGTCTGGATTGAGTCGCGTACATAAGGGAGTGCCTCGCGTGCATCCGCCTCGAGTTGGAGCTGGCTAGCAATGAACCTGATGCAAATTAGAAAGTGTACCTGAATCCAAGAGCTCTTGTCTCATTGTCTCACTCTTGTGCAGTTTGTGAATCTGCAGATGGTTGTGACATGATGGTTGAAATCGACTTGTGTATGATGTCTATGATATTTCACTCTCATGCATGTAATTATCAACCAATTGCTAGAGCGAGGGCACGCGTCGCGAAGCTAAAGTGGTTGCCACGAAGTCCGAAAAGGGACTTAATTACGTGACTTTACGCGCTTCACGAGGGGCTGGCTCTGTTTCCACGCTTCTCAGGAAAGTCAACAAAACATATCGCAACTCTTCCACATCGTACGCATAGTCCACAATTGAATCATGAGGTATGTCGGTTTGACATCTGTACTTGCGATATAATGCTTTGTGCTAACACCATGGTTTAGTTCACCAATCAATCCTCCAGCAGCCCCTGGCGCTGGCAACGGACGCAAACGCCAGAGAGATGAAGATACAGAGATGCGCTCATCTCCTGGCGCTCCTCCCTCAAGTCGTGAGTCGTATATCTGAAGCTCTTTGCAAGTCATGTGTGTCTGACAGAGCATGTTCAGCCCCTGCATCATCTCCTCCTATGCTGCCCCACGATGACATGGAAGAGGATGACCTTTTGGACCCTGAGGAAGATATGATCCAAGACATTGACGATGCCGATGAAGCACTTGAAGACGACGCTGGCGTTGATCTTTTTGGCGAGAACTTTGAGAACGACTACAGGGCCCGAGAGAATGACATGTACGAAGGACAGGACCTTGACGATGAGGGCGAATACGATGACATGGATCTGGCACAAAGACGACAACTCGACGCTCGATTGAACAGACGAGACCGCGAACTGGCTCGTCAAAGACGGCCTCAGGTTGCTCTTGACGAAGAGGACGACGACCTCATGGATCTGACCAGGCAGCCTCGCAGAAGAAGACACAGATATGATGAAGACCAGGACGATATGGACATGGGCGAAGACATTATGACCGAAGAGCTCTCTGCTGATGCGCTAGCCGACATCAAGGCCGACAATGTCAATGACTGGGTCACCCAGCCACAAGTCCACAAAGGTATCGCCCGCGAGTTCAAGTCATTCTTGACAGAATTCGTCGACAACCAGGGTATCTCGGTCTACGGTGTCAGGATCCGGACTCTTGGTGAAATCAACGCAGAATCTCTCCAAGTCGATTGGGAGCACTTGAGTGCCTCCAAACCCATCCTCGCCTATTTCCTCGCCAATGTCCCCATCGAGTGCCTCAAGATCTTTGATCAAGCGGCCATGGAGGTCACCCTCTACCATTACCCCGACTACGAGCGCATCCATTCCGAGATTCATGTCCGTATCAACGGTTTGCCCATCACATATACTCTGCGTCAGTTGCGTCAAAGTCATCTCAACTCTCTCATCAGAGTTAGTGGTGTCGTCACTCGCCGTACTGGAGTCTTCCCTCAGCTCAAGTACATCAAGTTTGACTGTACCAAATGTGGTATCACACTCGGTCCCTTCCCTCAGGATGCCAATTCTGAAGTCAAGCTGTCCTTCTGCCAGAACTGTCAAAGTCGTGGCCCTTTTACCATCAACTCTGAGAAGACTGTCTACCGCAACTATCAAAAGATTACTTTACAGGAGTCCCCTGGTACCGTCCCTGCTGGTCGTCTGCCCAGACACAGAGAAGTCGTTCTCTTGTGGGATTTGATTGATTCAGCTAAACCCGGAGAGGAAGTCGAAATTACTGGTGTATACCGCAACAACTACGATGCTGCACTCAACAACAAGAACGGATTCCCCGTCTTTGCAACTATCCTCGAGGCAAACCACGTCATCAAGTCTCACGACCAACTTGCTGGCTTCAGACTTACAGAGGAAGATGAACGCGAGATTCGGGCTCTGTCAAGAGATCCCAAGATTGTGGACAAGCTGGTTGGCAGCATTGCCCCTAGTATCTACGGTCACAACGACATCAAGACAGCAGTTGCCCTCAGTCTTTTCGGTGGTGTAAGCAAAGAAGCTCAAGGCAAGCACTCAATCAGAGGAGACATCAACGTCCTCCTCCTCGGAGACCCGGGTACCGCAAAATCCCAAGTACTCAAATACATTGAATCCACCGCACACAGAGCAGTCTTCGCAACCGGTCAAGGTGCCTCGGCCGTCGGTTTGACCGCCTCTGTAAGACGCGATCCCATGACCTCCGAGTGGACCCTCGAAGGCGGCGCCCTAGTTCTAGCAGACCGTGGCACCTGCCTGATCGACGAATTTGACAAGATGAATGACCAAGACAGAACCAGTATTCACGAAGCCATGGAACAGCAAACAATCTCCATTTCCAAAGCAGGTATTGTCACAACATTACAAGCACGCTGTGCCGTCGTCGCAGCCGCGAATCCCATCGGAGGCAGATACAACGGTACCGTACCTTTTTCCCAAAACGTCGAGCTCACGGAGCCTATCCTGTCGCGTTTCGACATCTTGTGCGTCGTCAGGGATACAGTTGATCCTTCTGAAGATGAGAGGTTGGCTGCTTTTGTGGTCAATTCGCATGGCAGAGCTCACCCCATGTTAAATTCTGCTGCTGATGTGCCTGTTGCGAGTATGCAAAACAGCACCGATGCAGATGGAGACAACCAACATAAACAAGGTGAAATTCCTCAGGAACTGTTGAGGAAATACATTCTTTATGCGAGGGAGAAATGCAGACCTAGATTGTATCAGATCGATCAGGACAAGATTGCTAGGTTGTTTGCGGATATGAGGAGGGAGTCATTGGCCACTGGCGCTTACCCCATCACTGTAAGTCCTTCTTTCCGTCTTTCTTACCCTCTGTCTTCTTTTCTTCGATCGAGATTGCTAACATTTTTTTTTCCCTCCACAAACAGGTCCGTCATCTGGAATCCATCCTACGAATCTCAGAGTCCTTCGCCAAGATGCGATTGTCTGAGTACTGCAGCAGCACCGACATCGATCGAGCCATCTCCGTGGCCATAGACTCGTTCGTCGGCAGTCAGAAAGTCAGCTGCAAAAAGGCGCTGGCCAGGGCGTTTGCAAAGTACACTTTGGCTCGTCCCGGTGCCGTCAGAGGAGGTGCTGGTGCTGCGGGAAGTGGTAACACCAATAATAGAAGTGCTAGGGGTGGTGCTACGAGGGATGTCAGTGTTGGTGCTTGAAGGAGGGCGCGAAACCGAGGGATGTTCATGAAGGGGTGTTTTTGGGAGTTTGGTGAAAAAGATACCTAGGTTGCTTTTGTTAAGGGGTCAATTTTTGACTCGAGATTTAATATACGGGAGAGTGTATATAACATGGGGAAAAATACCCTTTGTCTCATATTCTTCTTACCCTGCAATGCGAGATTTCTCACTTCTTTTGCTCTTTGTATTCTAGCAATTTATAATCCCTCGATGTTTCCCAGGAATGCCTAACATGTATGTGGAACTCAAGCCTCTCGTGAGCTTCTCGCAAACAAACACATTCCTCCATCAAACCGACCTATGCATAGACAGAAAGACGGAGACCACCAAGGGCAATGTCCGCGGAGAGTTCCTCAAGGGATACCTTCCTCGTGCTTCGTGCCAATCAGTGCTTTTCTCCGTATGTCCTAGCCAACTAGATCTCATCCTTGGAAATCATGATGCCGTAAGGATCACGGTCAACCTCGCTGACATGAATCTCGACATGATCATCTTCCAGTGCCTCGAGGTAGTCTTCACTCAGGCCCTCCTTGGCTCTCTCCTCTTCACGAACACGGTTCCACTACTCAAAGATTAGTATTTCAACAGCCATAAACAGGCGAATTTCCAGGAACTCACCTCCTCCTTGACCGTCTTCTCAAGCTGAGGCTTCAACACACCGTGCAAGAAGCCTCTTTCCGTGTTACTGTGGAACAAAGCAATGACGCATTTGCCCTGCTCAATGGCAGCCAAAGCTTCATGATGGCTTAACTCGCCTGTAAACAGCAAATCCACATCTTCCTCGCCATTCTTGCCCAGTCCAGCGAACAAGCTACCACCACTGCCGGCACAAATGGCGACGGAGGAAATCTCAATCTCGTCCATTTGTTTGCCTTGGGGTACAGCGATGGGGAAACCCTTGGGGTTACCGAGGCCGAGGCCGATGCGATCGATGATGCTTAGCAGAGGTTGTGGGGAGGAAAAACGGACTATGCGACCCATGCCTGCTGTAGTGCCTTCGTAGCCCTTGACTGAACAGGCCTTGATTGGACGACGAGTATGTGTGTCGTTGCCTAGCTTGAGAGCGGTTTCTTTGATGCTGAGTTGCGAGGGATGGTGCTGCAGCATGAAGGTTGGACGGTCTCGTTTTGTGGGAGATGCAGGACGTGACTGCTGTTGGGGTGTGACATCTTGTTGGTCTTGTCCTTGTTCATCTTCTTCTGGGACGTCTTCGAGATTGGCGTCTTCGGCGGTCATGGGAGTGCCTGAGACGATGTCTGCTAGCCAGTCGCCTAGACCGCCAGGGGCGCAATCGATCGCGGTGTGTGGGCTGTAGACCTGAGGAGTGATTCAGCATGCGCCGTGTTGATTGTTCTATTATAATGCTGGATTGAACACACGCTGATGCCTTCTGCAGCCAAACGTAACAGAGTCTGCTGTTGACTGTCGGCGAGAGACAAGCTCTTTAGACCTCTGAATATTATGGGATCTATGCTTGGCTCAGAGTTAGTCCTGTGGATGGAATTTGGTGAGCAGTAGTTGCAAAGAACGCACGATAAGCCACGATGACCGAGTCGTTCCTCTCGATAGCCTCGTCGGCGACGGCCTTGGTCAAGTCAATGGTAAGGAGGACCGAGTTCATCTGACGGCGGATGGGGTCGAAGGGCGACTCGAGTAGCACTAAGAGGGTGTTAGAGAGAGGGACAGTTGAATGATTCAAGATGATTGCGTACGGCCAGTGTTGTCCCATGCCTTGTCAGCCAGTTCCTCTGGATACCTGGCAGTATTAGTATATATATATCAAGAGACTTGAGTCGGATTGACGAACAGCTTTCGCATAGCACTGACGACGGCCTTGGAGAAAGGTGCTGATGCGGTAGAGGAACTCATTTTCATGGCGTGGCGTAATGTACTCGAGAACATACAGAAACGAGAGACTGAAGAGGAAGGAAAAGAAAAGACAGCTGACCACCGAGAGCGAGGATAGAGAAAGAGCGGGTCTCAATGTTTATAGACGGATGGAAAAGTAAATACATATGCACACAGCCAAAACGCCTGCTGGAGAAACAGAGAGCAACAGGTGGGGAAAAATGGCCGTTGCGTCATGCGCTGGTGAGCTGAACCAAGCAGATCAATCGACTTTTGCGACAAACCTTCCTGTCGACCAACCACATATCGACGGACCAAGAGAAAACATGAGCGCCAGGACAGATACGGAAGCGACCCAAAACCAGATGTCGTCGGGTGTCACGCCCGACACTCTCAAGGCTACTCTGACGGAGAAATTGGAAGCTTCACACGTAGCCATCGAGGACTTGTCAGGTACTTACCTACCATTTCCCAATATGCATATGCATGTATATACTAGGAAAGCTCGAGGCTGAGATGTATTCATAGGAGGCTGCGGTCAAATGTTCGAGGCAATCATTGTGTCACCGCAATTCGAAAAAAAGACGACTCTCGCGCGCCATCGTCTCGTCAACAGCACACTCAAGGCCGAAATTGCCGCCATTCACGCCTGGACACCAAAATGCTTTACACCTGCCGAATGGGAGAAGAAGCAGGGCTCGCTATGATTGTTCGTCATTTCTACTATACATATACCCAACAACGACGCCGCAAGGATTAGAAGCCCTATTTTCAAAATGATTGAATGACATACACCAAAATGTTATCTTCTGGACAAGATTGTCCCATCTAGCTTAGCAACACTTTGATCTCGTCGCTTGTGCGAGGGAAGACGTCCCGGAGTAACACTTGGTCGTCCTCAATCTCTCCGTCGTGCTCAGCCAGAGTCATCTCATCCAGACCTACCACGATCCTCTCCACACTCTCGAACTCCTCGACGAATATGTCCGCTGCCTTTTCGCACACCTCTCTAACCATCTTCTTGTCTGCTAGCTTCCCAATGAAAGATCGTGCATCTTCCATTGCTCCCGGCAGGAATGCGTCTAGTCGCTGTGCCAAATCTGCCAATTGATTGGGCTGCATGGCCCTCAACTTTCTGATATCCTCCTTGTCTTGTGCCAGATCTGTGTCCGTGAATTCGTGAAGACCTTCAAAGAGTCTCTTCAGCCCTGACTCTGTCACAAACCATGTGTGCATGGTGTGTACAAGCTTGTCTGCCTGCTCACCGATTGTCTCGTCAATCTCAGTTATGCGCTCTTCCGCAAATGTCCGACCTCGTAGCGTGTCCTTGGTTGTGTTTAAGCAATTGATTGCCAGTATCTCACTTTGTGGTGAGCCCATGCCCTTGCCGATGCTTTCACAGCCTGCTAAGTATGGGTCTAGCGCTTCTTCCAATACCGGTTGGAATCCATTCGCACCATCCGTTCCTGAAGAGACACTGGTGAGTGATGTATCGTAACTCTTCATAAGCCCCTTGAGCGTCTCGAGCGCCTCGATCAAAAAGTCGGGTGGTGATAGATCGAGCGGTGTCACGGCAACATCACTACGGATATTGGTGATGTGATCTCTCATTAGCGTCTTGAACTGTTCAAACGCCTTCTGTGTGATCGGCTGTAGTGTTTGAACGATAGCCGATTCGGGACCGAGAAGGGGTATGAAGATGGAGCAGTAGAAGCGTACAAGGTTCGAGACCTGATAAGCCAGTGTTGCGTCCTCATGGCTTTGAATGATCTGCTCGACACGTTGTCGCAACTGTCGCAACACACCCGACAAGTCACGGTCCACGAGTTCGCTCAAGGCTTTCCTGCCGTCGAAGGACACAACTTCATCACTTTCGTCTGTGCCCTCGGAAATCTGTGACCAAGGCTCACGCTCACGACCAGCCTTGAGATTCTTTGAAATCTCGTCTGCATCTGAGATGAAAAGAATTTGCAAGGCTTCACGTTCGCTCACAGTCGCCGCATGTGCCCAAGCCAGCATATCACTAACATAGCGCAAAGGATCATGCGCACTCAACTCAATAGCTTTGCCTAGTGCCGGACCTCCTACGTTCTGTTGCGCAGCCGCGCCGGTCAATGCAGCGTAGAACGCGTTTGAAAGCACCTGTTCTCTGTTCTCGGCGAAGAAGTCAAGGCAACTTTGGAAGAGAGCAGGTCTCTCTGCCAAAACGCGCAGTGCTCGCCTGATAGACGTGCTCAGCTGTGGATTCTCGAGATCAAGAGTGCGAAGCTCTCTCTGAGTCCATCGGAAGAGTTTCTGAAAAGCTGCGTTCAATTGTTTCGAGCTCTGTTCCAGAATTTCAAGTCCTAGGTGTTGGTCCTCTGTTCCGAGAAGCACTTGACTGTCATCGTGAATCTTCTTAATTCGAGCCAGTGCTTGGAAGAATGTGTCGGTTACAGGCTCGGCTGTTGATGTTAGTGCAGTGACTTCAGCATCACTCAGCAAGAAGTGTGAGGTAAAGGCATGTAGCAGTTGCTGCTTTGTCTCTGTTTGGTGTCTTTGAGTCATCATGGCAGAGCTCTCTTCAAGACAAGGTCCAGTTTCTCGATTGGCGGCAGAGATATGTGACCGCATGCTGACACATAGCTTGTTGAGGTCTGCAATGGCCGCACCGACACGCTGTAGTTGCTGCTTGACATGAGTATTACGGCGAGGACAGAATCAATTTAGCTTACCTGAGAAACCTGACCAAAATCACGGATGATCTCCCCATTGCACTGAATCAATTCCTGCTGTGCATCTAATCGAAGATTGCGTCTTGTTTCGGCCGTGTTGTGTACGTGACGCGCATCCAGAGTTTCCAAAGCATCGCGAATTTCTAAGTCAGAGTATGAGGCGGAAAGGACACTGGTGATTCTACTTTGTAAAGCACTTGACTTTTGTGCAGCTGGGCTTGGAGAGAGTGCGGGTGACGATGGTAATGAGCTTTCGACTGGGGCACCTTTCAATCGTTCGGGAAAGTAGCTGCTTGCCATGATTGGCCCCAAATGCCTTGGGAAATGTTATCACAAAGGGTTTCTGGTCTAGATATTAGCCCGGGATCTTTGACATGTAAAGCCCAGGATTGTTTGAAGACAGTTGTCCTTGATTGCCTTCTTTTTCGTTCATAGGGATACCATACCTGACTACGATCATGAAAGAGAGTTTGACACGTATGAAAAGGGCCGCAAGTTAAAGAAACAAAAAAAGATTGATATTCAAAGCATCGGGTATAGTTATGTTGGAGCGAAGTCAGAGGGTTGTTGTGAGCGTGGAGGCTGGAAATGCTCGGCAGAATCCGATCTAGTCAACTTCGTCTTTGCCAGACTATATAGGAAAGAACCTCCACAAGATCATATTTGTGGGAAACCACAAATTCAGGCGTACACTTGACAACGAAAACTCCCGGTACTAGGGGTTGTCAGATGTTTTACCATCAACTCTGGAAGGAGAGATGAGGAGCGGTGGAAGAGGCAGAGAGTGGGCTGGCCATGCTGTGGCGAGACCTGTGGGGAAGGATGAGGCGAGAAAGACCCTTGAAAGTCGAAGTCAATTGAACGCGCGATCAGGAGCTTCTGAAACTGTGGGCCGATACGTGCGGCAGACCTGGACCGCAGCAGGCAGGGAGTTAAAGCATTATTGATTGTTCGTTTCGCTCCTTTTGTTCGTCTTCCATCGTCTTGCTTCTATGCGTATACAGTCACTCCTTTCGGCCTGAAACAATGACAGGCACAATGGCTAGCCGACGTGAGAGAGTCTTCAGCCGACGAGAAGTCGAAGCTATGATCGCTGAAGGGCGGTCGGTCATGATCATGAACAACAAGGTGCTCAAGGTGGATGCATGGCTGAAATACCATCCTGGCGGTGACAAGGCCATAATGCACATGGTCGGGAGGGACGCCACAGATGAGGTGCAGGCGTATGTTGGATCTTGCTTGTCCTTGACTTGAAGATTTGCTTACTGACCTTGTTTGCAGACTGCATTCAAAAGAAGCCCTTGCGCGCATGCACGCATACCAAATTGGTGTTGTGAAGGGACCATGGACCAATTTTCTTCCTCCCATTCAAGGTGGAAGATTCAGACTCAAGGATGCTCTTGACAACCAAGATGAAGCCAGCGACCAGGATCACGACTCATCCAGTCAAGCCAGCTCTGGAGAATCGTCCCCTCTGTTCGAACCAGTCGACTCGCAACTACGCCAACGAAAGCCTGCAATGTCGCGCGCCTCGTCTGCCACTTCCGTCTCGTCGCTGGAGATGGACCAAAAAGATCAAGACAACGACATTGAGAATACCTGGACAAGAGAGCAAATCAACAATGACCTGGAAAAATACCCACAACTCGATCCAGAAACACAAGAAAACATCATGCAAGAGTACCGCTTGCTGGATCAGCGCTTGAAAGACGAGGGCCTCTACGACTGCCGCTACTCGTCGTACATGGTCGAGCTCCTCCGCTATTCCTTCCTCTTCTCCATGTTCGTCCTGACACTGCGTTCAGGCTGGTACTGCACCAGCGCCTTGTTCCTCGGCTTCTTCTGGCACCAACTTGTCTTCACCGCCCATGATGCTGGTCACATGGGAATTACTCACAATTTTCATGTCGACACGGTCATTGGTATCATCATCGCCGACTACCTTGGAGGCCTCAGTCTCGGCTGGTGGAAGCGCAACCACAACGTCCATCACATCGTCACAAACTCGCCAGAGCACGACCCTGACATTGAACACATGCCCATCTTTGCCATTTCTCACCGCTTCTTTCAGTCTTTAAAATCCACCTACTACGATCGCGTCATGACTTACGATCCCGTTGCCAAATTCCTCATCAACTATCAACACTACCTCTACTACCCTATACTGACCTTTGGCCGTTTCAATCTATATCGTCTGAGCTGGGAATATCTTTTCCTCGGTCTTGGTCCTCGTAAAGGCCCCGCCTGGTGGCACCGTTGGTTCGAAATCGGCGGTCAGTTTGTCTTCTGGTACTGGTTCGGCTACCAAGTCATCTACAAGTCCATCTCGGACAATTGGTCCCGTTTTGCCTTTGTCATGATCAGTCACGCTGTCACCGCACCTTTACACGTTCAGATCACCCTCAGCCATTTCGCAATGAGCACAGCTGATCTTGGTGTTACTGAATCTTTCCCACAAAGAATGTTGCGCACCACCATGGATGTCGATTGCCCCCAATGGCTCGATTTCTTCCACGGAGGTCTGCAATTCCAAGCCATCCACCACTTGTACCCTCGTATGCCCCGTCACAATCTTCGCGCAGCTCAGAAATTGGTCCAGGAATTCTGCAACGACGTTGGCATTCCGTATGCCATATATGGATTTTATGATGGTAACAAAGAGGTTATTGGACGCTTGGGCGATGTAGCTAAGCAGGCGAGAATCCTGGCCGCTTGTCAGAAAAGTATTGTCGAGAGCGGTGATATGCATTAGGCAAAACATGTAGACTTGCATCTTTTCGTAGACTGCTTCATGAAACTCACGTTCTTTTATTCCCACCTTCTCTCGTTTGGCGCTGATTAAGCCAACTAGGTTTTGAATTGTATTACAGAGAAGGTTCAAGAGCGTCAGAACAGTAACTGGTTGCTCAAACACCAATGACTTACTCAAGGAGCAGAATTTACGTCTGGTGCAATGCCTTCGACAATAACCCAGCTTTGTTGCTATGGCTTCGGAACCCACTGCTCAACTACAAGCCACCGGATGCGAGAAGAATAGCAAATTTCTTGTTTGATGAGGGTAACTTAGGAGATGTGAAGAAACAAGTGGCAGAAATTGTCATCATGCATGAGCCTGGAAGCGTGAAAAGCAAGTGGGCCTATATCAGATTGATGCTCTCTTTGGACGACAAGCCTGATGATGACAAGTGGACCTATGAGATTGATGCTTTCTTTGGAGGACTTGATGATGAAAACATGGAACGCACGTGTGGCTAGGTATTGTCCTCGCTCCATAGAGATGTCAACATCCATGAGGGGTTCTCTGTCAGAGACGCTGTCAAGATGACTTATCTGTATACAGAAAATCCAGAACTGTACTAGACAGGTCCGTCGAGAGACTTGATTGATCTTCTGAAGTCAGGGCTCTGTATGGAGCTCTCTCGAGTAGTCACGATTCCTTTGTATCACTACATATATTTCACTTTGGTTGCATTGTGCTCACTCAGGTCCCTCGTCAGTTTTGACACCCTCGTGCTCGTGGGTGGAGATCAAATGCGGGGGTTGCATCAAGAGTTTCTCCGTCAACATTTCCGTCAACATTAGAAGTTACGCTTTTCTTTCTGAAACTCTGTCCATATTCACCATAGCTAATTAGCCTAAGTCATGATCAACGATGCAAGCCCCTCTGCCGCGCTCGTATCTACGATGCATGAGGACAATATTGCACCGAATATGACTGAGTGGTGTTCGTCTCGACATAGCTGATATATGTCGAGTATTCCTCTACCATGAACGTCCTTCATTCTGCAACGGTATCTTGACAACCGATTTGACCATGATTCGAACAAGTTTTACAGTTCTCTTGGTGGCTGCTGGCTTAGGGAATGTGGGAGCTCAACCATACACTAACTCTACCAATTCTACTCTGGTCAATGCCGTCTACAAGGATGCCTCGCAACCCGTCGAAGCAAGAATCGAGAACCTTCTCTCCCTCATGACTTTGGAGGAAAAGACAGCACAGTTGATGCAAGGTAATCCTGGTACAACTCTCAAACAAAATTCACCACCTCTAACACGACAGGCGATCTTTCCAACTGGCTCAACACCACATCCGGCACCTATAACCAGAGTGGCCTCGAGTTCAACTTTGCCAACAGATCCGGAATGTTTTACGTAGGTTACCCAATAAGTTGGGACTGGCTAGCCGAAGGCATCAAAGTCGGACAAGACTATGCAGTCAACCACACACGACTAGGCATACCTGCCATTGTTCAAACCGAAGGAATTCATGGTTTCCTGATCGGTAATGCGACCATATTCAACTCTCCAATCGGACAGGCATGTTCCTTCAACCGCGATCTAATCAAGAAAATGGGCGAGCAGATTGCCATAGAAGCAGCTGCATTAGGCGTAAACCAGGTTTTCGCACCTCTTGCCGACCTAGCTCGTGAGCTGCGTTACGGTCGTGTCGAAGAAACTTACGGTGAAGATGGCTACTTGGCTGGAGAAATGGCATACAACTACATTCGTGGTTGCCAGGGTCAGAACGTTTCAGCTATGGTTAAGCATTATGCGGCATACAGCAATCCGGAACAAGGTCTTAATACTGGACCTGTACATGGAGGCGAACGTGAGTTACGGACGACTTGGTTGCCTCCATTCCGTAGGGCTATCATTGACGGCGGTGCCTACTCTGTCATGTCCGCTTATCATGCCTATGATGGTATTCCGGCGATAGCGGACTATCATATGCTGACAGAAATCTTGCGAGAGGAATGGGGTAAGTTCAATCAATAGACTCTTCAGGGAGGTGCTGATGTGCCCAGACTACAAATATTTCGTATCGAGCGATGCTGGTGCGACCGATCGTCTGTTTGCTAACTTCCTTACCTGCGCGTCAAAGGACTACGAATGTGTTACTATGGCGTGCCTCCCTGCTGGGAACGATGTCGAGGTACGTTCCAAAATGCCGCCACCAACAGATTGAGCTGAATAGTGGCTGCAGATGGGTGGTGGATCATTCAACTTCCGCTCCATCCCTGATATTGTCGAAAGCGGACAAATAAGTATCAGTGTTGTCGATGAAGCTGTAGCTCGCGTCCTTCGGGCAAAGTTCACCATGGGTCTTTTCGAGAATCCTTATCCTGCAGCCCCAAAGAACGATTGGGAGCAGATTATCAACACACCTGCCGCGAAACAACTCGCTAGAGATCTGGACAAAGAGTCGATCGTGCTCCTACAGAATCCTAACAAGACTCTGCCTCTGAGCAAGACTGACAAGATTGCTGTCATTGGCCCAATGGCATCTGGTTACATGAACTATGGCGACTACGTCGTTTATGAGTCGCAGTACAAAGGCGTGCAGTATCTCGAGGGCATTCGAGATGCGGTAGGTTCTTCGGCCAACGCCACTGTAATCTATGCAAAAGGCTGTGAGAGGTGGTCTAACGATCAATCCGGATTTGCTGATGCGATCGCGGCTGCAGAGAGTGCCGATGTTGCAGTCGTGATTGTTGGTACATGGTCTAGAGACCAAAAGGAATTGTGGTCAGGCTTTAACGCAACAACAGGCGAGCATATTGACTTAAAGTAAGTCCTAATTTCTACCTCATTGTTTTCGATACTGATGTTTTGTAGCGACCTGACTCTTGTTGGTGCGCAATCTGCTCTCGTCAAAGCCATTATAGACACTGGTAAACCTACAGTGGTCGTATTTTCCTCCGGCAAGCCAATCACTGAGGATTGGATCTCAAACACTACAGCAAGTCTAGTTCAGCAGTTTTATCCTTCTGAAGAAGGTGGCAATGCACTTGCAGACGTCCTGTTTGGAGACCACAATCCTTCTGGTAAACTATCAGTCAGCTTTCCACACGATGTTGGCTCTCTACCCATCTATTACGATTATCTGAACAGTGGGAGATCGACTGCTCCTGGTTTCATGGGTCCGGACGGTAGCTTGCATTTCGGATCACAATACGTCTTGGGTACACCTCAACCATGGTTTCCCTTTGGGTATGGGTTATCCTACACCACTTTCGACTACAGCAATGTGTCCTTATCCTCGTCCACCACACCAGCATCTGGAACCATCAATGCCACAGTGTCTATCTCCAATAATGGTACCAGAGATGGTTCCGAGGTGGTGCAGCTATATGTCAAAGACATGGTCAGCAGTGTCGTGGTACCAAACATACAACTCAAAGGTTTTGAGAAAGTCTTCATTCCGGCAGGACAGACAATCGAGGTTATGATACCGATCGATGTTGCTGATATCGGACTGTGGAACAGGAAGATGGAATACGTAGTCGAGCCTGGCAACTATACTGTCTATGTCGGTAGCAGTGCTCTAGATCTGCGTGGAAATGCCACTTTGACTGTAGTATAGATTCAAGTTGAAGTGGTTTCAAAGCAAAGATCTGTATATAAGATACATGTTTCCAAGATTGACATCTCAAGGACTTTCCGAGATCGCGAGATAGCAAGGTGTATCTTCCGGATGGTCATGTTAAGAGGCGGCTGGTTAACTTTACCCCAGCAATAAAGCGATTCTTCCCACTTGCCTATTCGAGCAGAACCATGCACAGACGGCGGGGCGAGTCAAGATCCAAGGAGAACGAAGAGGTGTTTCGGTGTTTCGGTTCTCATATCCATACTCGTTCTATATCTCTACAATATCAGAAACGAAGGCCAAGAATCAATTTCACCAGGTCATGTGTTGCATGCGCAGAAATTAGACAACCGAAGGCACAGGTGCACCGCATCCGACACACCAGGTGATATGTTCAGATACCAAAAAAGTTTAGCCGCGAGGAGAGAAGCCCGAATTTGGCGGCAAAAATGCGACCGAGCAAAGCCGTTTCAGAAACCGCGTCCGGGATCCAGGGCCGCCATCCCGACACACCTTTTGCTGCTGTTCCTGAGCCTCGTCTGTTTGTCCGCAGCCGCCAGAGGCTGTAACGAAAGATGGCTTGCCAAAACGCCGACGGGTGTGGAGTCAGCGACTGCTATTTCTCCGTTTCCATAGGTTTGGCTTAATAACATGACGTGCTGCGGATTGGACAGTGCCTTGGGATTGGAACGAAGTATAAGAAGTGGTTCTCCCTGCATTATGGTTCTAACGTTCCCCTCCAAGTATTTCATTGACTTTTGTTTGCTATCTTCAAACTAGATATATAGAAAGATGGCCAACATTGATGTCGAGGATGTGTTGAGCAAGCTGACAGTCCGCGAGAAGGTTTCGCTACTTGCTGGTATCTAGACTTCCAACCTTGCGGTCCTGTTTTCACGTA
Source organism: Dothideomycetes sp. NU30 (assembly GCA_026013035.2). NCBI lineage: Eukaryota > Fungi > Ascomycota > Dothideomycetes > Dothideomycetes sp. NU30. The sequence goes on from BSBH01000036.1 coordinate 43,840, forward strand.
CCTGACGTCTCCTCATAGGTATCGACTTCTGGCACACTCAGGGTATTCCAGAGCATAAAATTCCATCCCTTCGCCTTTCCGATGGTCCTAATGGCGTTCGTGGAACTCGCTTCTTTAACGGCATACCGGCTGCCTGTTTCCCCTGCGGCACAGCTCTAGGCGCCACATTTGATAATGAGCTTCTCGAGGAAGCTGGTCGTCTTATGGGCAAAGAAGCCGTTGCTAAAGGTGCACACGTGATTCTTGGTCCTACAATCAACATGCAAAGATCACCGCTTGGTGGCCGTGGTTTCGAATCTATCGGCGAGGACCCCGTGCTAGCTGGTCTGGGCTCTGCTGCTTTGATCAGAGGAATGCAGGAGAATGGCGTGGTTGCTACTATCAAGCATTTCGTTTGTAACGATCAGGAGCACGAGCGCAACAGAGTGGATTCCATCATCACGCAAAGAGCATTGAGAGAGATCTACCTGATGCCTTTCCAGATTGCCGTCAGGGATTCTAACCCAAAGAGTTTTATGACAGCATACAACAAGGTCAATGGCACACATGTTAGTGAGAGCAAGAAGATTCTTCAGGACATCCTGAGAGGAGAGTGGGGCTGGAAAGGTCTGGTCATGAGCGATTGGTTTGGTGTTTATTCTACTTCCAAGTCCATCATCGCTGGTCTGGATCTAGAGATGCCTGGTCCGACCAGATTTAGAGGAGAGGCTCTGGTACATGCACAGACAGCCAACAAGATCCCGGCTGGTGTCTTAGATGAAAGAGCAAGGGCGGTGCTCGAGTTGGTCAAGGAGTGTGCTGCCTCTGGTGTAAAGGAGAATGCCGAGGAGAAGACAAACGACACCCCGGAGACATCAGCATTGTTGAGGAGATTGGCTTCCGAATCAATCGTATTGATGAAGAACGAAGGAGATGTCCTACCTTTGAAGAAGGACAAGAAAGTTCTCGTCATCGGACCCAACGCAAAGTTGGCAGCATACTGTGGCGGTGGCTCTGCATCACTGCGCCCATACTATGCGATCACACCATATGATGGTATCGTCTCCAAAGTTGGCGAGTCCAACGTTGACTTCAGTATCGGTGCCTACTCGCACAAAGAACTTCCTGGTCTTGGAGCAGAATGGCGAACAAGTGCCGACCCTAGTAGCGAATTGGGCGTGACCTTCAAAGTCTACAACGAGCCTCCCTCCACCAAGAACCGCGAGCATGTCGACCTTCTCTCCTTCACCAGCACAACAATGATGTTCATGGACTACAAGAACCCAAAGATCAAGGATCCCCTGTGGTACGCGGATATTGAGGGCTACTACACTGCCGACAAAGACGGCGAATACGATCTTGGCGTCTGTGTCTACGGTTCCGCCAGAGTCTACGTCAACGACAAACTTGTCATTGATGTAACGGAAAAGCAAGTCCAAGGATCTGCCTTCTTCGGTCTCGGCACGGAAGAAGAAATCTCATCTGTCCCTATGAAGAAAGGTGAGACCTACCACGTACGTCTCGAGTTCGCATCTGCACCAACCAGCAAGCTATCCGGTGGCAGTGTAGCTTTCGGCGGCGGCGCCGTTCGTATTGGTGGAGCCTGGAAAATCGACCCCGAAGAGGAGATCCGTCGTGCAGCTGAGCTCGCCCGCTCCGCAGACCAAGTCCTTGTCTGTGGTGGCCTGAACATGGATTGGGAATCTGAGGGCTTCGACCGTCCAGACATGAAGTTGCCCGGTCACCTTGACGCTCTGATCACCGCAGTTGCAGAAGCAAATCCTCGCACCGCAGTAGTATTGCAATCAGGCACGCCGGTAGAGATGCCATGGTTGTCAAAAGTACCTGCCGTACTCCAAGCATGGTACGGAGGCAACGAAACCGGCAACGGCATCGCCGACGTCGTTTTCGGAGATGTCAACCCCAGCGGTAAAACCTCCCTCTCATTCCCAATCCGCAACGAAGACAATCCTGCCTTCTTGAACTACCGCTCTGAAGCCGGGAGAGCACTTTACGGCGAGGATGTATACGTCGGTTATCGTTACTACGACACCCTAGGTCGCCCTGTCGCTTTCCCCTTCGGTCACGGTCTCAGTTACACGACCTTCTCCTTCTCAGACCTATCTCTCAGTATCCCTGACACAGAAACCGGAACCTTGACCGCGACACTCAACATCAAGAACACAGGCAAAGTTGCCGGCGCCCAAGTAGCTCAACTCTACATCTCCCAAGTTTCACCCTCGATCCGTCGTCCCACAAAAGAACTAAAAGTCTTCAATAAAGTGTATCTCCAACCTGGAGAGCAGAAGAAGGTCGAACTGAAGGTGCAACTTAGATACGCGACGAGCTTCTGGGATGAGAGTAGGGAGGCTTGGGTCATGGAGAAGGGAGCATACAAGGCTATTGTCAGTGACAGCAGTGAGGTTGGCAAGCAAGCTTTGGAAAAGACTTTTGAGATTGAGAAGACCAAGTGGTGGAATGGTGTTTGAGAAGGCACTCGTGGATCGCTTTGGGCTCTAGGTATGATCTACGATTTGGAGCAAGGCAATCTAGCAGAGAAGATTTATGAAATGCATGATGAACAATCTATCAGTTTTTCTCTCTCACAAGTTGTCTTGACTTTTCTGTTGAAACTTTTCTGCTACATTGTAAGTCGTGCCTTTTCCACATGTCAACGCTCCTTTCCCTTATGTGACATAAAGTAGGGCTCTTAATGGACCAATAATTCGTAGCTACAGATTCCCAGTATATAGATGAGTCGTCTTAATAGCATTGTGTTCGCTTTTATGAGGCCCTCATAAATCTTGATAACCCCGTGCAATCAATCTTGGATTCGTTCTTTCCTTGTCCATTTCAAGTCATTCCCTCCCGTCGAATCTTGGTCGTTCCTTCGCAATTCAGTACGTGTAATTCCTTTCTTTCTTGCGAAATTTCCCGGGATCGATTCCTTCCTCTATTTTTCGAAAACTTCAGGTCAAACCAGGAAGGAGCGATCCGAGTTTTTCTTTCCATATCTTGAATGCAACTGGTTTCCTTCCTTTCTTTGATCCGAGCCATTCCTTTCTCTCTCTTGATCCGAGTCCTTCTTTACCCGTTCCAGTCTGATTGTTTTTCTTGCCAAACTCTATATGTAAATCAACCCATTCCTCTTCGTATTTGACTCGTTCTTTCCTTTGCGGATTTTCTAGGTCGCTAAGTTATCTCCACAGTGATTCCCTCCATTCCTTCGTCTCTCAATCGCTCTCTGTCATTCGCTCTTTCCGTCTCTTGCAAGCTGTTTGCGGGCTTTTCTGTTCGTTCTATAGCTCACACCCATTGAGTCCTTGTAGGTCGTCGTTTCTTCTTCTGAGAGATTTGTACTTTGTAAGAGTTGATGGTCGTATACCACGCTCGTCGTTTATGTTGCAGAAGATTATCTTTTCATCACCAGCTTCTGTACGTTCGACCGTGTCTTGCTACACTGATCGTTCTTTGGATGAGTCCTACGTGCTTGAGATCAGAAGTGTTCATTCAAAGAGGAGGAAACGACCTGGTATAGAGTTCTACACATCATGATGGCTCGGCCCTGTAGGACGACGATACTAGTTGTATGTATATCGAGCTTGATCGATTCTCCGACTATAAAAACAATGGTATCCGCTTTTTACAACAAACGAGAAATAAGAGCAGACAAAAGAGTACAATCTTTCGAAACGGTATACAGAAACAATCACCTCGGTTGAGAAGGTCCAGGTGCACTACCCTGTCCAGCTCCCGGTCTTCCCTCGTTAATCCTTTCCTCCTCACCAGGCAACATGATCTCATGTCCATTGCCATTCCTGACCTTGAAACTGGCCGCCGTACCCAAGGCAGAAATGGCGGCGACGTACCACCAAGCCATACCTACAACACCTCTATCCAACCAGGTCCCGTACCAAGATGCTGATAGTATGGGTCCAATGGTTCTGAACGCCGCAGAATCAGCCTGTCCTAAACCGTGGACGGTGGCGAGGACCGATGGATGTGGCGAACTGTTGTTCAGCAAAAGAATCGAGGCAGGTAAAGCAAATGTGCGCGCGGCGACTTGGAGGAATACGACAAAACCAATACCGAACCAGATCCAGAATCCCGAGGCCGGGTTTGGTGAAGGTGAACTCGAGGGTAGGAGAGCAATATAAGGTGCAAGGAAGTAGGCCAAGGGGAACAGGAATAGAGAGGATCGGAAACAACGCATGAGGCCGAATTTGGCGTTTGCGCGTGGGTAGAGGACGAATTGCAGAACAATACCGACAAAGCCGATGATGGCCATAGCAAAACCGATCGTAGTGGGCGGGAAAGCCAGACCGCCGGAAAACTTGAAGGCACCACGTTCAAAGTTCTTGGGCTCTGTTTGTCCTTCGGGAACGAATTCGCGAGAAGTCGAAAGGAAAAGGATCCACAGGGTTGAGAAAGCGCCCATGTGGAAATCGAAGATTGCAATTGAGAGAAGAGTCCAACAGACATTCGGTGTCCATATACGACGGAAAGGAAGGCGCAAAGGTGGATGCGGTACTTCTTTCTCACGATCTTCATTTGCGTCGGCGATGCGGTCGAGTTCGATACTGCCCTCTTCGCGTCCAGAAAGTAGACCTTGGCGGGCCATGGCGGTCTCGCCAACCAGCTTGTAGCCTTTGTTCTTGGCTTCGTGCAAACGGCCCCAGATGCCTCTAAAAATGACTATAGGATTGAAGACTTGCATGTCAACCTGCTCGAAACCCTTGAGTGTCTCTTTAAGGAAGAAGTGGCACAGGAGAGCTTCAGACAGCAACAGCACACTGCAAAGGAGATTTGGTGCAGCATAAGGATAGTCTTGCATCCACTCGACACCCGTGAGGCCGCCAAACGTTGAATTCGGCCCAAAAAGATTAGGATATGATGAGACTGGACTAGAGAGAAGCCCGCTGAGAACTGATTGATCAAGTTAGCATACGAGTTACAAACCAAGTGAAAGTAACTCACTGGGTCCTAGAACGTTGGCGACATTGAAAGCAGCAGGAAGAAGCAGGAAAGCACGTGGGTGCCATCTCTTGTCGGTGCCTTCTGCCACCATTGTCCTTGCGGCGCCTACCGTGCCATTGAGAGCTCCACTCAGCATTCTCCAGACGACAGCCTGATAGAAGGTGGAGCTGAAGCCTACACCTACACAGCCGATAGCGGTGCCGATCATACCAATGTTGAGTACCAGCTTCCTGCCTACTCCTGGTTGATCGGCAGCACGACCCCAGAGGATACTCGTGACTATTTGGGCAGCGGTAAAGCTGCCCTGCAGCATACCGGCTTGGTGTGAGATAACCGAATCTGGCAGAGATTGGTCGAAGCTCTTCAGCTGGTGGAACATGAATGTTTGTAAAGCTGCCATTTGGAAGAAGTCGACAAAGCGACTTGCTGCGAGGAGTGCCAGTTGGCCCTTGTTGGGCATGTTGGTCCATGTCGGCGGTTCCGGCGGGAAAGAGACCATTCCGGGCGTCACAGCTCCATCAATTGGGGTGTGAGCACCGAAGGGCATCTCGGCACGCTTGACATCTGTAAACAACTGATGGGGCCGCAGAGATGACGAACGCTCGGGCGGTGGAGGTTTCGAGGGCGAGCCTACTTCGGACGGGACTTCGGGCCCTGGAGTGTTACCGCGACCAGCTTCGAGTGATCTTGGTGTTGTTGGCACGCCGCCGGGCGAGAGATTCGATTGTGTTGCATCCTTGAGTTGGCGGTCGAAATAGCTTTCCTCCTCTTCTCTTATGTAGGGCGATTGGAAAGGCGATCCCGAGCCACCCTCACGTTCGCGGTCGAGTCTATCGAGGCGAACTTGATCCGAACCATGTCGTTGGCGCAGGTGGGCAGTTTTGTTATACGCTTGTCGGTGCTGCATGGCAGAGGGAAAACACCAAAATCCTGCTGACGTACCACGATGATGATGATGATGATGATGCGGCGCCTATACGAGACAATCCAATTCTGCTCTAGCTCAATGCTTCCTTCTCTTCTCGTATACTCAAAAGACAGTCGAACTCAAGCAACTGAGCCAAAAAAAGATACGGCAAGCAAAAACGACAACATATCATTACATATGTATCATTTCGGTTCTCAAGTCTCTTCTCTCTTCGTCCGCCGACTGCTCCGAAGTTAGTTATCTTTTGCCAAGGCCACGGCCGCGCATTGGTGACAACTCCTGGGCCTGCTGCAGACGTGTCAAGGTCGTGGATCAACTTTTCCATAATTTTTATGTGGGGCAAGTCATGAACATCGTCCTGCTCCTTGTCACACGCGGAGGACACACCATCCATCCCGTCTTCGGCCAGCCACCTATTAGAATATACTATACGCTTGGAAACACGACTTCTCTTCAAGCCTCTCGCTCGCAAACACACAGTATCGTGTCTATATGCGAGGTTCTGAGTCCACTCTGTCAAGTCAAGTAACGTCAAACATGATAGTGATACTAGCAAACTTTTGAAGATGCAGTCACTTCTACACCCTGCTGTATGTTTCATACGGCACGCTATCCCGTGCAACCCTAATCAACTACCCCGAAGCAAACAAAGGTCAAATCTACCATCAAGCCACTTTAAGCAGCAGCCCTTAGCAAGAGAGCACAAATAATCCCACGAAACCATACGTACATGTATAAGCCTCCAAACTTACTTTTACATGTAACAACACACTACATCCACGTTACTCTGCCACGTCTCCTCCTGTATCACCATCAACGCCTTCCTTCCTGCCAAGTCGGCCTCCGGCGTGATCATGACAAAGACACTCTCTCACCAACAACTATCGTTGGCATCTTCTTTCGACTGTTGTTCAGGGGGTTACGTTGTTTCTGCTAGACTATGCATTTTGTGGAGCTCAGGCTCATCTTCGAAGACTGCCGATCGCATGCATCTTCTACCAAGTTCGGCTTGTCTTTGTCTGTGACTGCCGTTTCAGATTGCTACACTCATCTACGCCTGATTGTGGACTCCACCAACATAGGTACCTTTTAAATGACTGATATTGATTGGAATTCAATCGTGGCTTTCATTGCCTCTGTCTATCAGACATGGCTCCTTTGCTCTATTGAAACTAGGAAATAGATATCGTATGTACAAAAGGTATCAGATCCATCTTCTGCCGAATCATATCGTACAGAGACGCTGGTTGCAAACAAATTCAACGTATCCAAGGGTTCTTTGCCCTTTTCCCAAAAACTCCGCCCAGATGCTCGCTCGAAGACGAAGACATGATGTAAAAAAACAAACAACAAGATCAATCAGATTAGAGAGCTCTAAGGCTCATCGCGATACTTTTCTTGCTCGTGAATCGACACGTACCGGCCGAGTATCTTGGAGCCAATGGCTTCCTTGAGGGCAGACGCTCTTCTGCTCATCATGCCAGGCATCCTTCTTTGCACCAGCACCAACGCAAAAACAACGAAACTGATTGCAGCAGCCACACTGAGCACAGCAATAAGCAACTGTGCCCGCACAGCTCGTCGATGCTCGAATTCCTCCTTGGCTGCGGCTTCCTCTTCTGCGGCCGACACAGGAAGCTCGGCGTAGTAAGCACTCGTGTTGAAGCCACGGTTGTTGCTCATATACTCCGCCTTGACCTGACTGTATGGGTCGACATGAGCCTGATCATCCGGAATGGGCTCAGCTCTGCCACAAGCCCAGGCATCACAGTGGTCCCGTAGGGTGACGCTGGGAACAAAAGTCTTCTGAATAACACTGCGTTCGAGCGCGTTGCCGTCCTTGTCAAGAGCTTCTGCAAAGCTCCACGTTGAGACGTTGTTGTAGCGCATCACAGTCTCGAAACCAGTCTTTTTGGTGTTTCCAACCAACTGGAAAGGCCCGCTTGGGCTTGCACCGGCGTAAAAGTTCCAAGATGCCACTTCTGTTGCGCCGTTCCACGAGACGTAGAAGACCATGCCGAAATCGCTGTCGTTGGTCTTGGAGTAGGTCCACAGGGCTGGCTTGGTCAATGGCATGCCGACCCACGGGAATTTGTACGAGCGATAGATCATGACGTTGCTCTCGCGATATGCCACCTTCATGTACATCACAGCAGAGCCATCCGCCGTGTGTTCGCTGAAATATGGGTGCTCTCCCCATCCAAGGTGGACATTGCCATTGGGAAGAATCTGCATGTTTCCTTGCGATCCGGAGAGCATACCACCAGAAGGTTCCGGGGCACCGTATTGTTTGATCATGGTGGCCGTGTTGGCTATGTGATCGATGCTGATAAGATAACCATGCGAGAATTTGTCCGTTCTGTTAAAGCCGTTGCTGGCATTGTCGTAGAAAGTAAGAAGTGTATGAGTGCCGTTCTCGCTTACCCAACGCGCGTGGTGCTGAGAAGAAAAATTGAAGTTCGTTTGGTGGAAGCTAGGGTTTGCACCGCCCATTTCCCAAATGACGTGTCCGTCAACTCCAGAGAGCTTGTAGATGCCTGCCATATGTCTGGCTGAAATGAGATAATCGCCATCACGGTTCTTGTCGATTGAGTTGATGTGGAAGTAGTCCCAGGGCGTGTTCTCGGTCAATCCATTTCCTGAAGTGTCCGTCCTACCAGGAAAGGTGTAGGTGAGGCTAGGGTCCAGATGATCCGTACTCCTCCACTCGAACAGGACTCTGCCAGTATCAATCTCAATCTCTTGAAAGACTCCCTCGACAATCCAGCCCATGCCGTTCTTGATCTGGAATTTCGGATTTGTCGTCAAGTCGTACATGCGCGGTTGGTATACGGTCATGAGAGCGGTGGTTCCATTGGAGTATGGTGTCAACCTGAATTCGTGCATGTCACTTGAAGCTCCAGCTCCTGAGCTTTCGACCGTCTTGACTATGCGGTAATGCTTGTCCATGATGACTCCATGGCCTCGCGCGAAACCTTGATGTTGCTCGCCCTGGAAATAACAGAGGTGCTCTTCTCCCTTGTACATACATGTATGCGGTGCGTGTGCGGTTTTCGGTCCACTCGAGCCAGCGCCAGACCAAACCAATTGTCCAAAGTTGTCGTAGATGTATGGCCCCGGGTCAACGTTGCGGTATGGCGCGATCATAATATATCCTGGTGCTACTAATTCAGGTCTGAGGAGAGACACTTCTAGCATAGGGGCATGTAAATCCGGTCTCTATGAGCACGTGCTTGTTAGCCACACCATTTAAACAAACAAATCGCAGTAAACACTGCGCATCTGAAATGTCTAGAGATTCTTACTGAGCGAAAGATATGTGTCGGACTCGTTTCGTTGTTCAAGTCTGCCAATGCTGCTCTTACAAGCAATAGAGCCGAAGACAAAACCCTCAGCGAAACCATCTTGCCAGAATAATTTTGGAGGAAGAAATGTTGCGAACGGCCACAGGCCGTTTTTTGCGATCAAAAGAATAGACAAATGAATGTACCAGGCAGAGACGATGGCGAATAATATGAGAATACCGAGAAAGCCACTCGAGAAGCCGTTAGCCAGGGGGATAAGGAGAGAAACGCGACGCTTGATAGCACAACGGTCGTCAAGTCGACCGGTCTGGGGCAGTGAGGATCTATCTATGCGTGGCCAGGGAGTAGAACAATTGCCAAGAGACTTGGACGAAGGAATATGTAATACACACGGTCCAGCTAGGGGGGACTTGAGGGAAGAGATATGATGGGTCCCGGCATGCAGTGGTGCGGCATTCTCGGGAAGAAGTAGTCATGAAGATGTTATTTGCCATCTCGGACACACCTAATTGTCCATCTGCCGCAAGGTACTGACTCCTCAATACCATGCTCTGGGTCAGGAACAGCACGCCACTTGGAAGCAACTCGGCCTCTCTTTTGAACGTGATGCATGTCCATTTGGCCGCTTACAGCCAGCACACGACGACCTCTGAAGCAGCCAGACGACCATTGTTTCTTGTGCCCTGGGGTCTGAAAGTTTGTTTTCCACGCGTCACACTCAAATAAATGCTTGGCAATATCTGCGGCGCTTGCAACAAGGTCGATCCACTTGACGTCCGACAGTTGCGATCAACTACATCGCCCACCGCCCGGAAATGTTTACATGGTGGCAAGGCAAGAACGATGACTGGTAAAAACTGCCCTCAGACGTTTCTACCATTCAACCCGACAGGAAACGAAAGCAAGGGTGTTGAGGTTTCGAACAATACAATCGTCAAGACCTGCATGCATGAATCATGAAAAAGTCCCACCAGCCCTATCCGCCACCTCCGTGAGCTTAACTCCTGAGTTGTGCACAATCTAAACAAAACCTTGCGCGTTAAGCCATCCTGCTGTTTCGTCAAACTTTGTATCAGGTTTCAAAAACTAACAAGTCTGCAGATACTTCCGGGCGTTCGGCGGAGAAGATTTTGAATAATGAGGATAGGTTTTACGGATAGCCCAAATCAGATGTTTTCAAGTGCTGCCTGTGATGGAGCGAACGAACCAAACGCTCAGGCTCTCAACCGAAACGTCTCTTTGGCGATCTGAAGTAGATTAACCATTTACCTTGTTCCGAGAGCCTCCGATATCTAGCGGTCACACATGCGGCAGGTCTTGTTGTTGAAATGGTTATGCTGCATTATTATTGTTCTTCGAGATAGGGCACAATAGCCTTGGTAGACCTTGATCGCACATCCTTGTCCACGGATATCTACATACATGTATCCGTACGTCTGTCTGAAATACTCATCACCAGAGTGATGACGGAGGCGGAGTTGACGACGTATGTACTATATCCTGGTCATTTCTCGACGGGTCAGTGCTGTGACGAGATACATGACTGATGTTATTTGGCCGAAATCACAACAGCAAGGATGTCGGGAATCAAAGTAGGAACTGCTAAAGAGAAGCGAACGAGTGGTCGCTGATCATGCGTGCGGTGCTGGTATTGCGATGGTTGGTAGAGTTGTGGAAAATTGAGATCTTGGAAATCTGTACACCATCTGCTTGCCTGCCTTGCCGGTAAGGTCAAGACCATCCGTAGAACTATTAATAATGAGCCTTCTACTGTAAACGCCACATGTCCTTCTTGAAAGACATCCAACTCCTAAACCCGCTGTATGAGAGAATTTTACCTCAAGTCATGCCCATCCATAAACGCCTTTTGTATAATGCTTCAGAACCCCTCGTTGCAACCGTCATAAAGTAGACTGGCTATATCGCTACCAAAAACACCAAAGGATTATGAAATGTCGAACGCTCTATGCGAGAAGAGAGCCCCTCGAGCCGACGAAACGACGAATGGTCATGGCTGCGCTGAAAGCAGTGGCAGCAACGCTACCACCAACAACTAAGCAACGGAAGGCTACGTTCATCATCTGGGCACGGTTACGGGCACGGCAGCGGTCGACGAATCCATCGGTGTCGTTGGTGCGGGGGAACTTCTTGCCCTCAGGGACGGGGACCTCGAGGAAATCGCAAAGGGGCTTCCAGCCTTCGCCCATCTTGTACAACAGCAGGTTCTCCTTGGGCACAAGGGCTTGTACCTCGGCGTAGTAGTCGATGTATTTTTGCTTGCCGTTCTTCTCAAAGTCGCCGCCAAAGAAGACGTCCCAGAACTTGCGGAGCATGGGTTGGTAGAGGCCAGAACCCCAGTCGAATCTTGAGACCATCTTGAGCTCAGGGTCATTTGCGCGCCAATCAACGGTTTTCAATGTGGAAGCGTGCCATGAGTCGACGTCGCGGGTGGTCATGAGGACCTTGGCCTCGGGGTAGGCTTCGATGAGCTCTTTGGCGAAAGCAACGGCGGGCCAATCACAGACGGCCTGGCAGTGTCCAAGAAGTTTGTCCCATTCCTCGCGACCAAACTTGCCGACACCGTCGTACTTGGCGGCGAAGGCGTCCTGCCACATCAGGCAGTCGGGAGGGTTCTCCACCGAGGCAGACATCATGTGGTAGCAGTCATCGAAGCCAAGTTCCTTGAGGGCAGTGCGGAGAGCTGGATAAGAGGTTAGTCCCTTTGACCCTCAAAGACGTAAGCGACGGCCGTCAATTGACTTACAGGCAGTTCCAGTACGACCAAGTCCAAGTGCGAGAACCCGCATAGGCACGACACGCTGGCACTTTCTGCGGTCAATGTCGGTGTCGGCTGTGAAAATGTCCGTGATGGGCTTGGGAGTGTAGGGTAAGTTTGCGTAAGCCATTGTGACTGATGTGTGTTGTTATTCTTGTTGTTGTTGTTGTTGTTGTTGTTGTTGTTTTGGTGATTATGACCAGATAAATTGATCTTGCAGAGAGAGAAAAAGAACGAGGGGAAGGGTGGGGGTTATCAGACTACAATTCAGTCGAAAGAAAGACAGGAATGAATGGACGAGGCAGGTTTCTTGTTTTGAACTGAGAGACGATCCCAAGGCGTCGTAATCGAGTGGGAATCGGCAGAGACAGACAAGAAATTGGCAGGGAAGGAGTGGCTGTGGAAAAGAGAAGGTGCAGGCAATGATGTCTTAGCCGCCGTGCGTTGCGAGGGTAAAGCCTATATTTTATCCAGGTCTGCGATGCACTCAACGCCCCTTTCATCAAGGAGAAGATCCGACTCCCCACTTCTAGCGTGTCCTCCGCCGTCGCGGGATGCCGCTTCGTTGATTGCTCATCCCATGGATTGTCGGCTAGCCGTGCACTCCCTCCCCCAATCACCACGAAACCGTTTCACACCTGGCCGCCGCGTCAGTTGTTGAACATCTGCTTGCGCCGCCAAGACATTTTCTCTTGGCGCAGAGTCATGCCGATAGTTGCAGCTCCCAATTCTTGCAGATGCGCCGCGTTGCAGTAGTACGTAACTATTACTCTTCCGTAGCACGGGTGAACGAGATACAGTACACAGATCTAACTTTACTGATCATGTACTCCTGGTAGGTCTGGTTCTTACAAGCATCTTTTGATGCTTGCCCTAAAAGCTTGATTCCAAGAAATGAGGCAGTGCCATCAGCAATCCGCATCAAAGTAGAATCAACTCCAGACATTGCATGATTTGAAAAAGGCTGATGGACGTCTTCCATGACGCGTTCGCTTGAGGTAGGAAGACTGTCAGCCACAAGAAGCCATCAAGCCATGCAAGCAGCGCCGAACACCACACAGTCCCATGAAATACATGATAGATCTTACTAGTACTCGGAGTATTCATGAGCAACGAAATTCCGCTAGTACGAGTTGTGAAGCACGTCTCCTTTCGAGTGCCGTTACAGATGCAATTTCGCGATAACGAACGGTTTCAAACGTCTGCATATTGACTCGTGTTTGGACTTGACTCGCCCTGCCGAGCGAAACTTGTTCTCCTGAAACGGTTCTTCATAACGATCAGCAGCGTCAGGAGCGCCTCGCCCGACCTGTCATGACGGCCCGGGGATTATTTTCTGCTCTTCGTTTGTGGAGCAAGCACTCAAGCTACTCCCTATGAGGTGCATTCTTGTTAGGGTAACCAGTTCGCCTCGCTCACCTTCCGAAACTTCTTTCAAAGTGAAAGGGAGTGAGGCGGAGTGGCTACCACATCGGGACTGTACCTGCAGTAAGACTTGCACTAAACGTGATCACACTCTATGATTTTAGAGCAAAGTTTTCTCACTCCTGAACCAACGCCTTCGGTCCCCCTCTGACACGAGATCGCCAACTTTGAATAGAGGCTATCGCTATCAGCGTCACGTTCTGCAAAGCAATATACATCGACCTGCACCGACAAGCCGATGAAGTATGCTTAATGTTTGGACCATCTGCGCCGTCTCGCTACAGTTGTTACCAAGTCGAAGCTCCCACGTGCTCTACCGGTAACAGATAGAACGAACAAAGAGATAAGGAGGATAAGTAACACACGACACGGCAACACGAATGGTTATGAAGACTGCCCCACCTCACTTGCATAAATTCCATAAAAGTTACTCGATGCAGAGACCCGAAACATCATGCCGGGTACGAGATGCAGGGTAACAAGCCACCTGAACACAACGACCAGTGACCGTCGACTACATATCGTTTTCCGGCCGGCAGTGGTCGACAGTGACGGTTCGACCCAACGATCGATGGGCGCATCCTTTTTGACCTCATGCCTTGTCGTGATATGTACAGGGTACAGCCGTTTCAGACACAGCACACCTCAAAAAGAAAGGAAAAACATAGAACCTAGGAGCATCCACCTCAAGCCAATACACCGAGCGGGTCGTAGAGAGGAAGAACTTTCGGTTCCTGCTTGAGAACGCTTCTGGTCTCCTTGCTCACGCAGCTGGGATCTACAACCACCTGATAGCAAAACTGTAGGTGAGAAGGCGTTTCTGATCAGCATATATTTCTTCGCTTCGATAGTGTTGTTTTATAATGGGGTATGTGTGACTTACCTCGTCCATCCAGCGATCAGACATGACGAAATATCCATTGGTTCCAGCAGTGTCGCTCCAGGAGTTTTCAACACGCCATCGGATGGGTTCTCCAGAAGGTGAGAGGTGCACGGCAGTCAAGACCATGGCGTGGGTCATGGCGCTCTCACCAGTCATGAGTCGTTCTGCTTTGGACATGCCCAATTTGACGTTGAAGCCGAGCTCGTAGTCGACGAGATCGATATCCATGATACCTTTCTGGGAGTCACTGTATTTCCCGACGTCGCTGCCGAAGAAGACTGGCCAGCCCTTTTTGATCATTTCGATCGCGGCCTGTTTGAGGATCGACTTGTTCACGTTGACATAGCTGACCATCTTGCCACCAGAGACGTTGGTGAGATAGTCCACCGTCAACAATCGGCCGTACTCGTTGCGAGGATCGTTGACCAGACTGAACAAGTTATGGACATCTGTACCACCCAAGGCACGCAATCCATGGTTGTCATGAAGACCGTCAGCAAAGTCCTTGGGTGACATCTGGATCGACTTGAACTTGTGGTCCTTATCGTAAAACTCCCAGTCAAACTTGGTGTAGCTCGAAGGCGGACGGCCTAGAGTCAGCGTCAAGATTCGGACGATATCCTGCATCATCTGTTCTTTCGCAGCGGCAATCGAGGTCGGTGCCGTGGAAGAGTCAGACTTCTTCAGAGCTCTCAAACGCAATGCATCTTCCCTCAGCTTAGTCGTCAATAAGCGATCCATGGTAGCCGAATTCTGAGCATTGAAAGAATCCGGGTACAAGGTCTGAGGAACCAAACCATACTTGTCGACAAGATTCTGAATCATGGCCCATTGACCTCCATCACTGACAGGTTGAGTCATCAAGGTAGCAACCAAGCGATCATCGACGTCCAGATCTGCCGTCTCCAAAATAGTCTCGAGGAAGAAATTCGCCTTTTCGACTTTGTCCCAGAAGAAGAGGTAAGCCTGACTGAGCTCAAACTTGTCTAGATTGTATTTCTTCATGATGGCGACACGGAAAACGTTTGTGGCGGCAAAGATCCAGCATCTGCCTGAGCTACGCTGGTTCGTGACCGGGGAACCTTCGAAAGGAATGGCGAGATTGAAAGTCTGTGTGTCCTTGAGTATGGCTGATGATTTCTCGAGCACGGTTGCCGGGTTTCCTGTCGAAAGAGCAGCCATGGCGAGTCTGTTTTTGGGATCTTGGAGGATGCTGTGGATCAAGGCTTCGGTTTTCGCGCCGGAGACGTGGGTTTGACGTGGTCCTACATCTATTTCCATGTGCATCTGTGATTAGTCTGGATCTTTGGACTTGTTGTAGGCTTTTTTTTTTTTGCAAAAGCTTTTGTACTGTACCTTTAGGTGTAGCTCTGTCGCTGCGTTCGACAATCATACTCTCTGTTTCGCGGTCCTCGGTCAAGTGAAAAGCGTGGTATTTCTCCTGCAAAGCCAATAGCTCTGCTCGTCCAGAACGCTGTTGCTGCCTGGGCTGCTGCTGAGGCAACGATCCCGAATTGCCCATCTCTACAATTTGATTTGCGAAACCGAGATGTCCGATAATTAATTAAGACGAGAAAAAGCAAGCTTACGAAGAGTCGAGGGAAGTGAGAGAAGGAAGAAAAGGTTGATGACAGGGACATTCGGTGCAGATAAGCAACACTTTTGATAATGATAAGGGTACCTACAGTAGTAGAATGTTCTTGGGAGCCCACACGGGTGGTTGCATAGCTGAGCTGCCTGTTTTGGCCATTCTGCCCATCACGGTAGAATGTTGCTTGGTGCGAATTAGAGTTTATCTATCTATCTCACTCATTTACCCCGCTACGGAGATAGAACCCCCACCTCTCTTTTTCTGCCCGATGTTCGAAATGTGCTTTCGAGTCGTTGCATACGATATTAGTACGAGTCACAGGGTAGACAGATTGTTGGAAGTAAACGCGGATTCTCGTGAGAGAGTTGGTGATGGTTGGTTGCTCGCAATTGTGCTGGAATCTGCGTGTTCATTGACGTGGAATGTAGTAGCTACGCGAAGAAAAGATTGATGTGCAATGGGAGCTCGACGAGGACACAGACGAGAAGATAGATTTGATAATTCGTTCCTCTCCTTGAAGAAGAATATGGACTAGAGAACGAGCAGATAGTGAGATTGTGTATCAATTGCCAACCCAATGCACCACGCAAAGTTGAAGAACAGCCTGAAGAGAAAAGAGACAAGACATGAAACGCCTGATCCAGTGTGAAAAGGATATGAGAAGAGGTTCGTCTCTGAACAGTGGATAGAGACAGGACCTTCCGAGGCGTCTTAGATGATGAAGACGGCGCGGCCAATGGCTTGTCTAGTCCCAGGCAGATTCTTGAGAGTCACGGACGCACTTTCTGACCTTCTTCTTGAAAGTGGCAGGGTCTTCGCGCCACTGTTTTCCAGCCTCGATGTTGGCTGGAGATTCGTCGTTGGGTGATGAGAGCATGCTGATGACGGACAACAGAATGGTCTCTGGTGTTTGGACAGGCGACCAGCGCTCCGAGGCAGACTCGTAGCCGTACTTGTCTTCTTCGGGAGGGTGCAGGATTGAGATGCAGACGTCACCGTTCTCGTAGACTGGTTACAAACCGTCAGTCGCTGCTAGTCGAAGCAGCAGAGGAGAGGGCAAGCGGAGAGGGCTCGTGGGGAAAGAGGAAGAAAACTCACTGTTGGGGTGCCAGATGGGAGTGACAAACTTCATCTTGGGCGGCAGATGCGGGTACTCGGAAGGAAAGGTGAGGAGCGAACGGAAGCAGCCACCGCCATACAGACCTCCACTCTCGTCGGGTAGCATGAGCATGACCTCCCATTCAAAGACGTTGTTGTTCAAGAGACCGCAGCTGATGCCGGGGATGTCCTTGTCGTTTTGCATTTGCTTGTATTGACGGCCGAGCAGGAGAGCAGAGGATGAGGAGCCGCCCGGTGAAGACGTGTTGCGTGGTACTGGGGATGAGGTAGCCATGCTTGCGGATGAATGTGCGCCGTCGTGATGGTGGTGGTGATGGTGACGCGGTGGCGGAACTGTCGATGTTTGATGGCGGTAAGAAGAAACGGCAGGGGGAGGCTAGGCTGGCTTTTTGATTGCGGCAGAGCACTTCTGTGAACAGTTTCGGAGAGGGCGTGTGAAAGATGGATGGTCGGGGTTGGATGGAAGAAAGAAGAAGTTAAACCGTTCCAAGCACCTCGGAAGTCGCAGTACCAATCCACCATGACGACCAAGTCTGTCTGTCTTACGCTCAGGGTCTAACGCGGCCCGGGTCGCCGACAAAACCTTAATTTTCTGTCACTAATAATCATATAGGCAGTCGTTTGGAATCGACACTTGCCAATCTACCTGTTCTATGCTATCACAATCATGTACCCTCTTGCCTAATCTTCTTTGAGAATCCATCGTGCGACCAGAGTCTTCCTGCCTTCATCTCTGCTCCCAACATGTGAATATGTCTTGATTCTTAGTCAAGTACAGAACCAGCATCTCTGAAACATGTCATTCAATTTATCTAATTGACGAAATTCCCAACTCCCTAAACAAATCCGACATCGAAATCCATGTCCTGGAAATTCATGTCGTTGAAGTCTAAATCATCCATCATCGTATCTGTACGCAAGGCCTCCGAAGAATATCCCGTCGTTGTCAGTATATTGTTCGCGTCAAACCCCGTCTCAAGCGATCCGTTCGCGGCCAGCGCCATCATATCACCGGGAGCACCACTCGTTGTCATGTTCTGTGCACCATCCACCAAGAACTTGGTGTAATCTGTCGAGTCTGCAAAAGCCATCGACATATCCAACCCGTCAAAAGCAGAGCCACTCGGTACTGACTGAGCAATACCCGCCATACATGCGTTGAGCTCTGCGAGCTGTTGCTGAGCTTTTTGCGGTGTCATCTCGTGCATGCCGTGCTGCATCGCGTACATCGCATTCTGCTGACGGGCAAGATCGCCAGCATTGGGTTGAGCCGCTAGCTGATAACCTGCTTCAGCCAAGAGCGCATCAACATTGCCACTCAAACATTCGTCTCCAGCAAGAGCTTGGGTCGTGTCGTATTGCGAGATTGATGTGCCATGGTTGTGGAAAACCTCGGCTGGCGTCTGAGGGCCAGCACTACTTTGCTGCTGTGAGTACTGTGACACTGAAGAACCTGCAGATGGAGTATTTGTGTAGACTGTCTGTCCAACGATACCTGCGCGTGGCCAAGGGTCACAGATCGTTTCGAATGCTGCTGCCCTATCTTGTGGGATGGGCAAGGAAGAAAATCGCGGGTAGTTCTTTCCTGGTCCATGGTCAAGCTGCTGTCCTTGTTCTTTTCTCCTCGCTGCTTGGCCATCCTGACATTGCTGCTTGGGTCGAGCAGCCATGTCTGCCGGAAGATCGCCAAACGACGCACCTCTCTGAAGTTGTAGGGTGAATGGAATACGCATCCCAAGGTCCCCATACATCTCCAAGTCATCGGGGATATTCTTTCCTGTGCCTGATATCTCGCCTGGAATGTAGTCAAGTGCATGAGCTCTTTTGAACAGATCAAGCCACTCTGGGTTGTCAGCAGCCGTCTGGTTCCAGCTGTCATCACAATCATATAGAATGCGACGAGCTTGCGTTTGCAACATCTCATCAGTGAGAACCACCCCCTTGTCTGTTTGTTCCTTGGCGAACCGTCCCAGTCGTACCGAGAGTATCTCCCAGCAAGTTGTTGCACTGCCGTCAGGACCTGACTGAGATGTGGTACATATGTATGGAGAAGACGCCGAGAACGGATTAGGAGTGTTAGATTCCTGGCCGATCAGATAGGGTGGCATGGCAGTATTGACCAGAGCGGCTACAGAGGGATCCAGTCCTCGGCAGCCACTCCACTCTTTCATCTTCATGCCATCCTTGAAGTGCGCAGCAACGTGGTCATTACGCTCTGCCCACGTTGTAAATCTCGATCCACAGAATCCACACCTGCTGTTGACCTGAGTCATTGTTACGCGCCAGTTGTCCATATGTGGAAGCAGCTTGGACTCGTGGACAAGACGTAAGTGTTGGCGTAGATGATCCTTGCGGTAAAATGTTCGTCCATCCACTCCTTTTTCGACACATTGTCGATGATTGTGTGTTTCGATGTGATCCTTTGTCGGCTCCGGCTCGCAGCAGTATGCACATAGACTCTTGCCTGTTATGGGATCGACAGTCTCGGGACCCAGTGGGCAGCACACGAACTTCTCCAGAGACAAATGAAGTGTCTTCTCGTGTCTTGTCCAGTCGTATTTGGCCTTGAATGTATCTGTGCAGAACGTGCACTGATATATTCTGCTCTTACTATCATCCGAAGGTTTCTTCAGGAGTGTGGTTGGTAGCTTTCTCCTCCGCCTTGAGCCTCGTTTTCCTTTGAGACTACTCCCGAACGAGCCAAAAGAGCCGAAGGACTCGTGGGAGCCTGACCATGCTGCTGAGGACGTGGCAGAGTTCGATGTCGATTGCTCCACAGATGTCACAGATAGCGCTCGCTTGTTAGAATGACTTGAATTACGACTGGACCCAATGCCGCGATAGCCCATCGTCGAAGGGGACTCTATGTCGTCCGGATACTCTGGCAAGTCTTTTCGTCCGAGAGCGTCTGCAATAGCAGTCATAGGCGCAGGTTCGTTCTGAGGTGGCGAGTGCTTCCATCGCTCAAGGGGGTTCATGTTTCCCCATGTTGTGATCTCAATATTAGCAGAGGTTGGGATGCCGACTGCGGATGACGGCTTAGGAAGGCCATCCATCGAAGCCTTGTTCTTGCCGACCTTGCCTCGTCTTCTTGCATTGGCTAGCCAAGTATTGATCTGTACAACGTTCAACCCGGTCATTCTGCTCAGATGACCCTTTTCTTCCTCGGTTGGGTAAGGATTATTCGGATGCTCTTCTATCCAGTCTTTCAATATTTTGACAGCTGCACGAGAGAAACGACTACTAGCTTTCTTGGTTGTCTCCGTGTGTGATCGTAAAGACCGCACGCCAGTGAGCTCTCCATGCTCCTGGATACAGTCTTCATTGACCGGATGTAACCAATCGACAAGACCAACCTTAGATGAGTCTTCTATCTCGCTTGGTCGGTTGTGCTCGTTGGATCTGACGAAACTGCAAGGTCTGAACAGCGTATCACATGCTGTACACGTGACCTTGCCATAGCTGAGGAAACAGCCTAGCTTCATGTCGCGACAATAAGTGCAAGGCTCATCGGGCTGAACGAATCGGGGAATCCATTTGGAGAAATTAGAATAATCCTCAGCAGAGTCTTCAGGTGGCAGTTCAGTATCCTCGGTTCCATGAGTGCTTTCATCGCAGCGATTGCTAAATTCAGGATTAGGCAGGTGTCATACGCAGACGATATACCCATTGACCGACCTTGAGGCATTGTGAGAAGAGACTACTGGAACATCGTTCATACATGTGACTTGTTCTTGAATGGGAGCGTCGGATACGGCGCTCTGGAAGTCGAAGAACTGGCCAAAGTCGGCGTCTTCTTGCGTTACCACCATTAGTGAGGATCGCTGCACCAGGTGCGGTAAGTAACGAAAGGAAGAATGATCGAATGATCGAAAAGGGAAAACGTAGGGCGTGGTTCAGATAGACAAGGAGAACGACTTTGGGAGGAAAGTGAGATTTTGTTGACTACCTTTTGCTTACCGACGACTATCTACACAACCGAAGGATGACTGTTCTGAGCAAAGGCGCGCCCTTTGAACGACATGTCAATCTCTGGGGGTACGAGAGTTGGCGCTAGTGAACCAGAAGCAAGTTCTGGCCATAAGTCAACGTTTCTCTGTCACCTATTCTCTCGACCTTATCATTTGCCTTTCTTTGGGATGTTCGTCAATATCGAAAGGACATCCTTGGGGTACCTGTCCACAAATATATCAATTTAGGTAATCATCGATTAACCACAAAGCCTTCTCACATCAATTGGTGCTCAGTGGAAGATCGGGCACCACGACTTCAGGCCCTTTCAAGTCAGCTCAGCCCTAATACCCCATTGGCTGGAACGCTGCTTGGCTCGTACAAATTTGGTGCCTTCAGTTCATAAAGTCTTTGCGGGGTGTTGAAGCTCTTATATTCAGCATCACATCACCAGCTCGCATCAACTCAGCGAAGTCAATTCAAATGGTTTTTCCGAAGTCGTACACAGAGTCTCCGAGGTAGATTATGGCTTGACTTGAGTCTGCGGGTGCTTTGGTACCACGTACTGACTTGCTCACGTGGTTGTGCTGGCCGTCGAATGAATTCATGCGCGGCTTGCGTGCGGGGATCCATATGCACTTCAACTCCTCATAGATTTGAATACTGACGAATGACTCCTTGGTTTTCACTTGTGGAGATGCTCCCGAAATGCTTGTATAAAGCAAGCATTTAGCCAAACCGCTTCTATTAACGCGATCTGCAAAAGCTTCCGGAGGTCGTAGGTAAAATGAAGAACGCCCCTACAGCTACTTGCATTTGATATTCCATATGCAGTTTAACATGACCCGTCCTCATGCCGCTGTTGGGTCGATGAACGGCAAGAAGCGGGCACAAAACCTTCTTGCAGCATGGTGGGTATATGAACTTCTCATCACCCAGCTCCATCTTCTCCCCACAGTTGTTCAAAGGCACGACCGGATCAGCGACTATGAGACTCGACTACTTTGTTCTCGCAGCTTTGGCTGGTGACTCTGTGGCCCAGCATGTCCATATGGATATTCCAGAAGTATCTCATTACATATCTGCCATAGAATCTAGATATTCTGCATGGTACCACGGACCGAGACCTACTATCCCGCGACCAACTCTGCCGCCGAAGCCTTTCCATTCTCCAGCACCATCACCAAGCTGTGCATACTGGTTGGAGGATGTCCCTCATCAAGGTGTCGCGGCCTTTAATCCAAATCCTTCAACCTACCAAGTCTTCCGGGATGTCAAAGATTTTGGCGCAAAGGGCGACGGTGTCACCGACGACACTGCTGCCATTCAAGCTGCAATCAGCTCGGGTGGACGATGCGCACCAGGCTCATGTAGTTCTAGTACGACTACGCCAGCAGTTGTCTATTTCCCTGCTGGTATATACATGATATCTTCATCAATCATCGATTACTATTATACGCAGATCATCGGCAATCCTAATTGTGTACCTACCATCAAAGCTTCGGCAAATTTCACAGGTGCCAATGGCCTCGGTCTTATTGATGGTGATACTTATGGGGCAAACGGTCTCAGTTTCGGTGCTACAAATGTCTTCTATCGGCAGATCCGAAACTTCGTGATAGACACGACTTCTGTTCCAGCAAATGAATCGGTGACTGGTATCCACTGGCCGACTGCTCAGGCTACCTCGTTGCAGTTCATTACTTTCAACTTAAGCCAGGAGGCAGGTACACAGCACCAAGGTGTGTTCATCGAGTCTGGTTCTGGTGGTTTCATTGGGGACTTGACGTTCTATGGTGGATTGTACGGCATACAGGTAAGCTGATTTGTTCCGTTCGTTGATCCAGGCACTAAATGATCACTTCAGAACGGCAACCAGCAATTTACACAATCACGGCTGTCATTTACAAATGTCGTAACGGCAATCAACCAGTTATGGGATTGGGGTGAGTATGGAGCTGAGACGTAGTGTTATACATGTGCTAACAATGGTCAGGCTGGCTATATCAAGGTGTTACCATAGACAACTGCTCGGTAGGGATAAACATGTCCTCGGGAGGCTCCACGGCACAATCTGTAGGATCAATCGTTCTGATTGACAGCACTATCAGCAACACTCCTATTGGCATTGTTACAGCACACAATGAAACTTCGCAGCCTCCTGCTGCTGGCAGTCTCATCCTGGAAAACGTGGTACTGCACAACGTCCCAGTCGCTGTCCAAGGGGCTGGGGCTATCACGGCTTTGGCAGGCTCTTCAGGCTCGGTCAACATTGCGGCATGGGGAGAAGGCCATGAATACAGCCCAGGTGGCCCAGTAAACTTTGAGAGTAGCTTCGCAGCAAATGCCAGGCCTGCTTCACTGGTCACTGGTTCCAAATACTACTCCGAAGCTAAGCCACAGTACCAGCGATATCCAGTCTCAGCATTCTTGAGCGCTCGATCAGCCGGTGCCACTGGAGACGGTCAGACCGACGACAGCATCGCCCTCCAACTTGCCATCAATAGGGCGGCGTTGCAGAAAAAGATACTTTTCCTCGACCATGGAGACTATAAGGTGACACGTACGATCACCGTGCCGCCCGGCGCTAAAATCGTTGGTGAGAGCTACAGCGTCATCTTCTCGTCTGGGGATTTCTTCAACAACATCAACTCTCCACAACCAATCCTCCGTGTCGGAGTGTCTGGTCAACAAGGCAAAGCCGAATTCTCTGATCTGATTGTTTCGACGCAGGGTGCTCAAGCTGGCGCAATTCTCATCGAACACAACCTTGCAGCATCACAAGACAACCCTTCAGGATATTGGGACGTTCATGCACGTATAGGTGGCTTTGCCGGATCAGAACTACAAGTTGCGGAATGCCCAACAACGCCCAATACCACTACGCCTCCTGCACCAGTGAATTCAAACTGCATCGCCGCCTATATGTCTCTGCATATCAGATCCTGCGCGTCGGGTGTCTACCTCGAGAATAATTGGCTCTGGGTGGCTGACCATGATATCGATGACCCGCAACTCACACAGGTAACCATTTATGCAGGACGCGGACTACTAGATGAAAGCGCGGGCCCAGTCTGGCTTGTCGGTACTGCTGTCGAACACCACACCAAGTACCAATACCAATTCTCACATGCAGCGGACGTTTTTGCAGGCTTCATACAAACTGAAACTCCCTACTATCAGCCAAACCCCCCAGCTTCGGAGCCTTTTCCTTACGTTGCAGCTATCAACGATCCTTACTTTTCGCCCGTGGCTGTTGCTGTCAACTTCACTACCTCTAACACCTCGATTCCGACAGAGGATGCCTGGGGTCTACGCATCGTTGACTCAAACGACATTTTGATCTACGGTGCAGGACACTATTCGTTCTTTGACAATTACTCGACCAATTGCTCCAACCAAGGAAACGGTGAGGTCTGTCAGAATCATATCGTTGACATTGAAAGCAGCAAGGATGTGAGCATCTACTGTTTGAATACCGTGGGAACTCATTATTCTGTGGATTTGGACGGGATTGACATCGCATTGTACAGTGAGAATCTGGATGGTTTTGTGGAAACTATTGCCATTTTCAGGACTGGATAGGTATAGTGTTTATACATGATTGGCAACACAGGCAAGGAATTAAAGTTTCTTCATACTCATAATTTCACGCGACTGCCTTCCCTAGTTCTTGTTCCAACACGATGAGCTCCTTGCTCTAGCACTGACTACCTCTAACTTGTATCCAAGATGTCGTATCTTGGTGTGCCGCGAATCCATAAGATAAGTGCGACCAGTTTCAAAGTGGAGAGATCCGAAACATAACCAAAGAATCTGGAGGTAAGCAATTTCCACAACGGGTATAGTGCGCAACCGAATCATATCATATATCATTCAACATGCCCGCAACAATTCCACAGCTGCAATACCCTCATCATGCCTCGACTTGATATCCTTCCTTTCGAACAACTACAGACAATTTGCGAGTACGTGGCGGGCCCGCAGCCATCCAATCTCTACGCATTGTCCGAGGTGAACCAACGACTTCTTGCAGCGTCAACGGTTGTACTTCACCGCAAAATATGCTTCTTCATACCCACTAGTAAAAGTTTACAGCGGCAAATCGTGAAGTTCAGGTCCTTACTTGACAGTCGATCAAGCTGGAAACATGTGCGTGAACTTCGTGTTCAAGGTGACATGAAACTCGAGGCAGAAAAAGAACCTACAACAGAAGAGGAACCTGCAACAGAGGAACGGGACCGGTCTCTGCAAGACGAACGGCGGATGGAAGCACACATTCGTGCAGAGCTCGGCGATTTTGCGTCTCCTAAAAGCCAGTGGTTTGGCTGGAGGCCAGAAAACAGGATCCAGGACGCATACCACGAAATCTGGCAACCACTGGCAAACATGGTGACAGATATGCCTGGTTTGAAAGATCTCTTCTTCGAATACTCGTTGCTGCCGGCATGTCTCCTCCAGGTTCTTCATCAACGTCACATCAGACTTCACATGACCGACCTCCGGTTGCAAAGTCTTTTAAAAGACGAGGAATATCTATATGACGACGAGAATTACATCGACGACGCTGATTACTTTGCAAACTTCGACCCCTACATGAAAGAGTTACATCCGCACGAGCGCGAGCTCCTTACATCAAGCAGCCTCTACGAGCTATCGATCAAAAGCCATCGCCTGCAATACGACGACGCTGACTGGCTGATGGGAGAAGACGACGCTCATTTTGGTATTGCAATGCAGCTGGTGGCAGGCGCCGCGCCTAGTCTGCAGGTACTCAGAGTTTGGAGCTCAATAGGAAAACGGACGGTTACTTCTATCCCATTGATCAACGCTCTCGGCCAAGATCCGGCACCCGTTCGGTCCAGCAGCCCACGAGATCCGAAGAAGTTGAAGTCACTAACAGAACTCGAATTGGGAAGGGAGGAGTGTTTCTTGGAGCTGGATGACGTTGCGGTTTGGGATAAATATGTCGACTTTTCTACACTACGTGTCCTGAAATTGGAATCGTTCACTGATGATGAAGTTCTTCGCTGGGCGGCAAACAACTGCTCGTTTGCAGCACTCAAGACGCTAGTTTTGACTCTGAGCCGAAACGGCATTGATCCATATCGTCTTCGAACACATTCCTCTGACGAATTGCAGCCGTGTCTGCACACCAACGACTTTATCCTCAGCCTTCCGCCCCTCCAGAAACTGAAGATCACAGGTGGCGTTCTCAACAGTAAATTTCGAGCTTGCTTCGAACGCCATTCTCCATCTCTAAAGTCCTTGTGGGTTGGTCACACAGAAAAGTGTCGTGATCGTGACACAGCCTACGACCTTGAAACGATAAAGGTCATTCTCGAACATCCAGCACCTTATCTGGAGGATCTTACTTTGCCTGTTAAACGCTCACAGGGTGATATCCATGAGCTAGCGATATACCGAGCCGAGCTCTTGGGTCGCTGCCCAGACTACAGAATCTACATTTAATTCTCGATTCGGCCGATCAAGGTGTATCATTCGGGACGTCTCATACGAAAGAGGATGGATTCGACACGTTCCATCGACAAGCTTTCGAGTGCCGCCCTGAATGGCATTCCCGTGGTTCACACACCACGCTTATGTATGGTCATATTCGAGATGCATTTATCAACAATGCCATGGACGTACAAGCGGCCAGAGGCATCTTCAAAGCAATTTCTGGAGCAAAACCTCCAAACTCACTGTCCTTCGAGCGCTTAACCCTCGCCTCCAGAGGCGGGTGTGATTTCGAAAAAGAGAGAGATCCAGGGAGAGGAATAGTCGAATACATGTGTCGTTCATGGCTCCTCGAGCGAAACCCTCCTCTATATGGCAAGGTGATGGCAAAACAGATAGAGTATAAGCAGACATAAACTCGTAGCTATACACCCCCAACCACGCTTGAACCCGAGGTGGAAGCAATTTTTCGAAAACTGTGGCCAGTCAAGACAGGCGATTGGCGTCGAGATTGGCACAGCTTTCCTTTAGGGAGTGTTCCGCCTGGAGCCTCGGAGTGGGAAGGTCGTTTACGCCCACGAAAGGGATACCGAAGGTGATCGGCTTTCTGCGCACACCCAGCCCGCGCATCCACTTTTGTCACCTTCCGTTGCCATCGACAGTAAGACCGAGCATGAACACCGGCTCTCTCGATGTTCGAGAATACCTGCTTGCCTGTATGGATCAAGTGCAAGGAGAAACGGATACGAGTTTTCGAGGCGAGGCAACAAAAGAAAGCGGCAACATCTGCTATACGCTTTGATCAATCGTTCAGAAGATTTCATGGAAAAGGCATCCGTTATAAACCTGCTCTTTCCAGGCTTGAGTAGCAAAAGATGATTCCGTCATCTCGAAAGATTGATACAGTCTACAGTTACATCCTTGTTTATACGCAAAACATGAAACAAAAATAGAACATACAGCAGCAGGGATTCCCACGTGGTCACCCACCGTAGTACTAATCTGCCGTTCAACTGCTTATGTATGGCAGAGCGGACGGGATGCCCAGTTTTCAGCTGACTGTGGCCGTATGTACTTGATGTTTTAACCTTTTGCTATATAGATATACCAAATTATCATTACAAGCGAATGACAGGAGACTTCACCTGTACCGCCTATCTGTACCGCTCATTCACGTGGAGTGCCACGAAGTTCCCAGATGTTCGTTTTGAGGGGGAATACCGTTGTATCCGCATGTGCTCATCTTATTTCCGATGAACTCAAAAT
The DNA here is from genome assembly GCA_026013035.2 of Dothideomycetes sp. NU30. Lineage (NCBI taxonomy): Eukaryota > Fungi > Ascomycota > Dothideomycetes > Dothideomycetes sp. NU30. The sequence continues at coordinate 71,500 of BSBH01000036.1, forward strand.
ACCTAACACCACACCCCTTTAGCGCCTCCCGCCGAGAAAATCAAGCCTTCATCTGCAGGGACGACATTTTCGTAGGACTGGCACTTGCATCTGCATCTGGAGATCCCATCATCGACGTGTCGCCATCAGACTTGAGATACGCGAATATTTGACAAGACATAGATTGAATGGATGTAGGATACCTTACCACTAAGACGTACAGTGCTTGCGTCACGTACCATATCGAAAAGCTGAACCCAAACCGGAGTTTTGTGTCCCCCACTACTGAATGATGCAAGCATGACTACTCAAAGATGTTTTGATGATGGTTCTAGCCCTCTAGACAACTGCCTTCAAGCTCCTATTTCTTTGTTGTGAGAAACTAGGTCGTCGTCAGCATACCGGTTAGCCGGCATCCCCCTGCCTGCAGTCGTCGTCACCTCAACGGTACAAACAAGCATTTCTCTAATTGCTTGGAGATGCTTGTCTTTCGAGATTGTACTACCCTTTTTGTTATCCTACATGGTGAGCTGATCAAGCAACATTAAAACTTGTCAGCAGTTCTAATTCATCACACTATAGTCATTTCAGATCTCGACCTCAATTCTCTGATGCCGATTTTATAGTATTCTTGGTTCAATCTCGTTCGACTCGGTAAACATGGTGGCTCTCTCAAGAGTGACGAGGCTATGCTTCAGCGGCATCATGCTCGCAAGTCTCACCAACGCGATAACTCTAGACATCACAAACGCAGGTAGGAACAATTCTCGCGGATTTTTGACATGAAACTCAAGATCTAATCTTGCTAGATTCAATACGCGGTGCTTCAAAGACCCTCGCGCACGGTATGATGGACTACTACTCGGGAAACGATACCGGTGGGACGCCAGGATTGTTGCCAGGTCCATACTACTGGTGGGAAGCAGGTGGCATGTTTGGCCACATGATCAACTACTGGTACTACACCCAAGACGATTACTATAACTCAATTGTCTCCCAGGCCATCCTGTTTCAAGTCGGAACAGGCAAGGATTTTGAACCTGCGAACCAGACAAAAGACCTGGGCAATGATGACCAGGTCTTTTGGGCATTCACCGCCATGGATGCAGCGGAGCTCAACTTCCCACAGGCATCAGCAGATGCAAGCACACCTTCGTGGCTTTCCCTCGCACAAGCAGTTTTCAACAGGATGGCAGGCAGATGGGATACCAGCACATGTGACGGCGGTCTTCGATGGCAAATCTACAGCTTTAACGCAGGATACGACTACAAGAACAGTATCGCCAATCTTGGGTTCTTCCAACTAGCCGCTCGACTCGCTCGATACACCGACAACGCGACATATGCAGACTGGGCCGAGAAGTCATGGCAGTGGTACACTGGTGTCTCGCTTTGGGACGGTGTTACCTATCAAATCTTCGATGGCACAACGACATCATCAAACTGTTCCTCCGTGGACCACTTCGAGTGGACATACAATTATGCGGCTGCGATTGGAGGCGCGGCTTACATGTACAATCATGTATGTTAGCCACTGCTTGTACGGGCGTTCTCTGCTAACATACATACACAGACGACGGACGAAAAATGGCTTGATATAGTTCAAGGTCTACTCAACACTACATTATCTACCTTCTTCCCGGCTTCGATGGGCAACAAGATTATGGTGGAGATAACATGTCAACCGCTTGGCAATTGTGATACAGATGAGCTGTCGTTCAGATCCTACCTAGCTCGCACGCTAGCAGTCACCACACAACTCATACCGTCCTTGCACGATCAGGTATATCCCTACCTGCGTGCATCCGCACAAGGAGCAGCTGGCCAATGTGACGGAGGCACAGACGGCGTTACTTGCGGCATGGAATGGAATACAACAGTCTGGGACGGCACGTGGGGTGTTGGACAAGAAATGTCTGCTCTTGCCGTGGTTCAATCACTCATGCTTGATGTTGACGAGACTCTTCATCCTCCCTTGTCGGCAGCAACTGGGGGTAACAGCACAAGTGACCCTAGTGCCGGTACTGGAGGTTCGACTTCGTCGGATCAGCCTGGCGCATCCACTGATACGATTACGACTGCCGATAGGGCAGGGGCTGCAATTTTGACCATGATAAGTCTAACGTTCACGCTCTGTGGATCTATATGGTTACTTTTTTGAATGAGCTTGGAGTGAAGATCTCTTTTCAAATGTATTTATGTAGTATGTATTTATGTGGTAATGAAGAATCAGTGACATATCAGAGAAGAACATGGTGAGAAAAGTCACGGCTTGATCGCCTGTTAGAAATCAGGATTCTCATTACGAATACCAGGACGTTTGGCCACACAACCCGAGCTGACAAGGCAAGGATTGGTTGTTATGTCAACATCAACATGACCGGTCGAGTAAAGTGCCCTGATGAACCAGTCTCCGGAGGCAATCTTTCGGTGTTCATCGAGTAATATTGATGTTTTCATACGCAAAGGCGCCGATAATTTGAGATCAAAGTGCAATCACAATGGGGATGGAATTTGTAGCATAGATCGTTGCCAAGCATCTAGATAAATATTGGATGAAAATATGCAGGACAATCAAATGGCACCAAAAGAGTGCAATGGTTCTCATATCGGTTTGTTAACAATGCAATCCATCATGACCCGTGACTTTTTTCAATCAAGGCTAATATCGGTAAACGTCTTCGAACAGCTCTTGAGGAACCAATTCTCTGTAAGAAACCCATTTCGTCAGCATATTTCGGATTACTCGTACTTGATGTACTCACCAGTCGCAGCAGCAGCAATATTCTCGGCATTCTGCCACGGTTTCAAGGCTTGAGGATCCATGCTGTTCGGGTCATCGACCCAATCATCCAAGAACTCACGAGCAACGTGGACGTAATCGCCGTCGTAGCCATCCACATCGTCAGTTCCTTGACTGACTAAGCCTGAACTATCACTGGAAACGTCCTTTGTCAACAGAACTATTCCCATGGGCTTGGAAGGTCCAATTCTTAGGAGACTTACGTGCGAGATGGGACTCCAGCGGCTTTACCAAGAGCATCTAGATGAGTCATCTCATGCAACAAAGTATGTCCTGCAGTCTCAAATTCGAAAAATTTCTGGCCTGTCTGGCACCAACTACCACGTTTACCATCATCGTAGCCCTTTGATTGGAGATCGTTCGCCGTTTGGGAAGCCGTAAAGAACAAGGGGCAAAGCTTCATCTCACGAAGGGTATCGCCATCCTGTGGTCTAGAATCGGTGATTGTGAGACTGTCTTTTTCGTCTCCGGTGCACGATTTTGCACACCTGATTGAGAACTGATAGGATGGGTTTTTTGGGTCGTTGTTTGGGGCTACGGCACTTAGGTATCTTCTTGCGTTGTCGGTGTCTTCGTCTCGAAGGTAGTGTGTGAAGCTGAAGATATATGTTGAGATTGACCTTTCATGGTTGGAGGAAAGACGCTTTACGCAGTACTTGATTTGCCCTCGGGGTTGCCGAATGAATCCCATGCGATTTGGGCTAGAGCCGCTGCATCAGCTAGGCCGGTATTGATTTTGGTCTTTTAGTCATCGCTGCAGTCAACATAGTTTTCGGCCTCGCGGGTAGTGAGTCTGCTTGGTCTTGCATTGACTGTGTTTATCATTGGGAGCACAGTCAGGACCATCCCAAGGGCTACCTTGGAAGGAAGGCATAGTAGAGAGTATAATAGGAAGGATGGCTTAGTGTAAATGTGATTTGGAATGTGGAATGAGCTCGGTGAAGTGCTAAATAGAACAATGTCGTGGTGGTTCAGGTCTTATAGAGACACACTTCTTAACAGTGTAGCACAATTGCCCTCATGAACTCTTTGCGTGTAGGTATAGGCCGGTCAATCATCTTGGCGGTGCTGTTGTTGTTGTTAGAGGCTACGGGATGACGGCAAACTACATCGTCGAGGATTGTATCTATTCCCTTATCATGCGATATTTCCTAAGATGATGATGCGATTCTGAAAGACTGGCTGCTGGAATGCTGCTTGCTTGAACTTCTGCTTGCACAAACATCTCTCCGAGGTGCCAAAGATAGGCATGATGTTGGTTAAAGCTGACAGAGAAATCTGTGACGAGGCAAGAGAACCTAAAACGATGGATCTAGCACGCATGGAAAAGCTCATCGACTGTTGCTAACCTCCTCTCAATTGTTCAGAGACTTCAAGAGCGCCTACACGAGTCAACATATGTACAGGTTTATCGACCTTGGCCATGCACTTTGACCTATTCGATGACGTTTCGTCCATGTTGGCTGTGTATCTTTGAACGATGGGCAAGATTCAATCTTTACACAGCCCACTGCGCCTTGGTGGTTGTTAAATCCTCAAGTTGGAGTCCTGAACCAGGAAGTTTAAGATGCATAAAGCACTATATTGATCCTTCGTGTTATTGATGACGTCAGTGTCACGCGAGAGGTAGTGCGTGAAACAACCATTGCACCTTTGGGGGAGTCATGTTACCAACTTATAATAGTTTCCATCAGATCCAGATTTACTGTGAATGAACAGAATAGCCCTGTATCCTCCTAGGTCAGCTTTTGTTCCTACAAACTTGGTCCACCGCTTCCAAATACAACATGGTTCTAGTTAAGCGTATATGTCCACCCGAGCGACGCAAAGCAGTTGTATATGCATCCGCTTCTCCCTCAACACCAGAACTTTCGATCAGTAAACCGTCTGAATTCAAGTTTGTCATCTCGCTTGGGATTGCATGGTCCTCTCAGCCAGAAACCTCGACAACTATCAGCACAAAGGGCACTGTGTTTGCACAACCTACACCAAACAGCACACTCGATACCCTTGCTCGTGGAACCGCGTATCTGGTCTCCACAGCGGATCCAACACGACGTATAAGCCTGGGCAACTTTCGAACAAACAATCTTAGCGGTCATGGTGGTGCAGTGTCTCAGTCTGCAGACCTGAAAGAGCGCTCTCCCAATCATCTCTTGACGATTCCCTCTAATGGTGAGATTCAGGTGACTCAGCAACTGGGCTTGGACCGTCTCTTCCAGTATGAGCAGTCGTTGAAACCGCAGGATGTGGTCGGTGAGGAATGGCAGCTGGGTCTACAGGACGGCTATATCGGCACAACGTGGTGGTGTTGGGGAGATTTGGATGGCGATCTCAGGGCGAAAAAGTTGTCAGCGTGGCACGAAGGCATGCGTGCGGGAGGCTCTACACAGAGGCCTAGCACAGAGGATGTGGATGAGGGATCGTGGATTACGGGCTGTAATCCGATTGAGTTGGTGTTTGAAGACAGGACGTCGCATGCTGTATTTCGCTTTGTTGAGTAAGATGAACATGAACTGGATTTCTGGTAATAGCAGTTCATGCGCAAAGTAGCTCTTGCCAGTCGAGTCATCTTCCAATAGATTTACGTGCCCATGAAGCATGCTGTTGTCGTCACCCATCATGCCTTCTTGAGTTCATTATACAACATGCCGCCTGTCCTTTTCTGGCCATTTTTCATAGTGTTCAAAGCAGTACATACAATCGGCATTGAATTTCTATGTTGTCTGTTCCTTATAGTAGTTTCGTGCCAGTCGAAGGCCTCCTTGGTCGCTATTCAAGATTGTGCAAAGGCTATCTCGAGCCTTTCTAGGCCTGATGTTGCTAGTTGCTGTGAATATAAGATCCAGAGACTTGAGGAAGGAGTCTTCGAAGTTCGTCGTTTGTGCCTGCTAAGCCATCAGTCTCTGCGTCGTACCTTCTATACTTACCAATGTCAACAATGAAGCCTTTAAAGGCTCGTCTTCGCTCTCAATGCTTCATCTCTTCTAAATCCTCCTCTCCCAACCTCCATTGTCCATTCCCCATTGGGAAGCCCATCCACGTCTACTTCGCTTTGCTTGTCTCTGCTCTCTCTGAGCTGCGCCTCAGTCAAAAGCCATCGATCATCCAACGAAGACTTCACTACATCTCATATCCCACCATCGACTCGAGCGTCGATCCTCGTCCCATCGCCAGTTTGCGACTCCATCGTCGTTCTTCAACGACCTCAGCCTCCATACCCAGCTTGCGAACAAGACAACAGTCCGACATCACTCGAATGCGTCAAGTTCTTACGCAGCGGGTACGGGCTTTCATCATCGGTCTAGTACTTGTTACGATCTTGTCAACTGATCCCATCCCCAGTGTGCTTCAACATGAGGTGTTTGATCATACCAGGTCGGTCAAGTCTTCTATGAAGCGGAGTACATCCGTGTTTCTCTGATTCCTCGGGAGTTAATGACAAACATAAACTTCGAGAAGATGATATCCCACTCGGTCTTTTGGCTGACCCCCTCTTCTCTGCAGGTTTGCATCGTCGAAGGTCTACATTACCGAGTTAGCTAGCAAGATTCGACGATAGGTGTTTAGTCATACTAGGAGGGTTATGTCGCCGATGAAGGTTCCCCATGTTTATTTTTCCACTCAGTCTGTTGGTTGATCAGCCGCGTATGGTTCTGGTTTTGGTTTATATAGCTGCAAATCGATGAATCACTAATTTACGCTTTCCACCTTGCGTCTCAAACGTACTCGTAACTGCGTCAATTTCATCATCCAGTATTGAATCATGAGGCACTTAAATGATTTTCTATCTAAACAGTTGTTAGCAAATTCTAAATTGAGCGCAAAAGCAATACACGGAATATTGGGAGGTACCCCGACCTATCTCAACTCAACTAACGCAAACGCTCGAAAGTTGCGTACCATGTTATGATGCAGCTTCAGAGACGTTGGAGGTATTGACACTTGTCCTTATTATCGAAGACGTGGGCTAGGATAAAAGATACAATTGGTTCCAGTCTCTCGCAGGGGTCTCAGATAGGTGGACCCTTAATAAGGGAGACCGAAAAAGCTACGTATCAGATGTCCCGAGATTGGACTCAACAACTTGTGTGGTTGGTTATACAAAATTTGAGGAGCGTGGTTCGATGCCAGAAAGATGAACCTAGTTAAGATGCTTGTCTATATGTCTTTTCCCCTTTGGAAAACGAGATGGTGGTTTCCGCTGCGCCGCTGGTGTGCAAAACGTGGTATAATTGTTTCCAGAAATGGTAAACGTCGTGGAAAGAAGCAGATCAGTCGAGTGCAAACTCCGCTATTTGGGGTTTAGGAGTTGTATAGATGAAGCCCTTGTCTGATGGAGATTCTGTTGTTGTCTTGGATGGTATTGGTTAAAAAAAAAATGGAAAAAAACAGCTGGTTCATATCTATCGTGGGGGCTGGCGTTCTATAGTTCTAGTTTTCTTCTTCGTCTCTCATGTCGAGACTTTTTCGACAAGACTGTGCATCTGGGGTATCAGTTCTGAGATCCTGAAAGGTTTCGTTACGACATCGTCCTAATGGATGACAACTCTATTAGCAAGGATACTCAAAATGGCAGAGTATACGAAGGAGTTAGGTCCTTACCATTCCTGCTTCTTCTGCCATGGCGATCTGTTCGCCTCGAGCGTTTGCTGTGACCTGTTGAAACTCTGTCAATATAACTGAGAATATGGATGAGTAGGTAGGGAAGAGACTTACTGCTATGACTGGCACTGGTCTTGTGAGCTTGCCTTGTTTTTGCCATTCTCTGATCTTGCGTATACATGTTAAGCCGTCCATGACCGGCATCTCTAGGTCCATAAGCACTATAGAGAGCGGTGTGGCATAAGGGCCACAGTCTTTGGCGAAGGTTGTCTTCTCCAGGAACATTAGGGCGTCGGCGCCGTGGTTGGCGACATGGACGATGCATTTTGCTTTCTTTAGCTGCTGAGCCATGACCTTTTGGTTGATTAGGTTGTCCTGTGTTCCGATGTAAGTGATGGATACAATTGACAAGCACAAGATACTTTTTTCTTTTTTCTTTTTTTTCTTTTTTTTTTCTTTTTTGCAAGGAGGGGCTCGAAAGAAAACTTACCTCGACGATCAAAACATGCAATGTATCTGCATCTAGATGACTCCCCACGACAGGGTTTTGAGATGCAGAGTGACTCCTGTTCAAAGGCGCGATATAGTTAGGATGCGTCACACGCAACTTCTTACCATCCTCCTCTTGAGTCTCATTGGGGAACTCGAGTTTGTTCTTTTTCGAGGTTCTAATAGCAGTGTCTTTGTGGATGAATGTTTCCTTGGGTGTTGTGGCTCGACGGGCCTTGAGGTAGAACTTGAAGTCACTTCCCTTTCCGGGTGTGGAAGATACTCCGATGCGACCGCCTTGGAGTTCTGCCAGCTCTTTGCAAATGAAGAGACCAAGTCCGGAGCCCTGGAAAGAGTTAGAAAATTGAGAGCCTTGTTTGGTATGAAGATTTTACTTACCCCATATGTGACGTGAGTCTTTGGCGATGCTTGCGAGAACCGTAGGAACAGATTCTTCATTTCGTCACTCGTCAGACCAATACCTGTGTCGCTGACGGAAAACTGCACAAACAGGTCTTCGCCACTTCCCCAGTCAGGTCCAAAGACAGGTTCCACCTTGGCCGCTCTAGGGAAGAAATATTGGTCTGCATCACTTCGATCCGCAGGGTTCTCTAAGCATGCTCCAATGGTTATTGTGACCGTCTTCTGCTCTTGATGTTGTGTGAATTTGATTGCATTTCCCAAAAGGTTGATGAGAACTTGTAATAGTCTGGACGGGTCAAGGTAGACACGATCGACGGCCAGATCGTTGTAGGATTGTTGTATCCGGATACAGCTCTGAATGTCTGCATTTTGACACTCTTGTTGGTAAAGTCGAAGTGCGTGTTTGACCGTCTCAACTGGATCGACTTCCACCGGTGAGACTTCGAGAAGACGAGAATCCAGTTTGGATAAAGTTAGGATATCGGAAATGATGCGTTTTTGGTGAGAAGCGCATAACATGATTGTCTGTGCAGACTCCAGGATGTATTCTATGCCTTCACGGTCAAAGCGAACATGCTCATCTTTCGTGGAATTTCGGGCTTCGAGTACGGATGTGTTGATCCCATCTGCACTTTGTAATATTGCTGAGAGTGGGTTTCTCATCTCATGTGACACTGTTTTGTTCCATCAGTTCCCATTGTGCAGAATAGATGTCGGCGTTGCAGATGCGTCCCGGATATAGCACGCAACACCAGTCAAGTGACTTACCAGTATCGATGAAGGATTCGCTCTGCCTCTTTGCTTCGAGAACGTCAAGCAATCTCTGCTCTTTTAGTTCCTCTGCTACTTTCTGGTGGCTGTGACGGGTATGTCAGCCTTGGTCTTACCCTTTACTCGTTGTATATCTTACCTTATGTCAGTGTTACAACCCCATATAGCCTTGAGAGTTCCGTCGTCCGCAACGTCCGGGAATGCCGAGCAAAGAAGCCATCGACTGGATTTCGTTGTTTGTGTGGGCTTCAAGCAGATTTCGAAATTGGCCGAGGTTTTGTCTTCAATCAGGTCTTTCCAGGCCTTGGCTAGCACCGGCCTCGTATCCTCTGTCACACATGCCATCCACGCAGGAGGGCCTAGATCCTCCTCCGTATCACTCATCTGGTCGTACCAAGCTTTGTTTCCATAGAGCACCACTCCCTCTGGATCCGCGATCCACATTGCGACATTAGACATCTCAGCGAATCGACTGAATCTGGCCTCACTTGCTTGGGCGTTCCTTGCTGAAATCGATAGCTGGGCGGTGAGTTGTCGTTGTCGAGCAGTCTCTTGCTCGAGAAGTACTACCGATGCGGCCGATGTAGCCAGCTGCTGACTCCAGAGGCGAGTGTATCGCTGATAATCTTCGTCGTATCCTCGTCTAGGATTTATACCAATCACCACAAATCCAATAGCATTCATTCCATCAGCATCGTTTCTTGTAGTCGGTCGAATCGGCATCAAGACAACCCCTTTGCAAGGATCCTCAAATGCCCTTCCGGCTATATCCGGCGGTAACCAGTCTGGCGTATTGTCGAGACCGAGTTCCAAGCGAACTGGCTCCCCTAAAGTGATTGCTTTCCGCACAGCCTTGTGAAAATCGTTCTCATCGTCCGACACGTTCAAATTTAACGGAATCTGTGATATTGGCCTGCCAATCACTCCGGCCAAGCTGCAACCTCTAGGCATGGCAAGCCGACTAGATGAACCAGATCCTGAGAACGAATTGGATCGAGATCCGCTGCCAGAATTCGAAGCCGAACCACCACGTAAAGACATTCCCGTCGAAGAATCACTGTCCTTTTCATGAAATTCCCACGCAATGGCGAACGGAACATCCCAGATGTTGGATTCGAATCCTTTCAATACGGCATTCCAATACTGCCTCATGTCTCGAGAACCACCCACATAATTACCGATATCGATCAGAGTCTGCGTTCTTCTCTTGGCGAGGTTTTGGATCGTGGTTTCGACCGCGGTGTGATAAAACCCTATCACCTTCTTGTCGGAACCAAAGATTGGTACAAAGGTATAGTCGACAAAGACTTCCTCCATATATCCGTGGCGCAACAGAGAGAGAGGGACATCCTTGTGTCGAGTCGCTTTTCCGTGTTCTCTACCGAGCTGTACGATGGGAGCGAATTGAGCCTCCCAGACTTCGGCATATGATACCATGGGCGTTCCACCCATGAGTTTAGGATGTTTTGTACCAGCAAATTCAACAAAGCCGTCGTTGTATACCATGGTCAGGTCATGTCCCCACATGATGGCCGAAGGGGTCGGATCCGCCATTATCAGGTCAATCATCTGGTGAAGTTGAGGAGGCCATGTCTCTGGCGCGCCGAGGGACGTCGATGCCCAATCGACACTGCGGATGAATTGAGCATGTGGTTTGAGGTTTTCAAAAGGCTCAATCCAGTCGAGACCGAACGGTGGCATGTCGCACAACCCAGATGGGGTAATCCTTGTTTTGTCCAGTGGGAGTGCAAATTACACGACTGAAACCAATGCCTATATTGTTCGACAGGTTGCGCCTTCGTTCTTGCAACCCAATTGCGCTGTTCACCTAGGGATACTTTCTCTTACAATATCCAGCGGTATGCACAATGTTGGAGTAAGTCTGGAGAAGAAACAGACAATCACCTGCCCGTTCCGTGCAGAAACGTCATGGTTCTCGGAAGTCTCCGCAGGGGAGCGGTTCCACGATCAAATCTGGACAACCAGTTTGCATGGCCACGTCTGAGGCTTGCGGCTGTCCTCGGTCTACTAGACTCTAGATTTCTAACGGTTTCTTCCAAACAAACAACAACAGAAGAGCACATATTATTATTATTACTACTATGCTTCGAGAGCACAATTCATGACTTCTGGAAGTGATTAGCAGTGATCCACGCTGATATTCAAGCAAGATCACAATCTCACGTTGTGTAGATCATTAATGATCTATAAAAAAAAAAAAATAGCAAGTCTAGAACATCTCGAGATTGAACCAGGCCACACGAGGGTGTCAGGATTCATAAGGGTCTCCGTACACACGACGCCATTAAGATGATTCATCTTTATACAGAAAGACTACAACTATATGGACCTGGTCCATTGAGAGCTTTAACTTAGCCTGAATATTTGAGGCTCTTAGTGGACATGTCTTCTATAGGTTCGGATTTTTGCGCTCAGATCAATTGTCTCTATAGTATTGCAATTGCTGAGAAACCCTTGTATATTTTCACATTCCCGTGCCACCGAATCGAGCCAAAAAAAAAATTCTTTGCTAATCGGCGCCCAGTGGAAAAAAAAATTGTTGGATGCCCTCTGACAGAGTCGAACTGGCGACCTCGGCATAACGTACTGAATACTAGTGCCGCGCTCTACCAACTGAGCTAAGAGGGCCTATCGTGAACGCAAGTACATCCACCACCTTCTATGTTCTTCCATCTCACGTCTTACCCTTGTTAAAAGTAAAGCCCATGCATTTCTTCGAAATTTCACACCAAACCCATCCACCCAGCAAACATAGCCACCCCATTCAGTAAAGCCAATCCCATCATCTCCATCCCGCCTTGACGAGCAGGGGCATCGTTGAGAACGAGCACAAGACCACATTGTGCTGCAGCCGTGGTGGGAAGGTTACCTCCATGCGCATACAACGTACTGCAGATTGTCGGAGCATTACCAGTGACGAATTGTGTCGCTGTAGTCGTCGTAGTAACAGTATACGCAGGACCTATCAATCCAGTAACCGTAGTACCCGACTCTGTTTCCCAAGAACCATCAACTCAAAGTGGACAGGATGTGAAGGATAGGAAGTTATCAACTCACGAGTCCACCAAGTACTGCCAGTAGCACTAGGCACATAAACCGTCGTCTGCACCTCCGGCGCTTCTCCCGAACACCAAACCGAATTCGCGCAACAGCCGATGTGGTTTGCTTCGCCTCCGTAAGCGCAATAGGTTCCTTCTCCACAACAGTAGTTTGGTTGTGTGATGCTTTGACAGTTTATGTATGCGTATTGGGGACAGACGCCTTGGCTGTCTTGGAGGGCAATGGCCGGGGACCAGCCTGGATTTCTTGGATTCAGGGATTGGGAGGTCAGATTGGCCAGAGAATCTGGAAGGGATGGAGAGGCGAGGGTGCGGGTGAAGGTGGTTGAGATGAGGAAGAAGGTTGTGAGAAAATGGTATGCCATGATGGTTTTGGTTCTGAACGAAAGTTGTTGTAGTTGTTGGTCTAGTCACTGACAGAAGTAGGCCGTGACTTTCGAGATGATGATGGCGTCTATGGTGGAAGAAAAGAAAAGAGAGTAAAGTAATGTGATGTGACGAGATCCTGCAACAAGAACGCGATGCTGCCCAAGATCCTCAGCTAGTGAGTTGTTGCGGAATGGACAGCAGGAAAAGACGGCAAGCAGGTTACGAAAGCAGAGGACTAGAGAGTCACGACATTGATCATCACTCGTCGAATGGACTAGACCAAACTTCCCGCGGTGTCTTGTCATCAAAGCAGGGAAGGAACATAATTGAGGTGGTTGGGAAAAAGATGGGTCAGACTTTGTATATTGTCCACATCACATCACATCGTGACTCGGCAAAAATGCTTGGGACTGGGAGTAATACGGAAAGAAGATGGCCTTGAGATGCGAGATAGTAATCAAGTAAGTTCAGAGGAAGAGGAAGAAAAACGGTATATCAATGCAAGATTGAAAGCATACTCAAGATACATCAAGGTGGTTGGTTTAGAGTTCGGGTCTTAGTTCGTCAAGCGATTTGCAGAATCGTCGGGACTGGTAAATGAAGGGCAGGGTGACTTCTGTTATCTGCGATGGAACCAACCTTTTGGCTAAATTTGCAGTAATTGAGTAAATTTGTAGGGATTGTTTAGCTAGAGTCGGGAAGCGAGCTTTTATCAGGGTATGACAGGCGGTGCTTGCCGAGTAGAGGTAGTTGTCAGAGTGTTGTCGAGCTTTGAAATAATTTATGAATGTCGATGACGATGAAGCCTCCTTACTCATACACATCACACCGAGATATCACTGGCAACATACACATCGAAGCAAGAAAAACAGGTGCAATATCTCTGATTTCAATAACAAAGGAACCAACATCTCAATTCGAAAAGGGGGTATATCTCCACTCAATCCACCTGCAATGCCATACACTGCAACCAAGAACAAACACTATTAGTAACAAGAAGAAAAATAATTACATCAATGAGAAAAGAGACAGAACGCAAGGAAACCCGACAACCACTTCCGCTTATATGGCGGCAACTTTGCTCCGAGGGGCTGGTATCTTGACGAAAGCGACATAAGAGACATTAGAGTATGAGAAAAAAAAGGGGGAAAATACAGATGAGTAGAGCAAATATGTCTTGTCTACACCCACTCCCATATTACTCGCCACAAAAGGGAGGGAGCCAGAATGTAAAAGAGGCGCAAAGTCTGGAGTATCAAGAGGGGGAAAAACAAGGAGTCGTCTGTAATAGTGTAGTGTGGCTGTTCGAACAACGGAAGAAACTAATAAGAAAATCAAGAAGAAGCGTGTCTCCGATTCTTCATGTGGATTTTCCACTCAGCTTTTGCGACACGCATGAGCATATCTTCGTCTTTGACCGGGATCCAACTCGTGAGCACTTTCATCGAGTTTTCGAAATCAGAGTCGTGGATGACGGCCTTTGTGGCGTCTACGAGTGCTGCACTGGTAGCGTGAAGAACACTTAGGTCTGCTCCTCCAAAGAGGTCAATGGAACCCTTGCGCTGGGGGCTACCTGGGAAGTTCATGTCGCCTAGTAACATGAACACGTCCCAAACACGCAGCTGTGCAGGGAATGGAATACTGAGGTTGAAAAGTGTGAGATACCACTTGGTGCCGTAAGCTGTACCGGTGATGCCAAATTCCTCAAGTTTGTTCTTGAGTTCGGGATCGCTGCTTAGCCACTCGTCTTCGAACTCTTTCAGAGCTGCCATGAGACCCTCGAAGCCGGACTCGTAAAGTGATTTGAGACCTCGAAGTTCCCACATCCTGACCAGCATGACGAATGTATTCTCCTCATCATAGTAACACAGCAGTGTCGCAGCAAGAGCGGCCATGCCTTGTACATAACCAGTTGAGGGGAAGTGAACCGAAATAGCATGTAGCACGCGGAACAACAGACGCTGTCCTCCCCGATAACGACGGCGGAACATGATGTGCATGCTGATCGTCCTGGGAACATCGACATCAATCTGCACATCATCGGCAGAAGATTGTTCCTGCAATTCGTGGAAGGTTTCAACGAGCTCGACGTCTGATTGGCACCCACCTCGCCTTTTGGCAGAGTCTGACAGGAACGCATGCCAGGCCGTGGCTCGCCATTTATCAGGCACGCCCTTCCAGGTGCGAGCTATCAGTTTTGGATCTCTGACATCGAAATCGAATGTCATCCCACCGCCAATCTTGTTTGTGTCGACAAGACGGGCCATTTTGCGCCATTTCTCTTCACGTAACCATTCCCGTCGCCTGAGAAAGTCTTGATGAGCGTCATCTTCGGGAAGGTTGTTGAGGCAAGCGGGGAGTGTAAGCATGTCGCTCGCCTCTTCGAGGACGCGGCGATCACGAGAACGGAAAGGGTTGTGGACACGGACTGTAGAGTGATTCGACTGGAAGGAATATATGGATGGGTCAGGTCCAGGAGATGAGCGTATTGTGCTGCTATGGGTGAAACTCCGGGATGGTGGTAAGGAGCGGGCGGAACGAATGGTGGAGGGGCCTCTCATCAAGCCCCTACGCTGTCGCGGACTACTGGACAGAAGCTGGAGCGAAGTCGAGACGCGCTGGATGCTGGGTCTGTGGCCAATGGTGTCATTGCCAGATTGGTTGGTGCCGACGACCTTGCGAGGAGTGATGAAGCCATAACGATCGACGTCGTTTGCAGTCAGATCCTCCCAATCCTCGATGCCTCCGGCGCGCTCGTGCTCGTTTTGGATAAAGCTGAAGCGTTTCGAGGCTTGCCGGTGACTCTGACTTGTTGCAGGTCTGCGACGAGGATTTGACGGGGGAGAAGGATAGGCGGGTTCGGGAGTGTCCTCACGCTCGAAGGGGGGGAGTGTCCAATCAGCGGCTTTCTCGTCGCCGTACTCGTACATGGAGCGGACTTTTTGTGAGAAGGTATCTTCTTCGACCGAGAGCACGCGACGGCCATCGGCGACAGCTTGCAGCAGCGAGGGATTCAGAGTGCGCGGGCCGGCAGTCAAGCGCTTCTTGGCGGGTGATGTAGTGGTCGACTCTGGAGAATGCGGCGGCGAAGGAAGAGCAGCAGGCGTGGTAGGAGCCGTCTCATAATCGCCTTCGCTCAGATTGACGTCGTCGTCGAGGGAGGCGGCCAGTTTCTTCTTCATAATCGGGCTCAGAAGGATGCTGCCGCGATTGGAGAACTTGAACGAGTCGGGCGACTGCAGATCTTCAAAGTCGCTGGTGGCAGAAGGAATGTTCAGGTCGATGCCGTGGAAGGAGCGCAGACGGCTGTGGGCACTGGCGGCTCGCGGAGACTCAGTCTCAGTCTCAGTATCCGTGTCGGCATTGTTCTTTGATTTTCTGCGCAGAAAGGGCGGCGCCCGCAGACTGCGACTGGTCGGAGGGGGCGGCACATCGTGGACGATGATGGACGGGAGACTGGGAGATTCGTGTAGGACGGGCGGCGACAACGGGGTACCGGGAGAGGGGATGTTCTTGAGGGACGTGTGCGTGTCTTGCGAGGGGTCGAGACCTGAATCGCGCTTGTGCTCGCCTTTTGTTGTGTTTGTGTCGAGAGAGTTGATTGGATTGGTATCTGGATTGCTCGTGTCGAGTGAATTGACTGCGTCTGTCGTCTCATCCATGGCCGTGGCGGCTTCGTCCTTGTCTCTGCTCATGTTGCTGCACTTGTTTCCGTCTGCGGCATGCGTCGCCGTCGCCGTCTGTGTCGGTGATGGTCAATTGCATACGTGTATGCGCCGCTCGTCCAACCAAGGCAGTATGTTATGCGGGCCGTCGTCCTGACACAAAATACACACACGAGAGTGATAGAAGAGTGACGGGGGGACTAGTCGAAAAGTACCCAGGGTAGGTGGGCGAAGTGGGATACGCAACAACGAGAGGGCGAGAGACAGCAGCTACCCACACTATATCTGGCACTGTAGCGCAGCAGGAGCACGACTCGCCGCGACTAACAACTAGCTAGGAAGCAGGTAATAATCATCCAACTCCAAGACGTCCGACCGACGATGCAAGCACTGGCCGTTTGTTGCGAAAGTCCCTGGAGAAGGAAAGGCTCGGAAATTGGCCCGACGACTTTCTCTCAACCATAAATGTCGATCTGCTCTAGCCAACTTGCCATGTTATGACATGCTACTATCCATGCATAGTATATTCATCTATCTGTCCTCCCTCCATACATGGCCTGTCCTGCTTGGGAGTTGCGACACACCGGCGACCCTTTCTCCACCGACATACAAAACAACAAACTGGTGATCGACAACCCCCTGAAGAGCGCATCCTGCATTGGCTGACCAAGAGCCTTGTCCAACGCCTAATTACCTATATTTGGTGGTCCGCTATCCACTCTCAGTACTACTCTGCTCCACTTTGTCCCTCGAAGCCTCTGCTTCTTCCCTTCGAAACAGTGGTTCCGTGCAAATGGTAGCCGTTGAGCCTCAAATATCAAACACTGCAGGTCCATCTTTGCCATTATAGTCGTGTGTAAACTTTCACTACATGTCGCTTTCTGTTTCATCCCCCCATACCATCGTTCAAAACTCCCTCTGTCGACCAAACGTCTCCTGCCCCATACCGGTATCCACTCCGTCGCACCACTTCAACCATATCCACTTCACAGCTTCAGCCTTCTTCCCTCTTCTACTCTCTCTCACACACACAATCTCTCACTGTCCGGCCATCCAACCAAACTTCTGCTTCTTGATTCTAGGCAATACGCCAATCAACGTAATGACCGCCGCAACAATAACAGCCCACAACTGAATCTGCAAAACATTCTTGTTGTAATCCGTCTTTGTCGCCGCCGCCACCGTCGCCATCATCAACAACAAAACAACGTACCCACTAAGTCTGTGGTACTTGTACAACTTTTTCGCATTCTCTTCTCCGCCGTAGATTTGTGGGACAAAGTACTGCGTGAATCCGATCAAGGCTTGGATGGCCACGACAATGCAGGTTGTGAGACCGAGGATTGCGTGAGGCGACTCGAAGTGCGTGCCTTTGTGCGAGATTTTGTTGTATTCGATTATGACGAGGCCGGCGATGGCTGCGCTGAGGGCGACTTCGTTGAGTGCTGCGTGCGACCATGTGCCATGTTTCTTCTGCTGTGGTGTGTGTGTTGGCTGCAGAATGAGTATGCCTTGGGTGAACAATAGGACTGCCGCCTATAGGATGTGTGTCAGTTGCGAACGAATTTCAGGCGAAGGTGTAGAGTGATGTACCGAGTTGAGTAGCTACGTAATCATGTCAGCATGGAAGCACAAGTAGTACATTGAAAGGTATTGCGACTCACCGGATGCGCAGAGAACAAGATCAAAGGATGCGAGAATACGGATCCCCAAACAATAGCCAAAAGCTGCGAAGCTGTATCAGTACCGGACAGAGACACTCAGATGACGAGTAGAGATAGGTCGTACAATCCAAGCACCAGCTTGTGCAATAACTCCAGTACCTGATATAACATCGTAAGCATATACTCCAACCACCCCAAGAGCTTCTAACAAGCAGTATTACCAATAATAAAGTTGTGGTACAGTGGCAAGCCTTCCTGCTGCGAAGCATCTCCAGCTCTGCCGAGCAAAGGCTCCTGCTCGCCCATGCCAGGTCTCTGAGCTTCTTCAGCCGACATGTTTTCGTTTCTCCGCCGATACACAGGTATGCGAATAAGTTTGATTCTCGTCAAAAGCACTGTCAAAGGAAAAAAGGGCTGGAGAGAAAGTTCGATTACTCGTCGACAAGAAGGTGTTCTTGCTTACATATCCGAACCCACCTTGATAAATGCCGGCGGCACACCCTTCTTCTTCTTCTTCTAGCAAAAGCGGTAAATAAATGCTTTGACTTACCTTGATTCGGAGTTGAGCTAAGCTCTCTCCTCCCTGGATCCCGGCCAATCATTTGTCTGGGATTACTACTCGACTCCGCATTTCGCGTTTTTGTTCCTTCTCGGCTGATGATGGCATTATCTTCCTTTAACCACTGTGCTGGGTTCTTTTGTTCTATCACGGCGAGCGCGGACCGTGTTCCCAAGCGAACATACCTAATCGTCTCCACCAGCAACTTGTGGCGACATGGTTCTTGTCGACACATCATGGCACTGGATAAATACTTTCCAAAGTCTAGACTCGAGAGATTTGGTTTCACAATCATGGGCTTGAAGCCGCTATGTGTCAAGTAGAAGTTTGAGTTAAGCAGTAATGTTGGTATTCCAAGGAAGAACAAAGATGTATATCATCACCAAGTGCGATAAGAGAATATATATATATGTAAAACGGTAATAAATAATAGTAGTGGTATCGCGCGCAAATATTCCCAACTTCCTCCCAATAGTTTCCCGCTCCAAGATAGAAGGTATCAATATTAAAACAAAGAAACACCGAAGTCCAGCGTCGGTTCTACCCAAGAACAAACAAACTCAAGTCAAAACGAGAAGAGAACTAAGTGCTCTCAGAGACTTTTTCTTCGGTCGTTTACTAGGGGCAACAACGGCAAGAAGATTCTAAATTCATAAAGAAATTGATGACATGACTTTGGCATTGTGTAAATGCTCAGGCGCGGCCCTCATCACGGTCGACCTTCTCCGTGAACGCTATGCCGTGACGGTCACCAGCAATACCAGTGTGCTCGTTGCCGTTGGCCTGGCTATCGCTCTCGCTGGGAGCCTTACCCTCGAGCATTTGAGAGTGAGCGGGGATACCGTGACGGTCACCCTGAGGGATCTGGTGGTCGGCGGTTTCGGGCTGGTCGCGAGCGGGAGTCCAGGCGAGGTAATCGCGACGAACCTCGACGTAATCGTAGGCAAACTCGCCGAGTTGGTCGTCATCCATACCGAGGAGTTCGGCTTCTTCTGAAGCGCGCAGGTGGAGACCGGGAATCTTGTTGATGACGAAGGCGATGGCGGCGCTGATGACGAAGGAGTAGGCGGTGACGGCAACGATATAGGCGATTTGCATGTACATCTGCTTCCAGTTGTGCTGGATCCAACCGCCGTCGATTCCGTTGTTGACACCATCGAGACCGATGATGTACGAGGCGGCGAAGATGCCGTTGAAGAGGAGACCGACCATACCAGCGACGCCGTGCTCGGCGAACACATCCATAGCATCGTCAATACGGATCCAGAACTTGATCTTGGTTGCAAAATTGCATACGACGCCGGTAACGATACCGAGAACAACAGAGGCCCAGGGAGTGATGAAACCGGAGGCGGGAGTAGCGGCGACAAGACCAGAGATACAGCCGGAACACCAGCCGACCATGGACCACTTACGGGCAAGTCTCCAATCGAGGACAACCCAAGCCATAGCAGCGAACATGGCAGTCAAGTTGGAGTTCCAGCAAGCCATGGTGGCACGGAGGTTAGCACCGAAAGCAGAACCGCCGTTGAATCCAAGCCAGCCGAACCAGAGGAACACGGTTCCAAGAGTGATGAGAGAAACGTTGTGGGGACGGAAGTTGAGCATCATCTTTTCTTGACGTCTTCCGAGAATCATCGAGTACGCGAGAGCAGACATTCCCGAAACAATCTCGACGGGACCTCCACCAGCGTAATCGAGGACACCCCACGAAAAGGCCCAACCGTTGGCGCCCCAGACCCAGCAAGCGACGGGGCAGTAGACGAGAGTGGCCCAGAAGAAGATAAAGACCATGGAAGGGATAAGGCGACCACGCTCAGCGACAGCACCAACAACAATGGCGGCAGTGACGGCGCAGAATTGCATCTGTTGTGAGGTCAGCCAACTGATACTTGACGGCTGATTTCCGTCGCATTAAACATACCTGGTAGAAGGCGTAGAGAAGTTCAGGAATCAGAGGAGAACCTGGTGAAGGTGCACCAAGAGTCTTCATGAGACCGAATTTTTGAAGGTCACCAATGAAGCCGTTGGTCGCGAGGTCAGAGAAAGCAAGAGAGTATCCCCAAAAGTACCATTGGAAAGTGATGACGGAACATGATGCCATACAGGCCCAAATCATACTCAGTGCCGACTTTCGGCGAGCGAGACCAGAGTAGAGGAATCCCAGACCTGGAATCATGACCATGACCATGGCAGAGGCCACGAGAATGTATGCTGTGTCACCAGCTTGATACCATTGGTTCAGGTTTTCGGTGGCTGAGAAGTTGATGTCAGTTGATGTCGTCGTGGTATGATCCAGGCTTTTGATGAGACCTACTTGAATCACCACCTAATGGACTTGTGCCATTGAATTCTGTGGGTGCTCCTACCCAAGAGTACGACATGTTTGCGGTGAAGGTAGAGCGTCAAGGACGCTGGCGACAATGGAGAGAGAGACCTTTCGAATACAAGAAAGGGTTTCGCGTCCAAGACTGTGTACTGGATAGGTGGGTTGAAGAGAAGGGTCGAGGAAGATATGGAGAAATGTGGACACACGGTATATCAAATGCAACCGGGGAAGGCCGGGGGGAATGGAGGTATATAAAGACGTTCACGATTGACTACTGAACGAGAGCACGCGTGCGGCAACGGTGCACTGACGGGCGGATGGGAAGGGAAATAATGGGTCCAAGGGTCGGGACCTGTGCAGCGCTCACCAATCTTTGACGGAAGACAACGGGCACTTTAAGAGACAGAGGTTTCTGTGTACGTCAAACGATCTGTCAAGAGATCTGCCCCATCAGAAAACTAAAAATGCTGGGCTGCCTTATCAGTAGCGACGCCAACGGGACTGCTTTTTTGTGCTAGACGGAAGCCCTCAGCGCGGCTCGCGAGACGGTCAAACCTTGGTAACTTTGCTTGTCAATTGGCAAGATAGTGCGGACCCCCCACAAGAACAGTTAACACGGTGACTGGCTCTGGTCTTGCTGGGTAAAAGTGCCGGCTTTTTCGTTGCTTTTGTTGCCACTATTCTTGCAGGGCCGATTAGTAGACGTCAGTTCTGCACCCACATTTTGTTCTTCGATCTTTTCAATCGTCCTCGCATAGCACATCAATGCCGCTGTTGTACTTGTCACCACCGGTACATTGTGAATATGTGACGGATTGGCGTCCTTGGTATTATTCCTTTGCATCCCGAGATGGAGTGAGTATGATAATTCGAATAGTGTATTCATCATAAACCGATAAACTGCTTCGTTATCAGCAAACGTCGTCCACTCAGAGTGAGGCCGAGGTCGCAGGCCTTATCTTTAGGCTGCTCCTTGCCAAATATAGTTTAGTGTGGCGCCCTACTTCGTTCTCGAATTCAGGGGATCTGTGGCTGTTGATTGGTCCAACACGCTTCTTATCTCTGAGAAGACTTTTGGCTGAAGTCAAAACCGACCAACGTCTGCCCCTTCGACATGTGCAATCGTAGAAGTGCCGTATCCCATCGAGGCGAAGTTTATGCCAAGGGTACTGTATGCGCCGACGGATCAATTGAGTATCTCGTGTGTTCGCGTGTTATATTGATTTCTATGTAAGTGATCAAATGTGATAGCGTACTGAATTCGAAGGATTCGATTGAGACGGGTTACCTGAACATACGATACCTACCTCACGAATCATGTCAAAGCACAAAAGATCGAGAAAAGGGTCCTCTAACCCGCGGATGTGAGTCTACTTCGACTCATGTCAAGGGTACGCCACGAGTTTGCCAGAGACCGCATGCGGATTTAGAGTTGCTGAGGCATGGCTGGGATCAGAAATGGAATATGCCACTCGAGGCTCGAACCACGATAAAACGACAAAGGTAGGGAAGAGGAATAGGTACCTTGGCGGGTTGAACATTATTCGAAAAGTCTGCTTGTGTAATCCGTCCACGCATGCGGCACACATGATCGACGAGCCAGCGATCCAAGATCTGGCGTACTGCACTGATGTTTCACTCCAAGACTTTTTTTGATATCTGTGGTTGTCCGTTGTTGGAAACCAAGACCTTTTATAAAGTGGCACGTCGAAAAGGAACGTATCTCTGTCCCGTGATATGATACGAGAAGGAGTGAATTATAGACATGATGGTAAGCTCTGATTGATCGTCTTATCTGAGAACTATATGCGATCAAGGAACTCTATACAAAGTTGAGAGGTACGTATTCTATTGGGTATCATTGATGAACATGGAACTTCAGGTTCTTGCGACTGATCAGTCAGAAGCGGCGGTACTACTGCTGCTGCTGCTGCTGCTGCTGAAGTCTGCGCCAAATATCGGCGGCGGCCTGGATTGCTTCGGGTGTGGGTCCTGAGCCTTGCTGAGCAGGTGTAACAGATGGAGCAGGTTGTTGGTATTGCTGAGGTTGCTGCTGTTGCTGCTGTTGCTGCATCTGTTGGAAGAACATAGGGTTCACAAAGGCGCCTGCAGGAATGCTTCCTCCCGGGGTGGGGGGAGCGTGGTACTGGAAGCCCTGCTGTTGAGCATTGCCGTTGAAGAACTGCTGGGGGTTGGGTGGCCAAGCAAATGGCATACCTCCATACTGTGACTGGGCCTGAGGAGGTGGGGGTGGAGGTGGGAACTGCTGCTGCTGCTGGGCAAAGTGCGGGAAAGCGAATGGTACATTCGGCTGCGACTGACCTTGTGGCCAGGCCTGGGGATTAGGCTTCTGAGGAATAGAGGGCTGAAGATTGTTGTGAGTGTTGTGTGAATCGGGGTACGAATTGGCAGGTCCCCTTCGCTGATTTGAGTTGTCGACGCCGCCACGACCGCCACGGCCTCTACCGCGATCACCTCTGCCTCTGTCTCCACGACCTCTGCCACGGCCTCTGCCGCGATCAGGGAAGCCACGGCGGGCGGGCAGAGTAGGAGGACCATTGCTCATCATTTGCTGCAGATTGTCAGGGCGTGCGAGAGGAGTGTACATGTCCTCGGTCTCCGGTTCGTCGTCGTAGCTGATAGCGCCTCCAGTGTATGGCTTGGCTGCAGGAGGCTGGTCAAACTCCTGTTGAGCAGGCCTAGCACCCTTCTTGGCTTGCTTTTTGGCTCTCTTGTAGGCGGCCTCCTCCTCGTCATCCGAGAACTCCATGTCGTCGGCAGCGACTTCTTCATCGTGCAGGTTAGATGCATCGGTACCCTTCATCCTCTTCAGGGGCTCGGTGAAGACATATGTAGAGTGGTCGTTGACATAGAAGATCTTGGTGTCCTCTGTGATGTTGAGGTCGGTGATGTCGGAAGGCCTAGTAAACGCGACCGAGTATAGCGGCTCCTCTACCTTTCCCAACGTATCCTGTACAGCTCCAATGACTTCACGATTGTCCAAGCACAAGACTGAGCCTGACTCGAGAACCTGGTACTCTCCGGTGGTGAAGGCCTTGACGAGGATGAGATTGTCGACTACGTGTTGGACAGCTCCAAGAGGGGTGATGGTCATATCAGGAGTGACGGTGACATCGGGCTTGGGGATAATCTCTTCAGGTTGTTCGTTCTTGGTGCGAAGCTGGGTGTTTCCAGAAGGTCTTGCGGGACCGTCCTCGTCGTCCATGCCACCCTCGTCCATGAGCATCCTGACAGCAGTGGCTGGGTCGAGCAATTCGTAGCCTTCTTCGTCGCTGTCTTCGTCGTCGCTGGAAGACTCATCGCTGGATGAGTCGGATGATGACTCGGCGTCAGATGTGTCGTACTGCCATTCGGCTCCTTGGTTGCCTTTCTGGGCCTGGGCGGCCTCGAGGAACTCGGGATCAGGGGCAGGCTTGTCCGAAGCAGGAGGGAGGTTGTTGTTCATGGATTCATTGTTCTCCAAGGCGTCGACCTTGTCAGGGTTCGATGCGGAGTCATGGTTGCTCAGGGCGTCAAACAGAGCTGAAGTGGCATCACGAGGAGCGGACTGCGATGCGACGGGTGCTGGCTGAGAGGGATGCACAGTGGCAGTTTGCTCTGTGGCGGTCGAGGCTTCGGTAGGAGCATCGGGGAGGTGGTCAAGCGCAGAGACGGGAGCAGCGTCTTGTCGTGCATCTGAAGTCTGGACGATTTCTGTTTGGGCATCTTCAACAGATTGTTGGACGCCTTGTTGGGGCTTGCTAGTTGAGGAAACACTGGCAGCACCGAACATGCCCAGACCGGGGATGCCAGAGATAGCAGGGATCTGAGCCTGAGGCTGGGTGGTAGGAAGCTGCTGCTGCTGCTGCGCATCAAGGTAGTTTGGCGCAGAGGCGGTTTGCAGGGCCGGAGTCGCGTTGTTTGATGGCGTTTCGTACAGATCGTCCATGTCTTGGACAATGGGCGTAGAAGCCATGCTGGGCGATGAGGACAGACGTGCTCTTTTGTACGGTCTTGGGCTCTCGTTGAACATCTGACGACCGCAAGAGATACCAAGCAGATAGCAGCAGCAGTAGTAGTACAGCAGGAAGTAACGACAGAAAGAGTGCCTGATCTCTGCAATCCCGTCACCCGCTTTTGCTCTCAAGCAATCGAAAAAATATCAGCGGCGCTTGGACGTCATCGCGGAGCTATCCTTAGCGCCGTCTGGGGTGGTTCCAGAGCTCCGACCTGCCGATGGCCGTCATGGTTAGCGTGCTTCTTCAGCCCTGTACGAATTGCTGAAGACGTGGAAGCTTGTTGCTTGTTCTTGGAGGTTGGTCCTGTTCCTGCGTGTTTTCTGTCGTATTGGCCCCGTCCCTACCTTGTCACAATGTCTGCGCGACCGCCAAAAGCAGCAATCGCCTCGAAGCGCCTTGCAAAAGAAGTCCAAGCCAGTGCGACCTCGACTCAGCCAAGACCTCCGAGAAGCTCCTTCCCTGCCCACCTCCAGGAACCCCTCAAACCCGTCAACCTCGACCCCGTATACCTCAACCCAATTATCGCCTTCTACATCTTCCTCGCCTCTCACACTCTTGCTGCCATCTTTTTCCCCATCCAAGATTGCGACGAAGTCTACAACTACTACGAACCAACTCACTATCTCACAAATGGTTACGGCAAGCAGACTTGGGAGTATTCTCCCGATTATGCCATTCGCAGCTGGGCATATGTCACCCTTCATGCTTTTGTCATTGGCCTTCGTCGCCTGATCCCCCTCTTTGGACTGCCCAAGGTCTGGAAGTTCTACTTCCTCCGCATCATGTTGGGCGCATTCTGCGCATACTCTGAATCCAGACTATACTCCAAAATCTCGAGGACGCTCAATCCCAGACTGGGTATTATCTTCTTTTTCATCATGCTCACCAGCCCTGGAATGTTCCACGCCTCCATCTCGTACCTACCTTCAAGCTTCTCCATGTACACGACTGCACTTGGTATGGCTGCCTTCATGGATTGGCGTGGCGGTATGCGTACCGCCCAAGGGATGATGTGTATGCTCGCCGGTGCTATGCTTGGTTGGCCTTTTGCCGCAGCTTTGATCACTCCTTTTATTGTTGAAGAATTCATCCTCTCGTCCCTGACTGATCGCGAGGAGTTTCTCGATTTTGTGCGTCGACTCCTTGATGGTGTCGTTCGATCTCTAATCGTCTTGGTCCTACAATTCTGCATCGACTACTTCTTCTACAGGACCATTGCTGTAGTGCCTCTGAATATCGTCTGGTACAATGTCGTGGCTGCCCGTAATGGTAAAGGTCCCAACATATACGGTACTGAGCCCTGGCACTTTTACATCCGTAACCTTCTCCTCAACTTCAACATCTGGTTCGTCATCGCTTTGGTTTCTATGCCACTGTTCTTCATTCAAACCTTTGTGCTTCGCCGGCCTGCTTTCAAGCAGTCATACCTCCGCGGACTCTTTTTCTTGAGTCCGTTCTACATCTGGCTCGCTATCTTCACCGTTCAGCCGCACAAAGAAGAGCGATTCATGTATCCTGCATATCCCGCGCTAGCCTTCAATGCCGCCATGGGAACGCATATCCTACTCAACTGGATTGGCTCATCCAATCCTCGTTCCATGATCAGCATGATTCCTGCCAAGCTAAGGCTTGCTTTTGCTTCATTCTGCTTCCTTGTAGCAGTCAATTTGGGTCTTTGGAGGACATTCGGTATGATTACCGCGTACAATGCTCCTCTGACCGTCTACAAGCCTCTACGCCTTCCTGGTGTCACACAGCCCGGCGACAACGTCTGTCTAGGCAAAGAGTGGTACCGATTTCCATCTTCATACCACCTTCCAGATGGTGTGACCGCCAAGTTCGTAAGAAGCGATTTCAAGGGTCTTTTGCCTGGCGACTTCAGCCAAGCGGGAGTGGGTTTCGGAATGTATCCCGGAGCCTGGCTGGTACCCCAAGGCATGAATGACGAGAACAGAGAAGACCCCAGCAAATATGTCAGTCTGCCAAACTAAGAAAGAAGTGTATAACAAATGGCTAACGAACCATCAGACCCAATTGTCTCACTGCTCCTTCATGGTCGACTCCCGCTTCCCAAGATCTCAACCATCGCCCATGGAACCTGATTACATCAACGACACAGACACTTGGGAGAAGCTGTCCTGTGAACCATTCTTGGATGCTTCGCGTACCGGTATTCTTGGCCGTCTGGGATGGATTCCAGATTCCGATATTGTTCCACCCCAATACCGTCGTCAATGGGGAGAGTACTGCTTGCTACGTCGTAGAACGACTACGAAATGAACAGTCACGATTTCTCCGTGCCCTTGACAAAAGTCACCTGGCATCCTAGACGTTTTGAGTAACTCTGAGCGTGTTTCAGGACGTCAGGTTCCCCGCAGAAAGCCGTCTTGACTCCTTCGCTCACCTTGTATTATAAATTTCAAGAAGATCTAGCGGTGGTCGTGACAGTTACCCGATTCGGAAGCTCAACCCGCAGCCGATAACAAGGCAAACGTGGGGTCCAGGAGCCCCTCGGAAGCTTATCTTCAGTTATGGAATACTCTTACAGGACGAACAGTACAAGTATATAATGCGTTCCGCTATAATCTTGTGTTTCTAAAGTCTTTTTTCTGCATTGAGTCGTCCTCTCTGATTTTCCAACAATGGCCATACAAACTATCGTCAGCAATGGCATCGACAGCCTTCAGCATGGTATCACAACATATCAGATAAAGTCAGCGATATATGTTGGCATGGCTCTTGTAGTGATTGCTTTCTTCGTAGAGCGTGTTATACTCGGCTCAAAACAAAAATCAAGACTGCCATCTCGCTCACCAGACCCAGAGAAGCCAAGTGGAGTTAAAGAAAAGGCACCCGAACGCCCACCGGGCGGTATGGCTCTCTATTACATCAACTATCAATACTCAAGCTAACAGGATCGTAGTATGGACACCCTCAAATTTCAAGCGACCAGTTGCAGCACCATATCCTGATTGGGATCTCAAGACCACCAAGCCCTTGCCTTACCGACCATTTCGCTATGGACCCAAGTACAACATCACCATGGGACTTCGTACAATGGCCTGGGACGAGTGGATTGAACTAGATAATCAATACCCCCGCTTTCACTCTGACAAGAAACAACGGATTACCGAACGTGGACACAAGGCATGCCACACAGACCCTAGTCCACAAGTATTCGATGGTGCAGTGGAACTGTTGGAGGAACTCACAAGCTACCTGCCACAACGTTATCCCAGCATGTTCCGCAAGACCGAGACGGGCATGGTCAACATGACTACCGATGAGACCTTTGACATCAGAAAAGATGTCTTGACCATGAATGGCAATCGCGAAGATCCTATGCAGTTGGCTGGCCGCATGATTCAGGACGATATTGCCATTATGTTCGAGAAAGAAGACGGACAATATTACCTCCTCGCGGGAGCCACTCTACTCCCAGGATTTTGGCGCCTGCAAGACAAACTAGGCATGTCGCTCGATGAGATCCACTACAGGTATGCAACAGCCCGACTTATCCCTGAATTGTTACATACGACTGACCAAACCCTTACAGCGGCGACGTCCCAGGCTATCATGATAAACTGAAGAAAGGCATGAACAACTTCTTCCGTCGCCTGAAACCCGAGTCCCCCGTCCTCCGCAACAATTACTTCCTCCAAGTCGACGACAACCTAGCCTGGTCTACCAGTATCGGTCCCGAAGACTCTGGTTCCCCATCCTGGGACACTGCCGAAAACAATCGCGCAATCGAGCACCATTACTTCCGCTCTGAACGTCAATCCTTGCATCGTTTGCCACGTTCAGGCGGTGTAGTGTTTACTATCAGGACATATTTCCACCCTATCACTGAGATTGCCGAGGAGGATTATGTGCCCGGGAGACTGGCTAGTGCAATCAGGAGTTGGGGTGACGATGTTAGTAAATACAAGGGTAAGGCAAAGTATGGGGAGATTATGTTGGCGTATCTCGACAAGAAGCATGAGGAACAGGTTGCTAGGGGACTGGATTTGAGTAGGGAGGATGAGGTCAGGGCCTATCCTTACTAGATCGAGCAGTCTTTGTATGTATATAATTGTCTAGTCAGTTATCTTTTTCTAGAGCAAGGTTGTACAGCTACATGAATGAATTAATGGAATATACACAAGACCAAGATTGATTCGCACCTTTAGTCACCCTTTCTTCTTTGTTCTGTCAGTGGTTCTTTCCTTGCTTTCCTGTCTTGTCTGTCATGTCTTCCTCGTCCCAAAGAATTGATCGCTTGCCAAAATGGTTAACCGATGTGCCAGAATGGAAATTATGTACACCTCTGCACAACTCTCACACAAACACAAGGTGACAAGTTCAGTCCTGATTCTTGACACACGGTAGACACGTGCGCTAGTACGCTACGCGAGGCCGATCTCCACTATGGCGCTTGCTGATGATCTCTAGCCACAGCAACTATACCGCACAAAAACATTTCCTTCCAAGTTCGAGCTGAAGCACATTTTTGTTGGTATGACGCCGCCAATTCGAGGGTATGAGCTGGTCTGCATGAGATGAAAATGTTCTGCGTCACATTCAACGTGTCGCCCCTTCGATTTGGCTGGCTTTTGTATCCCAATCGAGATCAAATGTTCGTGGTGATGCATCAGTCTAACGAACTTGTGCATACTTCCGCCATGTAGGGAGAAATTCGATTAATCACAAGCCGCTTCTGAACCGCGTTTCAAAGATCGAAACTCCTGATCAGTCTTCGCTCCTCCAGAAGCCTGGTTCTTCAAACCCATCTGCACATGCAGAATTACCGCATAGGTCATTGCGGCCAGAGCGCCACATACGATTTCTGGACATCGTGATGATCGACATGGCTTGTTTCTCCATACCTACCAGGTATCACACATTAGCGCTGCAGCGGTCTGGTCCGTTTCTTATGTCTGGATGAAGAGCCTCATAAAGTCAATGCTAATTATGCTGCAAAAGTGTCAAATTCCTCGAGTAATGCTTAAACTTCGAACACATCCTCTAGACAGTTGACACATGGTACAGGCTGATTGAAGAAAGAACAACAGTCCGTTCAATTCTCCTCAATGACATCTAGCTGGTGTGTAGGTATCAGCGAAGGACACCTCCAGAACCTGCCTTAGCCTTGATGGCATTGCCCAATAGCTGCAGGATTCCCATCAGAGACGGGAGGCCCTGATGCCTTGCCGTGCTAGTTTCGTCAATCCTGACATCAAGGCAAATTTGGTGAAAAATGACAACATGTACCCCGTTGGCGATGGTCACGGCAGTCTGCACTAATGGTAGGTCAGTGGGATATATAAGTCCATCGTCACGCCCTGACTCGATTTACTCTTGAACACTCTACACTTTCGTTAGCCTTCAAGATGAGAATATCTGTTCTCCTGTTTCTAAGCTCTCTTTCCGAGACGCTTGCCTTTCCTTGGATGTATGCAGACTTTGCAAGCAATGCCAAACGAGGGATGGACATAGTCAAAAAGGACCCAGAGTTGGTCTCTCTTCTTCAAAGTCTCTACCAGTACCAGCTCAAAGAGCGAGAAGACTTCTTCGCCGCCATGGGCGACTATACTCAGGAACATGTTGAGGAACCTTCTCATACGTTTGAAAAGCGTGCCAGCTCAACTTGCTTGTCTCATACCCTTCCCGACTTCTTGCCAAGCAACATCACGGGTCTCAAGAAGTTTCCAGAGGCGGCATATCCTTACCAAGATCCTAAGCCTTCCGATCAACGTGGACCTTGTCCAGGCATGAATACACTGGCAAACCATGGCTACATTCCGCGCAATGGAATCGTTACAGTTGCGCAAACGATTGTTGCAGCAGCTCGTGTCTTCAACATGGGAGCGTTAGTTTACCTTGACCATATCTTTATATCATCTGCTAACTCAATTTTTTAGTGACCTTACGGCATTTTTAGCTGGAGGATCAGTCTTATTTGCTGGCGACATCCCCACCATGAAATACTCCATTGGAGGAGCAGACTCACGTACCAACTCAGGAGGTGCACTAGGTAGCGCCTTGGGTACCGAGACTGGACTATCCGGTCACCTGCGTTTCAAAGAAGGCGATGCATCTGGCACTCGTTGCGACTTCTATCTCTGCGATGGTGACAACCACAACTTGAATCCCAGCATCTTCCTGGATTTCCAAGACAAAGCCAAAAACTACGGCGGTGGCCAGTACAACGTCAGAGCCATCATCCATCACTTTGCTTCGCAATACCAGAACTCCCGCAGCAAGAACCCCAACTTCTACTTCTTGCCACCTTCTTCGGCACTCACGATCGGCGCTACCTATTTCCATGCCGGATTCTTCTCCAACGGCACCATCGGATTCGGCGGTGTCGCCAACGAAGCCTCAATCGCTTCTTTTGCTGGCGCTTACTTCAACCCCAATGGCTCGGTATCGTATCAACCCGAGCAGATTCCTCCTCAGGGCTGGTATAGACGTGGTTTCCCCATGTTGTTGAGCGAGGGCGTCGATGGCATTATCACCCTCTACACCGGCGCTGCTGCAATTCTCGGAGAGCCAGATCTATTCGGCGCCAACACTGGTACGGCAGGGAATTTCAATGGTCAACAAAGCCTTACACAATTCGGTGGTAGTGGAGACTACGGTGGCACGACAGTGAACGGTACGATCTGTGCAATCGAAGAGGCCTTGTATGCCGATTTTGTCAGCAAGTTCAGCAACGTCCTCTCGACTGTTATAGGTTCTCTGAACACTGTCACATCGCTCTTTGGTCAGTATGGTTGCCCGGTCCCCAGCGGTGCACCTGCTGCCCAAGCCGATTCGATTTTCCCTGGAGCCCCTAAGCCGAGCCCTTGCACACTCAACAGAATGGAAAATGGTCTTGATCAATGCTCTCCCGACACCAACACTTACGACACACTCAACTCTAAAAGTGTGCCGTTCTGCTTGAACAATCCTAGCAGGGTTGCAGCGATCTCGAACCCTATGCCTGTACCTGGTATGGTTTGAAGCTTTTCAATAGTGCTTGAAACGGCGCTGGACCTACCACGTGCCATGTATCTCATCACCAATATATTTCTTGGTAGCTTAGAACATGAGGAACTTGGCATTCGATCTCTGAATATCAACAGGCAGAACAATAATTCAAGCCACAGTCAGACAAAGACGTGCTCTTGCCTGGTTCTCGTACATGCAACACTGGTTCGTACGACGGTAAGGTTTCCATATAGAGGTTCGTGTTGATAATGATGTACTTGGTGGGGACCTTGCTCTGATGGTATCCATAGTCCTTTAGAAGTACGAAGCGCATTTCTAGGACCTTTATTATTATACGGACAGATCGGCTTGCGGGACGAAGACCACATAACTTCGCCTCGGTCGTCGCTCTTGTCAATTTCTCGTTTTCCCGCGCGAATTATTCAACGTATAGGATTCTTCACGAGCCTGGCAATTTCCTCAGCGGAGTCTCTGTCGACGTCCTCTTCCGATGCATGCATCCTGGGACGACCGACAGTTAAGTGACACTCGTACCCTTCTGGCAACATAGGTTCCCCGAATTTGGGCTTGCCACTGCCTTGTGGTGTTTTGAGGTCGGGATGAAAGTTGACTTCAATCTCGTCCTCCATTTCTTCGTCGCCGGAACTTCCAATGAACTCATACTTGGCTCTATTCGCGTGGCGACTGGATTTTGTGTACGCGGGAATGTCAGATCTAGTGTCATGTTTTGTTGCATCGGCTTTGATATCTAAAGTGCCGTCGCGAATGTTGCTAGCACCATCTATAGCTCCGGCAGGCGCATCAAAATTATTGTTGTCACGATTTCGACGAGCTGCATATATATGTCTGAGACGAAGCGCGATCCCGTCTTTGGCGGACTCTCTATCCATGTCCTCCTTTGATAGCATGGGTCGACCGTAACAATGAATAACGTGATCGTCCATAATACGTCGCGACTGGGGCCTGCGATGGTCGTCTAGGAGTTTTGGCAGGTTCACGTCAATCTCGTTCTCCATTTCTTCGTCACTAGAAGTTGCAATAAACTCGTATCTGGCTCTATTCGCATGGCGACTAGAATTCGTATTCGCGGGAATGTCAGGCCTAATGCTATATTTTATCCCTTTGGCTTTGGTATCCAAAGCGCGGACACAAGCGTTGTTGGCATCATCCCTGGATCCGGCAGGTGTATCAGAATTGTTGTCCTCAGAATTTGAATGAGCAGTGGACTTGTCGACGGTGCGAAGGTTCGGTTTCTCGCCTGAAGTTGCGGTCTGAGCATTGTCGTTAAACTCCATCCTGGATCAAACAAGATGTCTTTCTTGGAAGTCTCTGAGCCACAAGTGAGGGCTGGAACTCGCAAGCAGATTTTGCTGTCGAGAAAGACAAGAGCAGGGTGGTGGTGTTGATGCACCTGATATATGATTAACGCATGCGGGACCCGCTTATATAAGCACCAGTCATTGGCCCCCTTCCTACATCCTACCACGTGCAATATATTAATTGTACAATCTGATTGTACCTCTTGAGGCGACAAACATTGTCAAATTGGATTGTTCGTCTTCTGCAAAACAGGTTCGTATTTCTCAGAATATTTTTCTGGCTAGAGATCTACACCTCAACTAAGCCGAGGTCGATTGGGACTTTCCAGAGACATTAAAAGACGATGGTTAGGAAGCTTTTAGACGACTACAATTTAATTGGACACAAGTCAAGGAGTGGTAAGACAAAGACAGAGACTTATGCTAAGTTATGCTAAGGAGTCTTATCTAGAGCAGGTAGTCATCACAGCACGTAGGAATATATATTCACCAAGGAATATCTCAATTCAACATAATGCCAACAAGGTGTCTTATACATTTCTATAGGAATTAAGCCTATGAAAGAGGGGTCCGCTAAGAGCCTAATGGGACTGTTCTAATTTGGGGCTCTCAATGGGTCCTCCATGATTAGTGCCTGTCTCTCCATACATGTGTATGCCGCCTGGTTGGCATTGTGTTTGCTGAGAGAAGGTGCCACCGACGCAATTTGACAACCTAGCTCAACAGAGACCCAAAATTAAATTTGTTCCGCCTTAAGAGTAGACCAATCCCATTCCTTTCGGAGCACTGCTTCAACAAAGTAAGCCAAGTTGTCAGGATTCTCGAGGGCTCTCTCAGGCTGGAACTTGGCCAACCTCATCGCTTGCTCAGGATCATATGCTTTGCTTCCGTCTGTCAACACATTACCGGACACGTCCATAGCCGGTTGATCCTCCCAATCCAACCACAGATGACAAAGTTCGTGGATCCAGAGAGTCGTCAAGCTCCGGATTTCCCCAAGCAAATAACCTGGTTCTACAGGGACGTCGTCGAGGGTTCTTGCGGTCTTCGCTTCATTCATAGAATCCGGACAGAACGTCATTGTCCTTCGTGCAAAGTTGGTGTTGGCACGTATATCGTCAGCGCATATGGGCCGCCCAGACTCCTCGATGGCTGCTTTGTTGTAGAAGTGGGGAATGTTGGCTGGCCACTCAGTAGAGTACCACACCCCCACGTCGGGTCTACAGGTCCCCTCTGAAGTACGGTCAGCTCGCGTTCTCTTCATCTCGATCCTTTTCACCTACCAGTCCATGCTTGTATGGTCGGCTTTTTCCGGTCATCATCAATCTGATTGAGATCCACGTCAAACGGTACTTCATCGTCGCACTCATAATGCTTCAGAAAATTGTCAGTACAGAAAAGACCAAAGTGGCCTTCCCGAGCCCACGGCGCTTTCGCAGCTAGGTCGTCATAGGATCCGCAAAAGGTTCTCATGGTCTTGAGACTCTCTAGTGTTGTTAGCAAGCAGTACATTCCGTCCATTGTATCACGGGGTTGTCAAGATTTATAAAGGTCTCCGCAGATACGACGCCATTAAATTTACACAGAAAACTCAAAGCCATAGCAGACATAGCCATTAAGAGCCTCAAATGACTGTGTTGAGTAAGGGCTCTCGATGAACCTCTCCTCGATAGTCATGATCTCTCTGTATTCAGATGAGTCGTCTTAATGACATCGAGTTTGCGGAGATCTTCATGAATCTTGACATCCCGGTGCATATTTGCAGAGGCACTCACGTTGTAATTTTTTGAGGGCTCTGGCCGTGTCTGGAAGGGTTGGATCTGACATGGATACCCCGAAGAGGTATTGGAAGACATTGGCGTACCTGACCCAAGTGTCTGCTGGCAAGTTTGTAGTACCCTTGGGTTTGGCTAATTTCATTGACATGGTGTAGGCATTATGTATGCCACTGCAGCCAATGAAGTATGCTTCACTCAGGTCGTGAATCCATTCTGAACAGCCTCCGGAGGACTGGTCGTGATCCTCATGAGTTTCGAAGAGCGGCTTCAGGTCTCCTGGTTGATAGTCTGCGAGCACAAAAGCCACAAGGTTCGCGACCATAAATGCAAACGAATGGAGGAATCTCATGTTTGGCTAGATACCAGTCGTTAACGAAGGAGGAATTGTTCAGAAATAGTGAGCAATGGCTGCTGGCACTTGTTTATGAATCTTTTCTCTCTGATGGGCGTCTTCGTGCTTCTGTGCCTTCTGTGCCTTCGTCGGCTAGCAGGAGCCTTTGTCGGCCATCACGTTGTTGCACTATCTACGAAAATGTTGGTCCATTTCGTAGTCGATTGGATGGCTTGAGGATTTGTTTCAAGTCATGCTGTAGTACGTTCCTTCACGCCAATTCAACCATGTCACTGGGACGTTGAGTTGTTGAGACTATTTCCGAGCAGGCTCAGAAGCGTAAGTCCAATATACTCAAGTGTTGGATATCAGTTTCTTCATGTGCTAGTCGTTGTTGGACATAATTTCCAGCTATTGATCAGCGTCGAAGACCAGGCACCAAGAGGCACGCAAGCGCTAGCCATGTACATGCATGTTGCAGATCGATATGATTGCTTGGCAGGGGATTGTGGACCCACAAAGACCATTTTTAGTTCTCCGGACTGTCTCCGTGTGCTCCACAACCAACTAACTAAAATACATGCAGTGAACAAGGGACTACAATCTGTCCGTCAAGAAACCAGTCCACCAATTCGACATTCGGATAGTCACGGAACCAGAAATACCAACATCCAACTCATCATTCCGTCAAACTATCGTCCGGCTTCCGGAACAAGCACTCAATCTAACAGTCTTAGAGTCTAACAATTGCACAATTAAGCGATCCGACGTGCTGTTTCCTGATCAAACAACCAATTCAAGATTTTATCAGTCCAACAATCGAACGTTCAGGGACCCGAACAATCATGAATGCGGGTCCTCCTCCATTTACCCTTGGTCCCATAGCCTGACATTACCTCGTTAGTCCACCACGGCAACGTCAGTAAGATGAAAGGCAATGTATCCCATACCACATGGGGCACGCTAGTAGGCTACGGCACCTAAGAGTAGAACTTTGTGTTGGTTCTAATCTACCATGCTTGAATCCTTCCATCCATATCACCCAGCACAAGGCTTCAAGATCAAACACTGACGTGGTCGAGATGTAAATGATAATAATCCACCTGTATACTTCTGTTCTGGTGTACAATGGTGTGAATCTTCGTTTGCTTTTCTCGATTCGTCCCTCTTCTGGCATCTTGCCTAACACTGAGATGATGCATTCGTCCTTTCACATTCTTTATCTCGTTTTAAGCTGTGGTGGTACACTCGTCACTGCAAGCTTCAATGAGACTGGCTATAACTACACCTCCACTGTTGGGCAGAGCACCAGCTTGGAGCTTGTCACTTCGACGAACTCTACTCTGGCACCTCTCAGCCCGACAACTCAAGCCTTCCAGAGTCTGACCAGTCCCTCGGTCATTTCGGGAAACCTGAGTCCACCGATGGTTTCGAATGGCTGGGGTTCCGAGTCTGGTACTCCCAACGCTACTTTGGCAAACACCACCTGGGCAGACAGTTCGTCCACTGAGCAGACGATTCCATCACCTCAATCTACTACTGCCGTCTCTGTGACTGCCCCAGTCACCGTTCAAGATCCCCCAGCCGCAAGCACGAATAGCTCATCCAACTCCACCCAGGTCCTCCCCGGACCCGCTGGAGTAACTTCTGATCCGGCGAGCTTTGTCACGCCGAGCGCTGTTTTCGGGACTGTTACTCCTGCTCCAAGCTCGATGATCTCCACGGTCACGAGTGGAAACTCGACCCAAGTATACTCTTTGACCAGTGATTCAGCATATGCATCCGTCACTGGTGTCGCCACAGTCACTGGTACATGGAGTCAGGACGGAGCTTCGGATAGCTCCACCTCGGGTGGGGGGCCTATGGTCTTCTTTGTCGGAGCCGGAGGTGCAGTGGTGATCAACCCTGATACTGGACTACCAATTGGACCTTCTACTCTTCCATCGACTGGCTGTCCTTGGTTCCTCTCGATTCTATGTCCATCGAAAAGTGACCCTCCTTCGTCTGACGGGGGCGCCCACAATAACAACGACAAGGGTGGAGACGATGACAAACCCTCGAAACCATCGGACCAGCCAAGCAGCACGACTGCATCCTCTACCCCGTCCTCGTCGTCAAGCTCTTGTAGCGGCCAGATAACACAGACATGCACTGCTCGATGCACGTACGCTGGGTCGTCTGTGACATGCTCTACAACGACATGCGCAACCCAGACTCTTGGTGATGCTTGCTCGATGACATCGAGCATTACTAGCCTGACCTCGTCATTTTCCGGTCACCCATTGACTTCGGAAATGGAGGATTCTGATTATATGCCTCCGATAACCATCGATGCTGCAGCTTCAGCAGAAATGTCCTCTTGGGTGGCCGCGCACAGAATCACCGGAGTTTTCACTGCGAACGTCACCAGTACAAGCGCTGTCAATAACACAACCACCTCGTTCACGTCCAGTCCAACTCAGAACTTGAACGTTTCCTCCACCATCTCGACAACAGATGTTCTGGCAACGAGCACCCAATTCAACTCTTCGACATCTCTCATTCCGTCGATCACGTCGGATCTTAGTCGCAACGAGACTATGACATGGATCACTTCCACTGTGCCTGCGAACAGGTCGTCATCCACCACTGCTGCAAACCCCTGGTGTATCATCCGGTAAGTGGAGAGCATACAAGAGCTATAAGAGTGACGGATCTGCTAACACCGACCTCCAGCGGAGATTCTGATAACAAGTATGTCTGCGTTTGTGGCGACGTCAGCGAAGTTACTTCGCCACTTGTCAATGCCTCGTGCCCTTACACCTCCCACGCCATCAGCAGCACCACAGAGAGTGTCCCCACCACTCCTCCAGGCACCACTACAACGACTTACCTCAACGGTGTCATTCAAGAATGTACCAGCTACAGCAAACTCAACATCGGCATCGCAGCAACGGCCTGTGTCGGTCCCGTCCTCTTCTCCCCCACTCCCGCAGCTACCGAACAAACCACGATCCCTGCTCCGGAGCCGTCCCCCATGCAGAACTGCCACACGCACTATGCGGCCGTCCTGGATACATTCAAAATCTATGGCAGGGACTGGGATGAGTCGAAGCTGGACAATGGCAAAGGATTGAAGAAGAAGCTCGCCAGATGTGGCGTTGTGTCCAAGTATGTATTCACCCCCCTTACAAACGACGAAAACGGTTGGCAGTTCAAAGCTACGGGTCATCTGGGTATCTGGCAACAGGACTGTATCGAAGATGCTATCATTGATGCGGGTGGACCCAAGGGAAGTACTTGTGGTGGAAGCACTTAAAGGGTTGTAAACTAAATACTGACTATCACTCTCTTCGGGCCGAGAGGTCGTATGCAAACACAACTGTAATCAAGCATGCAAGGCCATAGTTAGATAAGATCTAGGCGTCCTATCCGGTCTGTCATATATAGCAGTCAAACAACAGAATAGTGCTATAGTTCGTAGTCAGGCTACTTTAACCCCTTTCTCAATTCTTTTTGACATGGCGAATCCGCGACTTTTCTTATTACAGAGCATGCACTGAGGGCCTGTTGTAAAGACTGCACTGAATTCCCCCAACGACGTGTCCGTATCGTTTTCTGGGACTATAAAAGATCTTTCTATGCATCACGTCTTCTTAATTTTACTGCTAATTCTCCTTCTAGATCGGCTATACCAAAGCTTCTAGTTGGTGGCATGGCAGCTGGCTTGGTGGCACTCTCTGGTCCCTCGACCAGAATGATCTCATATCGAGCTAAGAGAGACACCACCAACTTTTGAATCTCTGCAGTTGCAATGTTCCTCCCGACACAGGCGCGATGGCCCGAACCAAATGGCATTAGGTAGGATGCGCGATCATATTCCAGATCCATCCACCGATCCGGCTGGAACGTTTCAAGCGATGGCCCGAAAGCATCTTCATCGTGGTGTAGGGCATGGTTACAGATGCTGACATCCGTCCCTGCAGGGACGTATTCCCCAGCTATGATCTTGCCACCTTCGGGAATCACACGCATTAATGGCATGACAAAGACTGGGTTGATCCTGAAACTTTCGGTAACCACAGCTTGTAGATACTTAAGCTGATTGGTCGTTTTGTAAGGATAGCTTGCGGTCCCTTCCGGTTTAGTCTCAATGTCGTCGATCTCTTGCCTCAAGTTTGCAAGAGCCTGCGGCGTACGCAAGAGATGCCAGAGCAGAAGGGTCGTGCTTGCTGCAGTTGTATGCGATCCAGCAATGATGAACCCGAAAGCTTCAGTTTGTACATCCACGATGTCCATAGATGCTCCTAAGGAGTCGTGACCAGTTTCGCACTCCTGTATCAAGCGACCTAGCAGGTCCTTTCTATCAGACTTGGCGGTCATGCGCTTCTCTACTGACTCGATAGCCAACTGATCATATTGTTAACATCCATTCCATCAGATCCAAGGAGAGATGCTTACCTGACGAAGACTATCTCTGCCTTGAATCATGCGTTGCAAACTAGGGATAGGGACATGAGGTAAAACTTTCCTCACATAAGGTATAATCCAAGGCGTTTGACCTGATAATGTAGCTAGGAGCACCTGTAAGACAAAGTAAGCACGAGTTCGAACGAAAGGGTCGATTCACATACATGTTCATAGATAGGGGGCATTTGTGATTCGTCTCCTGATGTGAGAACTCCAAATGGCTGTGAAAACGCAAGCTCCCCAAGAACATCCATAACGAAGAACGCGATCCACTTCTTGAGATCGATAGTTGCGCCTTCCGCAGCAGCAATATCCAGCTTCTGTATGAGTTTTTCCATACAGCTGTCCATGTAAATTTCCATCGAAGCTACAGATTGGGCAGAAAATCCGTTGGCAACTGCTTTTCTCCGCGTAGAGTGGATCTCCTCATTGCGAGTGCCGAACAGATTCGGGCGAAGTGCTGTGAAAGCATCGTAGAATGTGCTGAACAGTTTTAGATGCAGCCATTTCAGAAGCGGTGGTCTATACCTACCTTTTCGCAAAATTCCGACCATATCCATAGATTGTCTTGACGGCCGATGCATCACTGACATCTAGATGATTAGGACCAATGCGAACTAATTTTCCGTGTTTTCGATGCAGGTCCAGAAGGACACTCTCGTACTCTCCTCTCGCGACCTGGTAGGTCTTCCAGAAATCCGAGACTGAAGCAAGGAACGGACCAGGAAACCGAGCGAGAGGATGGAAAAATCGATAATACAAGATCTGTGCAAGGCCAAAAACCAGGACAAGGGACACCAAGACTATGAGCACTCGAGCGGTGGTAAAACGCCCAATGATGATGTCCATGGCGATATTCTTCAAGGTAGACACGAGGGATTGTATGAAGTTTGGACTAAAGCATTAACTGTTGCAAAGGTCTACTCATGGATTTTGAAGTCCAATGTTCAGGAACGGACCCACCGGGTACCGGAGGCTACCCCATCTCCGAAGGCCCTAAAATCTGAGGCAATGCACCCCACACAAAGGCGTCAACCCCACACTACCCGTGGACCTTAGTTTGATACATGGTGGGGCAGCCGACAGTGGGCTGCTCAGCTTGTGGTGATTCTACAGCGTTGCAAGCTCACACAATATTTCCTCGTTCCCTTGATAACTCAACGTGATCTGAGATTGTTAAGTGGCGCCCCGGCGCAGAATGTAGGGCCCCCAGTGCGGGGTCTCCGTAGAGATGGAAGGGGGAAAAGATCGAACATTTCTTGCTGCAAGTCAGGTAAGTTAGTTAAAAGAAGATCCCAGATACTTTGTGCAAATCATATCTTCCAGAGCTATTACAATATTTCTAACATTCAAGTCGAGAAACCTCAACACGACAAGGAGGAAAGGCCCGGTTCACATCGAGCATGCAGCTCTAGAGTTGAACGACCCTCACAAAGCGGCATTGGCAGACAACCCAGTCCATGCTGAGAAGCTTTCTTTACAGCTGATCTTGGCTGTCATGGTAAGGATACTGCTGCTTTCAATGACCGGCAAACCTCAGTCTGTTGGTTCTCACTAATCATTGCCATGTCCAGATGAACGACGACCACGTCTGAATCATCGAGTTTAAGACATGCGGACGACATATATCGGATTCTTTGAGGCTCAAAGCCGCTTGTAGCTGTTTCAACCTGAGCCCGCGTGTACCACTGTCTCATTATGTTGGACGTAGTTTGTAAGACCGTCGACTCGAACTGCTTGCTCTCGGCATTCATACGTGCCCGCGTGTCAACTCGTCAACCATTCTTGCAAGCACAGTCCTCCTGTGTTTCCTCCTCCGGAGACTGAATGACCTGCAGAAGACAACCGTGTTGTTAGCTGATGCATAGCATGAACAATGCCACTCTTTACAAGATCCTGGGGTCGAACAGATCTAGCAAATATGGAGAATTCTGCCTCTAATGAGAGCACAATCCACACTTGAGTATGACCTGGACGACTACTAACCGAAAATGAATCCTCTACACGAGTGATGAGCTGTAGCTTGTACATCCACAAAACCGAGCAAGAGACGATTGTCGTGTATGCACAGCCTCTCACCCAAGGACGAGAACATGCTTGGCAGGAGGTGTCAGTATCTTGTACTTGACACAAGGAAGGGGATGTGAGGGATCGCTCTGGGGTATCCCGTTCGCTCTACCATACACAAGCAGTTGAACGGCAGATCGTTAGTATTACGGTAGGTGACCACGTAGGAATCCCTGCTGCCGTATTTTTTGCATGTTGCGATCAAGTAAGAATGTTTTTTGGTCTTTTCTCTGTTACCTGTTACCATAACTCCGCGAAGATCGAGTCATGAAGTGTTAGTGTCCAAAGTTGACTTCTGCTTCTTCTTAATTCCATGCTTTTATTAAGATAGAGATCAGTCCTTTAGCAGAGTGTGTCGACAGGGATGTGCTGTCTGCTCTTCTTGTCTTGGCAAAAATCCTTTCTACTCTTGATCGAATTGCAGGTATCTAGTATCCCTCAGTCCTTCGACCTGGAAAGCGAGACGAGTATTCAGAACAAGGAATTGCTCAGTCTGGATTATGTCTAGAGTCAAGACTGTGATCTGTAATGTTGAATTTGCTACGAGTATTGTCGGAGGTGTAGGCTCTGGAATCGGTAGACGTTTCAGACTCATCCGACGACAGTCAGTATTGTGCTATCAATCTTCCTGCGTGTGAACCACCATCACTCTCTCCAAGACACTCGCCCACATTATACAATTATGCTTCTGAAGGCTCTTCTGCTGGCGTTTCCGGTCTTCGCATTTGCCCCGCACGAGACACCTGTTCTCGGAATCAGTCTCAGAGCAACAGATCTTACCATTGTTCAGAGCCTAGCAGATGGTTCAACGTCGTTGATAGCTCAGATCCCAGCAAACTCCACATACACGAGTTCGTTCGAAAAGGCGGTCAAGCTTCTTGAGCAGAAAAGGTTATCGTCGTCATACCTCTATCTCAACCTCGAGTCTGACATGACGCCCCAAAAGCACGGTTGACATTGCTGCC
Organism: Dothideomycetes sp. NU30; assembly: GCA_026013035.2. Classification (NCBI taxonomy): domain Eukaryota; kingdom Fungi; phylum Ascomycota; class Dothideomycetes; species Dothideomycetes sp. NU30. Next base: position 114,139 of record BSBH01000036.1, read on the forward strand.
CTTCATGAGGCTCTACTTGCAGCACAGTATGCAGTGTCCCAAGCCCTACAGCAGCATGCACAATTCACCATTGCTACCGCGCCTGAAGAAATTAAGGATTTGGTACTCGATGTTCTCACAACGCTCAATCTCATTGCGCCACTGGAAACGCACGCTTCGAATTACATCAGGCCAGAAAGTGCAGTCCACTACGCCTACAGACTGGGCAATTGTGAGGTTGTAGGCTTACCTCAAGGATGTGACCCAGAAGACATTGATGGAGAAGCACTATGGTTGGATTTCGACGCTGCTTCGCTGAACGTGCGCCTTTTGAGTTTCCAGGAGTATGGTGCAGACTCCCGTGCTAGATCTGTGTTCTCAGGAATCAAAGGGGACCGCTCAGAGGCATGTTAGCCCAGAATCCTGGATGGTTGGAGGTGTTGAATTAATGTTGCAGACAGACAATGAACGAAAGCCTGATCAATGCTCTTCAGAAGCACTTCAGCGACTTCCTAGACCAGAACACCGTTCTGAAAGATTTTCTGGATCGCCGTGGTCGTAACTTCAAACCACTGCGATCTGACGTTGTAGCTATTATCATGTCCGGCGATCCTTCACCTGGTTCTCTGGAAGCTGTACGAGTTGCAATTCATCGTATCTCGCCTGACCTAGAGAACCTGATCTAAGGATCTGTGGATCCAAATTCGGCTATGGCAATGGGAGCAGCACGACGGGCTCGAGAGATGTGGGACCATCCTGAAGAATTCATGGCGCATCCATGTGCTCCCATTGAAGGTCCCTCGCACGATGAGCTGTAATCATGATCCACGGCAAGGAAGAGATGAACTGCCTTCTCATCATTACAATAGATACAGTATGGTATAATAAAACTATAAAATAGATGTATCTTTCTAAGGATGTTCCATAATGGCTTGACTGGACTGAAAAGGAAAGGAATAGTGAGTATAATCTTTCGAAGACATGATCGATTCGACAATATTGTGGAGAGCAAAAAAGAACTTTAGAAGTACATAGTTGCTGTTTTCTTCTCCTGAGTGCCTTTTGACCAAGATATTGGCAGAGCGGGGTCAAAAGCCAAAAAGAGAACTGACCCGGACGTGAATCGAACACGCAATCTTCTGGAATCTCCGTTGGCTGGAATCAGACGCCTTACCATTAGGCCACCAGGCCTCAATTCATGATATCATTTCTGCTGATATAATATATGAACCTATCCGCAGCGATCATCTATGCTCATCGTCTCTTGGTTGGTCGTTGGAAGTTATCGCATCTAAAGGTTACAAAGCCAAGTGAACAGCAAATTCGCGGAAGATCAGAGTACCATTTTGTGTAGATGAGAACAGATGAAAAGGAGAAGAGAAAAGAGTAGAATTAGACATGGCGGCGAAGACGAGAAGACGAATAAACAAACAAGCAGTCGATGAAGCAAACGTCGACGGGACTTCCGAGCTCACCTACACCGAGATGAACAACATAGATGAACAGACCAAAAAATGCATTTGATCAAGAAGGTTGGTTTAAACCGCAGATCACCGCTCTTTCAATTCTCGAATACAGGCAATTTTGACTCCCTTCTGTCGCGATGTGACTGCCATGTTCATCCCGCAATACCATCCACTGGGACGAGTTATGGGAAAGCTTCGTTCTGTGTCAAGTCCAGTTCGATAGCATTTATTATTACATACTTAAGGAATACACGTTTGTGATTTCAGTCTCTGTTGACGACTCTCAAAGTCCTCCTAGGAGCCAGCACGGTACCCCAGAAAGATGGCTCATTATCAGCCAGCAAGTCTTCTGGTGCACCACTATCATCACTGCTCCTCCTAAGCAGACTACCTTGTGCAACCCCACCATTCTGGTCTCGCCAACGCCAGTCATCACGTCGGGAACTCCCCTTGCCACTGCTGCCTTCCTCGCTCATCATGATTCTGCGATGCTCGTCACTGCCTTGAGATGAGGATTGGCGTCCGCCAGCCAACAGTCCAGGAATTCTAGGCTTCTCGGCTAAGGCAGCTTGTTGTGTCATTTCCACATGTCGTTTGTACAATCCAAGACGCTTGCGGTAGAGCCAAGCACAGAAGGCAAAGTAGCATAGGATGATCAAGAGGATACCGGCGATGGTTCCAACGACGATCGCAGCAATATTGGGCCCACTTTTGCCCTTGTCAGAGCCAGAACCATTCCCTCCGCCATTGGTCCCGGTGGAGTTTGATCCCGCAGTAGGTGTGCTGTATATTATCGGAGAGCCAGATTTGAGCGGACCATCTGTAGCGGTTTGTACAGGTGCTGTCACAGTTGCACCTCCCAATCCGTTACCGCCAATTATTGATACGACAGAGTCGGGTACGCTGTAGCCGTACGAGCCCTCGAGTCCTCCAGGACTAGAGTTGTTGGCGATTTGACCTGGTTGTTGGTTGTAAGGATTCGCTCTAGAGACAAAGTTTGCAGATGCTCCCTGTCCAGGTTGGTCAGATTCCGATGAGCCAGAATCCGAGCCAGTGCTAAGTGCCGTAAATTGTGTTTCCCAATTCAAGCTGCTTGTGTTGAAGACGTAGATGCCCGGGCTATCACAGCTAAGCTGATCTCCCACGTAACCACCAACCACGACCATCTGTGCATCCCATAACTGACAGCTGTGGCCCGAACGACCATATGGGACCGACTGTTTGGACTGATCAACCTGGAGCCAGGTAAATGACGGGATTGACAAAATCCACATGTCATTGTATTGTGTTTGTTGCTTGGCTGGTTGAAGGTTTTGTCCACCGAACATGTAAACTTGGTAGGAACTACCATCGGCGGCTGCAGCGACGACGGCGCATGGGTTGACGCGGAATTCGGGGGTAGGTCCTGATGTCGATTGCTTGTACCATGTAGAGGTCGCCACGTCGTATACGTCAATGACATTCATTTGGGTCTACCAATCAGCTTTGGCCACGTTCTCAAGACGGTGAATTCGACTTACAAAAGTATCGTTAGTGCCGCCAGCAAGTCCAATTAGCAATCCTTCATCACCAAATCCGGGTATGTAGAGCAACAGTCCATCGGCACGTTCTGGGAAGCCAGCACTGTCTTGGGAGCCTCCTTCAGTGATGTTACGCCACGCTCCATCGCTGCCTGCAGACTGGCCATTTGCCAGCGTGTCGACTTCCTTGTTTTGTGCGCCAGGGAATGTAAACTCGGCCAAGGATTTGACGTAGACTCGCGCAATCCATTGCGACCATCCTTCAGTGGTATAGCCATCTAAATGGCCACCAAAGTACCAACCACGACCAAGTCCTGCCACTGATGCGCCAGCACCCTCAGCTGAACGCTGGATAGGTGTACCTGATGTGGTTTGTGGATTGCTGTGTTCATACCATTGTGAATTGACAGCATTGTATTCCCACAGGCTGAAAGCGGTCGGAGTCTCCGGCGGACTGTCGCTGAACTCTCCGCCGTAAAGGTAAAGCGATTCGTGGGAATTCCAGAGATATCCGTTCGAGACGTTTGGGGGACCGGATGGTTGTGGCAACCCTTTCAACGATGGGGTTGAAATTTGCCAACTGTTAGTGAGATCCAAGGAGAGAAAATTGTTGTCTAACACAATACAATCAGCAAGTGTCACGACATATTAATGCTTGATTGACTGACTCCACTTGTTCTCCGTTTGACCTGGGGTTTCTGTTGCTTGACCTCCATAGATATACAAGGTTCCATTGATTACTGCGGATTGGTGTGAGAACCTCGTGCAGACATCAGTCGGACTATCTGCTCTTCGAGACAGAGGTGCTGCTTCTGCTTCCAAAACCACAGTCGTCTCATGAGGTATAGCTCTTGCATCAGCGACCACGGCTGGCGATTCACTGGACCATGGTGTATACTGTAGTAATGGCAGACATATTGCGACAATAACAGCGACCGCGCTCAAATTTCTGATGTTTCGGTTGTATACAGGGCTTCCTGACGTAGCAGGAGAACTTGTCTGTTGCTGACCAGCCGACTTGTCCATGTCGCAGGCGGGCGCTGTTTGAGTCACACCACTAGAGAACGCGGAAAGTGCTGTGATAGATCAAAGAGCTTTCTGTGACTGCGTAAGATTTTGAAGGTGACTACGTCGACATGAGTGCACCTTCTTCCAGAAGGAAAACTATGTAGGAATACAGGTCTGATGTTGAGGTTGATTCAGAAGTATTGGAAAGGAACAAGTTGAATGCATCCAGTCAACATTACATTAGGAAGATCCAGACGTCACAATCACCGTCAAGTGCTTGGAAGCAATACCAGCCTTACCACCCTTACCGTAGATACACCGCAAGCTGACCGATTCGTGTATCGGGCGCAAGTACGGTGTACGGGTCGTCAAGTACCTAGCGGGACGAGACAGTTGACGTGAACCCACCAATGCGATCGATACCAAGTCCCGAAATAATGGTAAAGGTGCACAAGTACCAGCGAAAAAGGCCTACTGACAGGTTTCGATGAGGAGAGGCAAAGCTGATGAGGCAGGTTCCTAGATTAATATGAAGTCATTTCTGTGCGGGGACAGAACCGAAGCTTCACACGACCAATCAATAGATGATCGACGAGTGGCATTGCCTGATAGACGCGAGGTAACACAGCCCGTGTTTCGGAAAAGGAATCAAGGACTGAAGGTCTGGAGAGTCTCGCTTAGAGTGAAGTGATGCATCGATTGATCATATTGGACATCGAACAAGATGCATATGTCAAATATGTGCCGCAAATATTCAATTTGTGACTGGGAGTCACCTCTCTAATATTTGCGAGTACGAAAACAGGATCCCATAGGATGGCAGAATGATTGTTGGAATGAGTAGCAGACTGTTCTTCGCAAAATGTCGAGGCTCGTCATCTTCAATGGCAACAGCATTTTACAGTACTCGAACACGTTGTGTACCGATTGATCAGACTAGCTCGCGCACAACTAGCTCATGGCACGCGAGAGCGCTGGAGCCAAGGTCGGTCAGGAAACTACAAGCAATAGGAATTCAAACCATGCTTGTAGATATCAAGAACAAAGTGTTCTACTGCACATGATCCAGATTTTCTGCCAATTTTGAGCAGCTTACTTAATTGGAAAATGAACATCACAAAACAGGAGCCATCGTGGAGAGCAAGCCAAAAACACCACTATCCAATATATGGAACACAATACCTTACCAGAAAGCCCTGCATCAATCGGCTGATATAAACCACTGATCGGCAACGACTTCTAGCACACGTAGCACATGGATGTGGTATTAGACGTCGCTTTGATATTCAAGTTTCGACTGGGGCTTGCCTGGTACATCCACCTCCACCCGACAGAAAGGTGTTCAAGAGCCTCATGTTCGAGAGTCGGGGGTCAGGTCGCGTGGAGTCAATGGGTAGGCAAGTAGGAACAGATACTGATATTAGACCTTTAGTCTATCTATACCCCAATTCTGAAGAATGCTTGTTACACCTCGTCAAAGAGATCTTAACCCGCTCGCTCTCCCTTTTCCACACAAGGCTGATGGAGAATACCAGTATGTTACGGGTGTGTATGACGACGAAGGACGGCCAAACCAGATTTCGAAGCTCTAGAATTCTTCAATCCATGTCACCATATGCCTGATATCGTTATATCAGACTCGGTGATGGCTCTGTACAAATTGAGTTCAGGAACGGGTCACGAAGAATATTGAATGGGAAGCGTCGGTGGTGGAGTCGCGGAGATCAAGGAAGCTTTTGGTATCCTTTGGCTCAAAAGAGCTAGCACAGGTGTTCAAGCTTTTTTCGTCGGAGAGATTCTTCCTATCAAGGTGCCATCATCTTCGCGTTCCTGCAGGATACATGAGTTTGTGTACCTGATTTGCATGGCAAGTCAGTCATGGAGATATATATCTGATGACTTGTCCGAAAGATGTTGTCAGACTCAAGTTGCTGCTGAATAATGCCATGCGAACCGACGACTTACGCAAGCATCAGAAGCATTTCAACTGTCGAGCAAGGAAACATGGCCATCTTTGGACATTGGGCTGGGTTAGAAGCACGCCTCGCTGCTTCTACACAACCCTCGTGTACTCGGCATGACCGAGAGGGAACTGAGAACAATGATTCTTCTCGATGCTCCTACCCGCTGGCTTCACTTTGGGTGATACCCTTGAGAACGCTGCCATCAACGCTCCTTACGACAACCAAGGTTACAACACTTATATGGGTGCAACCATATTCACCAAGGGCACCTTCAGCATTCAGGCCTGCGTACGTAGTATCAACTGTCAAACACGAGTGACTCGCCTTGCCCAGAACACCCAAGACGGGATTTGGCTGAAATTCGTTCGAGAATTTGACATAACATGTCTGTCTCGGAAGTTTTCCTGCGGGACTTACAATCCTGGATGGTATTCATGCAGGCTAGATGGTCGCTCGTGCTTGAGTTACATCCTTTTGCTTTTGATCGTTGCTAACCAAACCTCTAGGCGGACTATTGCTCGGCTCAAACCGCGTGCAAAGTACGACACCCTGCGAACGATGGTACCCCTCCAGAGATTTGTAACTTCTTCAACACCTACATGCTGTACTTGAATAACGCCAGCACACCTCAGGGCCAGTACTGTTCTCTTCACACCGAAGCTTGGCCATCCTCTTACGGTACTAACACGGGCCAATACCGTGGCTCGGATCGTTACTTTGTGGCATACTCATACACCTTCAAGAATTCTACCAGTGTTGCTCCAGCTCCGAACCCGGGCGATGTCAAGGGCGCGATCTACCAGGCTCGCCAGGATATGACCTACTACCCCTCTCAGCTAACCTCGACCTTCCAGCCGTACTGTTCCAGCATTCTTACTTACACCACGCCCGTCACGACTACCACTGAAACCACCACTACTACACCAATCGTCACATCATCCGCGACCTCAAGCGTTGTCGTGACTATCACCGTTCCAGCGCGAGCCAAGCGTGATGTCACTAGCTCGTCAGTCGCATTGCTCACCACCTCTGGTTCCGTGATCATGAAAGCACCTTTGACCACGGGGCTCGCTGCCCGAGCGGCTGCGGCATCGCCGACACCCGCCGTTCTCTCCAAGTAAGTCTTGGTTGTATCGATGAGGGTCCAAATGTAGTCACTGACATGTTCAGATACCCGGGTACCATTGTTTCATCTGCCTGCAGTCTAATCGCCACTCCCGTGACTTCAACCAGCACTTCGACAATCATCGTGACAGCCACTGCCGTCGCCAGCACCATCATCCAAAGCACCGTCACCACAACGACGACGACCACCACCGCGGCAGCAACTCTACCAACCTGTATTCCGCAATCCATCTCGAGCGCCGACAGTGTCTACCATTACTCCCTGAGTGCAAAGTGCGACACAACCGTCAACACCGGCTTCGTATATGAATCCTCGTACACCGGCGGCGACGCTTTCCAGTGCTTGATGAATGCCGATGCGGATCCACATGCCATCGCAATGACTTTTGACACCGCGACGAATCTTTGCACTTTTTACGTGCTTTCCGATAACCCTGAAACCGCTACCGTTCAGTCTCAAGCGGGTGTCGTCTTTGGATACTATGATGAGTTGGTTGAGGATGGGTACCTCGTCGTGCCATGAACGGTTTAGGAAGTCTGTTGTTATTTTTTTTTTCTTTATCTCTATCTTGATCTTTTTCTATGAGAGAGGTTTTGTCTTTTTCCTTTTTTTTTTTTTTTTTTTTTGCTAAACATCTTTTGTTTGAATAAAGTTTCCGTTTTCTCCCCTTTTCCTTCCCTCCATAACTTTGGGAGTGTGTTTTTCTTTTTCAATCTTTTTGTGGAAGGAGAAAAAATATCACGCTTTTTTCTGCCTGCAATGGACACAGAAGCTGTCTCTATACATCACTCTCTCTTCTTCGCCCACCCCTCTTTGTAGTCGCATCAAAGATTCTGGAAATCCAATTGGGGAATTCCGTTGTACCGTGCAACGGATTCAGGCAGATAGTCCTTCTTTTCTTCTTCTTTTTTTTTTTTGTATCCATGAAAGCCAGCCATATTTCATCTCTCGATCACGTTTCGTACTAGATACTTTGTTTGTAAAATTATATATAAAAAAAAGGATAACAATTGCTTCGACTTCGAACAATCTGACACATCTCAGTAGATATACGCCCGCTTCTTTCACAGAGGATGTGATTCTGTGCAACGATGGAGGTATGCTGACACTGGGTGAAGGGTTATGACCGTATGACTGTACTCGCTGGGTCATCCAAAGGAAAACGGCTGTGTTCTTTATGTTCCTTCCAAGATATGAATGATGTGCATTTGCAGCACTATACGGAAAAAGAAGCCAACAACGGCAGCCAGAGTGCTCAAAAACCTTTTTGAAAGAACATACGGTACGTGCTCCACTTGGCTAGTACGGAATCTATCGTTGCAGCAAGCAAGCAATCGAAGAAGAAACCAAGACTCTGTTTCCTCAATTGTGATAGCAAGTCAAGAACATCGAAAAATAATAAAAAGGCAGCTTTGATCTAAAAGGAAAAATGGGATATCAAAGACTCTCCTAGCTATATAACTAATTGAAATGGCTAAGAATGGGGTATATATATAAATGTATAAGAGAACAACACAAGGGGAAAAAAAAATCTCTAGACTCGAGACATGTGAAAACATAAAAAATCAAAACGCTTGCTATCTATTTCACACCAAATATCCCTTCTTTTTTTCTCACATAGAACGCCCTCGCTGTATGAAACAAACACAATAAGATGATGACAAAATCCAACAAAATGGAAGGGAAGATCTCCAAAGTTGACAATGTCGTGGGAATGAATGAGAAGCTTTAGCTCTCAAGTCCCCGGCTGAGCTCGGCAATCTCGTTGTCGGCCAGCGCGGCCAACCAAAGACACTTCGCGAGGACTTCGGCCTCGGGTACGATGATGTATCTGGAGCTGGCGTCGAGCAAACGAAGCACTCCCTTGACAATAGACGCCGCAGTGCGGTGACGCTCGAAATTGACCAATTTCTCTCGAGAAGCGTTTGCGTCAGTCGTCATATCACTGGTGCTAGGCGTGATGAAAGCAGGCTTCTGGGCGTTCAAGGCCAGGTCTCGGGTGTACACGCCGAGGAACGGGATAACGCCTCGACCAGCAGAGATATCGGCATCGGTCAGTCCTGCAGCCGCACTTTCCATCTCAGATCGAAGGGCAACAAAGTTACGGACTGGGCTGACCAGCGTCTCGAGCCCTTTGAGAGCTTCTTTTTCTGCGGGTGCTACGAGTGCCCAAGTACTTGTCAAACGTGATAAATCCGATGATAGCAATGCGACGGTGATTTGAGCCGTGGTTGCAAAGTTGTGGAGATGTTTCCTAGTGACGATTGCAATATGGATGAATTTGGTGATGCATTGGGCTCTTTCCTCTGGCGTGCTGCATAGTAGGATCGACGAGATGCACCATTTGATGACCAGATTGAAGCGGCTGATGATGAGATCAATGCTGCTTACATTGGTGACGTTTGTAGGGAAAGAGTGAACATACTGCGCCCAGTCCCTTGCAGATGGTATCTTTTGCGACCAATTGAGATTGACTAGGTCTATCCAATCGACCGAATCTAGAGCGTCCTTTTCAATGAGTGTGAATTGCAAGGCAAGGACTTCAGAGCTGTGTGCCAGGATGAATGGCGTATGTTGAGTGGGTAGGTTTCGTGTGCGAGGAAGCGCGGAGTGTTCGGCTTTCTTTGCGAACTGCTCTGACAACAAGAGTTCCGAGAGGCGGAAGGACTTTCTAGGATTTGTTGATGGAGGTCCGGGGAAGAGCAGCTGTACCTTCAGCCCGTCCAAGCCATGATCAGAGAGGTTGTCTGCCGTCGTAGGTGGTGTGAGCGGATGTTGGCCGGCAGGGGATTGATAGTATTTCGATGGTTCTGCATCTACTTCATCTTCCTCGACATCCAGCAAAAAGCTTTGATCACCAAAAGTCAGAGGCTGTGGTTCGGTACTCCTGGCTAGGATCGAGTTCCTATCAGCCAAGGATTCACCGTCATCCAGAAGGAATGTAGATGCCGGTGTCGCCGGTGAATGTACTCGCTTCGTTTGCTGGGGAGTGAGCGGCCTCGCGAAATCCCTGGTCGCGATGGCAGAAGAGGTTCTCTGATGGCGTGGTAAAACAGGTGCACCTGGTGGACTGGCTATTGCGAGATCGAGGGCTTGTTTTCGTCTGTGTGCGAAGCGGGGCATATCGTTTCCAAGAAGTGGCGACTCGAAAGATGTCTGGACCCCCGTCTCAGCCGGCTTGTGTCCTTCAAGGTAATCTTGGCTTGTAATGTCCACCTCAACTCTATCTGCTTGTCTCGTCAAAGCTGGAAATCCATTGTCATCATCCTCGAGATTCAATGATTTGACTGTCCTGTCAGAGCCACGGCTTGGAACAAAGCGTCCCTCGAGCTTCGAGAGAGCGAGCTCCACACCGCCTTCATCATCTGACTGTGACAGGGCTCGCAGCCTGGCCACTTCCACTTCCATCGAAGGTCGGAGCTGTCGCTGAGAAGAGTGCGTAGATAGCAAGCGAAGGGAACTGTGTCTGACAAGATCTCCATCACTAGATTGAGCTCTAAGTTTATATCTCGACCTCTGTGAGTCGACCTGACTATCAGTGTCTTCTGCAAAGCTCATACTCGAACGATATACAGACAGTGGAGATGTGAAGGAGCCAGTGGACTGGCGTCTCTGTAAGTAGCCAAGATTCTGCACAGTATCGGCCGCTCGGAGATCTCCTCCGGGTCTACGACGAAGCAACCTCGCAGGTCCAGGCAGATCTTGAGGATCCACCAAGGAGGACTTGCGGAAACTACCTTGACGACTTGTCCCAGCTGATTGCTGTGGCGATCCAAGCCGAGAGGTTCCAAAAGACTGCATGCTCTCAGACTGCGGGGTAGATGTATTGTCGGCCTCAAGTGCATTGTCTTTCGAGAGTGAGACTATACTTGCTGGCAAAGGTGGCAGTGGTGCAGTCGGAGGGGGTGAACGAGGAGCCGATATCACAGGACCTGTTGTGGGTGCAGTTGAGAGGTGTGCCAGTCTAGCTGCATCCGTTGATGGCAATTGCTCGGTCGCATTGTCAAGACTTGGCAGGAGGAAAGCGGTATTGTTCATGGCAATGTCTTGGAACGCCGCTTCATCCGTTGTCTGTCTTGTAATCTGATCATATGAGCGTTGTTCGTCCAAGCTGTTTGAAAAGCGAGCGGTGGTGGGGGTGCGCAAGGATTCATCAACACCAGTGTCATCCATAATCAAGATTGAACGACTGCTTGATGTTAAAGTGCTGTCCAAACGAGCATTCGCTGGGCGTGGCGGTACATCCGTGTGAATCGTCTTAGACCTGTTACGCATGACAGATGCTTTGAGACTGTCTCGTGGGGGTTGATCAGCAGAGCTGAAATTACCCTGTTGCTCCCACGAACGCATGACCATTGCAGCAAGAGCATCAGTCTGTATACCTTGGGCTTTTCTAACATACATTTGTCTGATCATATCTCGCGGCTGTGGCTCGGCACCCTTCATCATGCGTGTGTCCCCAGCCACGGCAGTCATGGGACGACTTGGTGAAGACGATTTGGATCTGGTGCTCAATGCACGTCGCACAGTTCCTAACAACTTCGAACGAGTATGCAACTGAGCTTCTGGCCGCACAAGCGTTTCTATCATGCTTGAATGTACGTCGGCGGGTCTGACGAGGAATGGCGGACTGGGCGGACCAGGAGCAATCACGCTGGCTGAACCCGGGTGAACAACAAGGCCTCTGATAATTCTGCCTGGAGGTGCGGAAACCGTGGCAGCCTTCTGGGAAGTTGTTGGGCGATCGAGACGAGAATCACGGAGAGCATCCGAGAAACTGTCACTCCGCTTGTGGCGATGGAATGGACCCCGAGGTCTCTGAAGGGATTGGTGGGCGGGTCTCTGCGTCTCCGCCTTCAGGTCGTTTTTCTGTCGCTTCAACCTGGGAAAAGAGCAGGAATTGGCTTGAATGCTAGTCTCACTCAGCCGTGAAGACATGTTCTTTGTGGGGTTCCGTAGTAAAGGCGTCGTCAAATACGACGAGTTCCTCGGTTCAGAGTTGGCCACGGTGGAGCGAGCAGCTGGAGCCAGTGATTGGTCTTCTTCGCCTTGTGGCCCTGACGGCTCGTAGACTTGGAGAGTGGCGGGAGAACCCCATGTCATTGCGCATGTCCTGGTCCAGCATTTTTGCAACTCACTCAACACCTGGTGATCACCGCTACTACCTTCGGGACTTTGGGCAAGCTCTGAGGCAAGCTTGTTGACAAGATCGCAGAATAGGAGGCGAAGATGTTGATCTGGCTCAAAGTCCTGGACAAAGTAATTCAAGATCCAATGACGAAGAGCCACAAAGGTTCGCACACGAACAATGCGACCAGAATTGTGAGACTGTGATAAGGCCCAGCGTAGTCGAGAAATGAGATATTTGGCCAGGTCGGAAGGAGACAGGAATGCTCTATATGTCAGGAAGAAGTCGGAGAGAAGGTCGTAATCGAGGAATCGAGGAGAAGTGATTTCGGCGATCAAACGGGTGGGAGTCGCGGCGATGATGTCTTTGGTGCCCTCGGTATACTGAACCCATTCTGTATTGTCAGGGTTGGCGGTCACCTTGTCGTAGACTGGCGAGGGAAGTCCATCTTGTTCCAGCTCCAGTGGGGGCAGAGCGAGGGGTGAGGGAGCGAAGCGACCTCCAATGGTCTCGACAGCAGGCGAAACTGATGGTGAGAACCAGGACACACTGGGAGACCTGCGCAGATCGATAGAGCTGGAAGTGTTTGTGGGAGGGACGGTGATCAAACGAGGCGGTTCCGGGGTGGCTGAGGCACGGTGTAATTTTGTGGTGCTAGACAGAGGACTGTAGAGCGAGTTGTGCAAGAAGGCGGTTCCGCGAGCACTAAATCTGGGCGATCCCAAACGGTAGTCAGGGATGGGGATCTGGAGCAGTGGCATAAACACCGTGTCTGCTGCTGCTGCTGCTGTCGTCGGCATGTGCTGAAAAAGTTTTGGGAGCGAGTCAAGACTGGGAGAGCGAAGACGGGGATGGGACGCCTTGTCTAATGACAGGATGGGGCCCTTGTCTAAGGACAGACGGGGGGCCTTGTCCTCTGGCATGCGGCTGTATCCGCTGTCAAAGGACGAGTGTCGACGCAGTCTGGGGGGTGATGCCTCGTCGCCATCCCTGTGGACCAGAGCGGCAGCACTCTCGTGTAGGCCGTCGTGCCAGTAAAAGGCAGGATGCATGCCATGCGTGTCAGACGTGTCTGGTGGAGTCGGCGGAGACTGATTGACCCTGGGGTATGGGAATCGCGATTCTGATTGCGATGGCTGGCGCAGCTTGCCGCGAGCCATCTCGGCGCTGTCTTTGGTATTTCTGATCGACTTGTTCCGAACTTTGCGACGCAACAGAGACGGCAGATCCGAGGGAGGTGGAATGGCTGGTGTTTGGCGAATACTTGTCGGGGCGCTGTCATTGCGCGAGGCCTCGACGCGCGGAGAGGGCCTGTTGTCCATCACAGCTCATGGTCGCTGTCTCCTGTTGCAGTGTGGATGGGCCAACGATTGAGAGGCAGACGGGCAGATAGTGATGGTGAGAAAGAGTGAGAGCCTCACTCAGCCTGGTCGAGTGCGGGAGACGTTGGATAAACAAAACGGCTGTTGCAGATGCAGATGGTGCTAGGATTGACTACCTTAGACTACTATACCAGACGCGGCTATCCAAGTCGCCCTGTCTGTTACTGTTCGCTGTCTGGTCCGAGATATTGGGCAGTACTAGGTGATGACAACAAGGATGGAGACAGCAGCAGCAGCAGCAGCAGCAGCCTCTGCCACAGGCGCAACCAAGTCGGTCCCTGGCAGAGTCATTGTGTTGGAGAATGACGATACGCCCATGGCCCTGTGCTGAATAAATTGGTTATTAAAAACCACAAGCCGCAACGCTATCTCCAAGTCCGCAAACCCAGTCCCCCCTCTAGCCAATCGCCTTCGCCGGATTCTCAAAAACCCACGTTTTTATCCCTGGCCGTTGATGTGCAAAACCGTCGAGATTGTTCTGGACATGCCATTTTCGTCTGCTCTTGCAGCTCCAACAAACACCTCATGCACTTTCGTTGGAGTACCCATCGTCTATCCCAGCTATCCCTGTTGTGCCTGTTGTCGCAAACACACTCGATGCTTTTACCATCTCAATTTCGCTTGATCCATGCACGTCATTCCGTCATTTTGTTGGTGATTGTGAGAGGCAGAGCCGACTGCGTGTGCAATCAAACAAGGCCAAGCCATCTTTGATTTTTTAGCACCAATCTGAAACCTTCTCGACCGGGTACCTATCGTAGACTGGGCTTCTAGCTTGTTCTTGATCTTCAACATCTCAGATCTCTTGATTCACATATCTGTGTGCCGGCTGTTTACAGATTCGTGAAGACCAATTTCCGAGACATCTTTGCTAGCGATCGCATGCAACAAGTCATCTTCCATTAGCAGTCGCTGCAGCCCAATACTAGCTGTCCATCACCATCTGCCCGGTGGACCAGGCTTGCCAGGGTAATAGCAGTGGACATGGCCTGAGATACAAGGTTTCGCTGATGCCCTACCTTTGATTATCTGTCCCAAGGTTCTGTCAAGTACTAGTAGGTGTCATGGCGTCCTACACAAATGGAAGGTGAAAAAAACAAACAAAAAAAGGTGTACACTCTTGTCGCTTGAGTGCATACATAGTACATAAGCCAGTCATCAATCATAAACAATGCATAGATCGGACATTTGACACTCGAAATCCTTGTTGCACATGACTACTTGTAAGTACTTCGCTCGGCTACACTCAATCTTGTATGCAACCACAGTAGTCGGTGGGAAAACGGAAGTCCGCCTTTCGTTGTTGTGGCCACCCGAGCAATCACACTTTTACTTGCACAGAATTGTGAAACAATGAAAGACAACATTAGACCGATTCTAGCCCAACAATTCATAAATAAACGAGTGTGTTCATCGACCATCATGAGTTACATCATCACCATCATCCAACACCAGCGTTGTGATGACAGCACCCCAGATTTGGTCGCTACTTGGAGTAGTACGAATCAGGACCACATTCCTTCTTACGCTGCTCGAACATCTGAACAGCTACCTCTGCGGCTCTGACACCCGACAAGGCCATGGCACCAAAGGTAGGTCCCATACGGTTCGCACCATCGACCTCGGACAGCTCCATGCCACCCACGATGAGACCTGGAACAATCTCTCGAGTACCTTTGACAATGGCATCTTCGGCCGTGTTCATATCCAGACCACGCATACCACCAAGAGTGGAAATGGCCTCCATGCTCACAAGGCGCTTGACGCTAAAGGCGCCAAATGGTCCATCATGACCGGTGGTAGAGATGATAATAGGAGAGTTGATGGTGTTGGGGTCCATGCAGCTCTGGTCGTCGTGGTGCATACTGACCAGAGTCCAGTTCGTGACGACACCAGCAATCTGGATGCTGCCATCAGGGCGAGTACGGGTGATCAAGTCTTCGACAGCCGTGGCGTTGAAGAGCTTCACATTAGGAAACTCCAAAACCTTGCTCAAGAGAGTCGAGGTGAAGAGAGCTGCATGCTTGACGACGACGTAGTTGCTGTCTTCGCCGTCGTCTTCATAAGCCACGCCAAGCTCACGAAGGAAGGCATCAGCAGGCTTGCGCATCACCATGGCGGAAAACAGTTGACCACCAAGCCAAGCACCGCTATTCAACTCGTTAGTGCTGTGATCACCGAGAACAACGTCTTTGGCAAGGTATCTCACCCTCCGGGGCTAACACTAGCCTCAATGATAGCGATCTTGAGATCAGGGCGTGCCTTTGCCAGGCAATAGGCACTGGAAAGACCGCAAGAGCCAGCGCCAACAATGACGACGTCAGACTCGGCGTACTTGTCCAAATCGGCAAAGTAGCGGCGAGTCATGGCTCTGCTGACCTGACTCTCCCTGATGGGGCGGAAGGTGAACGACTCCCAGTCGCCAGCCATGGCCTCGATAGTCTCGGTCTTGGTTTGACCCTTGACCGGAATAGAGGTGGCATGAGCCCCAATGGCCATGTTCTTGGAGGGGAGAACAGGCGAGACAGGGTCCTGAAGAATGGCAGGGGGAGACATTGTGCGTTAAGAGTTCAAGTTGGTATATCTGCTAAAGTCAGAAAAGCCTCTAGAAAGAGGTTTGGACGAGTGCATGATCCTTCCGCTGGTATTAACCAATAGATCAAGTTCAGGCCGTATAATCTCAGAACGATGATGAGGCATTCAATCTGCCGACCAATATCCATTGTGTTACCAATGGGTTGGTGACAGAAGCTCAGTCATCGGACACCGGCTCATGCATCAAGTATACTGAAAGTTACCTTGACTCTTGATCATCTTGTGTAGATGATACCGGAAAGGTGTTTCACGCATCGATCCATGATGGATGAGCGTACCCTTGATCGGGTTGACCTGGAATGAGTCAGTATTGTCTTGACGATAGCATGGAAGATGTGAGTACAAGCAATTGATTTCTTTGTAGAAAGAAGTTGTTGAAAGAAGGGAGAAAGAAATGGAAGAATTGGCAAATGGCCCTTCAAATACGTCGAGCTCCTTTGCGAAGTCGGACAGCTCACGACATGCGAGTGCGGGGCTCACGTACAAACCCCTCCCTCGCACGGCGCACAAGGTGTGCACCAGACAAGATAGCTGCCTCTGTTGGTTAGAGTAGAATCAGCATAAACACCTGTTTGGCTGTCTTGACACGGAGTTGTAACACGCTGGACGGGAGCTTTTACCGGGACCGGCAAAACGGACCTCATCATGCATGTCTAGCAGGATTTTATGACTTCAACACGTTGCTAACAGCAGGGGATATCCTTCCCGCCCGTTATATAAATTTATTGTCTGTAAGCATGTCCTCTGTCAAGACGTTTACACATATGTCATAAACTTCCGACTCGTCACTCATTGACGGTGCTCCAAGGGTAAGGTGGAGGAGTTCATCCACAGCTCTTCTTTTGGCATATGATAGTCTGTCAAGAGAGGCTTTTCTTTGTAGAGCGGAACAAGGTTCCAAGAATGAAATTTAGAGAACTCGGCTGACTTCTACACGAGCATGGCCAAGCTGATGGCCAGGACTAATGCATACAAGATGATAAAGTTGGCTTAATCATAATCCCCGATTCTATTCTTGACTACTCACTCCCTCGGATGATCGAGAAAGAGGAGATGGGAACAAATGACCCGAGGATGCGATCGCGATAGCAAGTTGCCATGTGAAAGCAGGCAGACAAAAAGTCGATAATGCATGTAACCGACCTTTGTAGATGTCAGCACGCTGAGCTATGCCTAAATTGGCCATTGATGGCCTTCATGACCTGTCCATACGGATCTTTTCTTTCCGCGATGATTGATTCGCTGCACATCGACATCATTTGCTTACAGTCATTCGCTATTTGCTTTCTAATCAATAGGGACTTTACATAACTAAGAATATAGCTCTCATGTACAACGAATATTGATTTCGATCGAAAACAACCGGTACACCGTACATGTGATTAACAACCATTAAGAGCAAAAAAAGGAAGAATAAAGGTAGGAGACGGAGCCAAGCTTTTCTACCCTTCGGACAACTCCTCCTCGAAGTCCGAAGTTCTCCACTTACCGTTCCTCATTCCATCGAAACCTACAGCAAGCTCACATCCCTCCAAGAGAATCTGAGGCTTAAAGGGGGGGGGGGGGGGGGGAGGAAAGGCTGGCGAGCCCTGGCGCCTGATCAGCAGCTGATGATGGCAGAATCATCATGACTTTATATGCTTGTCTTGCCGTAATGCCGAAAATGGTAGGAATGCCTTTTCTGAAGTCGAGGTAGTTTTTAGTAGTAGGGCATTCCATGCCAGGCCATCTCAAACATCTTCTCACCTATACTGACCCTCCCGCATCCCTTTCGGTTTTCTCGTCTCTCTCCCTTCCTTTCCCTTATCTTTCTGTTTTCTCTTCCTGGATGTGCAGTTCCTCTGCCATTCCTTTCCGCCAAACTCGTCCCAGATGCCAAGCCAGACCCTCCTCGTGACAAACACGACATATCTGCAAGTACCCAAACTGCTACCAAACCGCAAAAACCGCTCGAGGTCGCGTTCTTCGTCGAGGTCCTCGTCAAGGCCGAGGTCACCTGAGCGCACGTCGCAACAACCACAGCTGCTGAAACCGCGTCCGTTCCTCAGACCAGTTTCACCCCCCTCACCTCCGCCTTTTCCCCCGAAAATGACCGAGATTCAGAATCCATGGAGTCATGATTTGGGAAACAATGGTTTCAATGGAGGAGATATCTACACAAATAACAAAACAACGAGTACGACATATGATAGCAATGACACCACACCAAGGACAGCACCCGCCCAAGTCACAATAGGAAGCCCACCAAATGTCGCATTCTCAAATAACATGGATCTGAGCGATTACTACACGTTATCCAAAACACCAAGCCCTCCACCACAAAAGACACTCAGGGAGAGATTGATAGGTGCATGGCGATTGGAAGCCTACGTCGCATACCCGACCCCGACCTGCAAGATCCAACGACCAACATGGCCAATGACAAAAAACGTCACTGGACTAATCATGTACACACCTGATGGCTACATGAGCGCACACATGTTAATCCCTGGACAAATGTCGTTCAAACGAGGGGAAGGGGAAGAACCTCAATGGGCGGAAGCGGGCAAGAGATCTTTTGCTTATTGCGGTCCTTATTACATAAGTAACGAGGGTTATGGCAGGCAAGAGATTTTGAGACACACGTTCCAGGTCTGTAACTTGCCTGGTTGGGTCGGGGATATCCAGGTAAGGACGTGGAAGTTTGAAGAGGATGACAATGTGCTTGTTTTGGGTAGTGAGGAGCCCACGGAGATCAAGGTTCGTCGAGATTATTTCTTCTCTGAGAAACATGAAGATATGACAAAATTGCTGACCGTGTTTGTTTCATCCAGGGTGATCAGAGGATACCGGTGTTGAAGTGGAGACGAGTGAAGAATAACGCTGAAGGCAGTCCGCCGCCGCCCACGCCTCAGATCAAGGTCAGTGGACCAGGGGAACCCTGATCTGTTTGACGACTTTAGAGATATGACATTTTACGACCTGGAGGAGGACGTGAGTGAGACATAGTTTGCAAGGGGAACACTGAGAAAACTGCATCGTTATTATGCCTATTAGGCTTCCATCTATGTTTCTCAGAAAACAAGGGCGGTCATAACGTTACCTTTATCAAGCATGGCCAGGCCAGGTTATCATCATGCCTTTTTTTATTTTGTTTTAGGGTATACCAGGTGGTTTTGTCATGAATTTTGTTATACACATGGTCTTTGTTATTCTCGTATTCTTTTTCTTTTTCATCAAATAACTACCAACAAAAGATCGTTATGCATTGAGACCAAACCTGAGCTCAGATCTTGTAGACAAGTTTAGTGCCGGAAACCTTTCCACTCTTCAGGTCCTGAAGACCCCCGAAGACACCTTCGAGTCCACCACTGCGGACCTCCTTGGGATGAGCCTTCAACTTGCCCTCAGAGAACAACTTCTCACTCAACTCCCAGAACATTCTCGCAAACTCAAAGTCCTCCTTGCTGGGATCAAAGTGCGCGGGACCGAAATCGAAAGCCTCGCCGACAATGGTGTAAGCAAGAGTTCTCTTATCCTCGACATCCTCACGAGGAGACTTTGCGGGCAACAAGAAGGAAATCACGCCGCCTTTGCTGGAAATCGCGTTGGCGCTGATGGTCGGTGAGGATCCCTCTGAGATACAGTCGAAGACGTGGGTGAGCTTGTCCTTTGTGTATTCACGGATCTTGGACGAGCACTCGGGGTCCTTGTAATCGAAAGTTGCGTCTGCGCCGAGAGACTTGCACAGATCGAAGTTGTGGGGTGAGCAAACTGCGATAACCTCGAGACCGGAGAGTTTGGCGAATTGGATGGCCAGGGTACCAGTTGCGGTTGAAGCTCCGTAGATCATAAGGGGGATGGACTCCTTGGCTGGCTCGGTGGGTAGAGGCAGCTTGAGACTTTGGTAGAGACCTTGGCCTACGGTTGAGATACCAACGCCGAGGGTTGCGGCATCTTCAGTTGACAGGGAAGAGGGGATCTTCATCTGGACGTCACCCTTGACAACACAGTATTGGGCAAAGCAACCATCTTCAGCTTCGGCGGAGTTGACACCGTGGGTGAAACCGCAGATGCGGTCGCCCTTGGAGAACTTTTTGGTGACCTTGGGACCGACCTCCTCGACGATACCGGCATAATCACACCCCACGGTGTGTCCCTTTTGAGAAAGGAAGTCAATATGTTTCCAATCCGTGGGATTACGATAAGGATGTCAGTATGGGTGTTATAAGGGCATGAGAGGGTGTATGGTATACGTACAGAGCAACAGCTTCGACCTTGACCAGGATGTAGTCCTCACGAAGCTTGGGGAGAGGAACATCCTGAATCTCAGCCTTGCCAGCCTCGACATTCTTGATAGCCTTGGTTGTTGATGGTGCCATGATTGTGTATTTGTAGATGGTCGAGGTGTATAGATAGTGTGTGGGTAGAGGTGGTGATTTGCGAAAAGTTGAACCGAATTTTTCGAAAAGGTTATGCGAGAGTAGCAGAACAGATGAGACTGGCAGAACAAATACCTTTTAACAGCTAATGTCGTTGATGGATCAGCTACGTACGCGTATTTGTGAGTCTCGACCGTTGCTCTGCTGATTAATGGTGATGGAAACATGGAGAAGATGACGCCACCACCAATATCGCGAGATAAACGAGCAAGATCGACAGCATTTGAAGACGACTCGGGAAATGTAGAGAAGATTAAACTGGATTCATTCAAAAGTGTTATACATATAGAAGAAGTAGAAAAGGCATTGAATCGTCGTAGCTCTGGTGGGATATCAAGTGAAAGCTCCAAACGCCGATGTCATAACTCGTTGTCCGTGTTCCCCCACCCAAAGAATTGAAAGAGAATTAAGAGAAAGCAAGAGTTATGTCAACTTGATATTAACGACCTGGAGGAGGGTCTTTGGGAGGAGCGTAATGACCAGTTCCAGAATCGCCGTGGTAGGCATTTGCTGGTTGCTGAAGCTCAACGTCTCTGCCAGCGTAGTAGTTATTGTTGGGTGGAGGGCTGTACGCGGGTGGAGGATTGTTGCTGTTGTTGTAGTATGGTTGTTGCTGGGTCTGTTGGTTTGCGTAGTATGGTTGAGCGCCGCCACTGTAAGTCGCAGGAGCGTGGCCGGCGGGAGTTCTGCCCAAAGTCCACCCAGTGCCGTAGTAGGGTGTAGCACCTTGTCGGCGGCGTCTTCTCGCAGTAAGACATCTTGATGACGTATTAGTCTCTTATCGATTGCAATCGCGAATGTCTTTGGTGATATACTCACGAGAAGAAGAAGAAGATGAGAAAGGCGGCAGCAATCAGACATCCTAAGAGGACCCATCTTCCCCAGGTGCCCCAGTTGCTATCGCAGTTATCGTAGTAGCCACAGCTAGATTGTGTGTGAGTAACGGAACACGCGATGTGTTGCTCGACAATGACTTACCCATAACCGCCATAATACCGAGCTTGTAGAATTCCAGTCATTTCCGCGATTGTGGTTTATGCGAGATGTATGAGGTATTGCACACGACAATAGGAAGAGCTGGGTAACAGGATCAATAAGTACGTGAGATGGAGTGAGACCTTGGTGGCGCAGGGAATCAGACGCCGCGTCGCCTAAAGCAACAATGACGCATCACTCGCACCTTCCAAGCCCTGCGCCTTGTCCCTCGGAGGCAAAGTCAACCGTATTCTAAGACCTTAAAAAAAGCACCAAAGAGTCAGTTGTCGTTCGATTCACATGAAATATTGGAATAGATCTCATGACAGATCATGGCCCGGTAAAGTTTAGATCTGTTTACATTGCCGTCCATCTTTGACCAGAACTTAAACCCGCATGCCAGGTCCCCCCCAGCCACATCCAAGGTCAGGTACATGTGCTTGCATGCAGACAACGAATGCCAGCGCATCTTTTTGCACAAACACACCATTCTTTGTTCACTTGAAAGAATCGTCTACTTGCCGTTTCTTTAACTCAATCTCAAATCTCTCTGTTCCTCTCACTCCGTCATAATTCGGGGATTTGTTTTCATTGCGTTTGTGAGGATAAAATATACTCGTTCCAAGCCATTCCCGTCCAAGTACATCCTGACTAAAAGATCGCTCGAGCTAGTCCAGGCCTGAACCACGTCCCGAATGGCTGCCATTGCTGGCATGCTAGAACCATAAATCGTCTAATCATAACGCTAAGACGCCGTCTGAAAATGCCAAACACATACTCGTCAAATGTCCACAGACGTCTCATTTGCTCGCTCGAGCGATCAACCATTGCAAGACAGCATCCAGGTTCGTCTCCTCTTTGGCACTGATGCCGTAACAGCTTACCTCGCGGTGAGTGACGACCTTGAGGTTTAGTTCTTCAATGAGTTCGTCCACCGACAAGTGATCTGGGAGATCCGACTTGTTTCCCAAGACCAGTAATGGGATTCCATCGAGCGCAGGTTTCTCCAACAGGACATGGAGTTCCTCTCGAGCCACCGGAAGAGCCTCCTTGTCAGCCGAATCTACAATGAACCTAGAGATGCGTCAACAACGATGGTGCAAGCCATGGTACTGGTAGACATACACGATAGCATTGACGCCTCGACAATAGCGCTCCCACATGGACCTGAATCTAGGCTGGCCTCCCAGATCCCAACTACTACTTGTAAGCTCTTTGTCCCATAACATGGACTAGGGTTATTCTACCATTTCAGAGTCACATGACCCTTTGTGACTCGCTTCATGTTGAACCCGACGGTGGGTATTGAGCTTCAAGTATGGCACACGCGATCAGTAAGCGGACCAAATGACGCTTCCTTCAACATTTCAACTTACTCGATGGTAAACTCGCCGCCCTGAAAGGAAAAGATGGTTAGCCACATGATGCAAGACTTGAAGAGCGTCTTGGAGAACATACTGCAAGGACTCTTAATAAGGACGTCTTGCCAGCATTCTGGAGACCAATCATGGTGACATCCATTTCGGTCGCCCTAAACGGCGCAAACGAACGGGATTAGAAGAGACATCCTAATAGTATGGAGCACGTAAGAGACAAACCAGAAAAGACTGAGCAGCCAGTCATATAGACGTTTCAGTAAGCCGGTCATGGCGTGGGCAAAACAAGGACAGGCGCAGTCACTCTTGGGAGAGAGCGGTAGGTCAAGGACAAAGACCCAGGCAACAGGCAACAGGGAGATGGCTCGGTGTGCAGATTATGGTCGCACGCGCTTGTTTTGGCGAGTAGTTTGCTCGAAGGACCGCGACACAGGCAGAAAGCGGGGCTCGGGATGTGATTGCGTTCCTATTGGAGATGATGTTGGTGTAGACACAATAAGGCGAACCCACACTTGGCGAGGACGGGTGATTACAAAGTGACGGATGGTGATAGTGGTACCTAGATAATCTTTGGGCTGACAGGCGCTAGCAAAGATGTCGGTACTGTATAAAGTCTTCTCGGCCTTTTCCCAAGTGCGATCGTGGATGTTATAACCGCCCTCAAAAGTCATAGGACGGTCTCTGTCTCAATTTGTCTGGGTGACGATGGCTTGGGTCATGCATCAGCCACCGAACAAAGATGGATCGAGGAACATGCGGCTACGGCGAACGGAGGTTCGGCTTTTAGAAAGAAAGCTTGGCGTTTATATCCGTTTCCGCAGGTGAAAAAAAGGCGCTAGCAAGCCTCTAAAAATTCTGGAACGAGCAAAAGTTCAAGAGTTGCAAACACTTTGCAACTGCTGTTGGTGATACTTGTGAGGGAACAGAGAAAGAGAAAGAGCAAGAGATTGGAAAGCAGGACGAAAGATCAGAGAAGCTAGAGCGAACGAGCCCATTTCCAAGCGCATCACGATCAAAGGGCATGAGAGGTTGATCTCTCTTACTGCTATCCGCAACTGCAGCTATCTTATTCGTACCTACCTATCGAGTAGCCGTACCTACCCAACTATCCCACACACAGTCGAGGACCACTCTCCATTCCAGTAGCCATGGTGACGGTCAGAGACGACAAATGGTCGACGGAATTTGACACTGTCAAGCGCCACAAGCTATTCCGCGACCCTCCCTCGGACAAGACAGCATATCCCACCCTCGCCGCCGCCGTCGATCCTCACATTCACTCTTTCAATGCCATATTCGCCGAGAAGGGCCAATTACACCACGCCCTTCGTGACATTGGCATAAAGACCTTCTTCGATGGCAACCCTAATGAGCCAGCCTCTGCTGGTGGTCTCGGACGCAACAGGCTGCAAGTCAGAGTGAGGGAGGTTTTCCTTGACAAAAGTCTTCTGCCTCCCTCCAACAAGATTGATCAGAAGCGCGAAATCTTGCCCGTCGAGTGCAGAGAGCGCCATGTCACATACAGAGGTCGCTTCCGCGGTCGTTTTGAATGGCGCGTGAATGAGGGCGAGTGGAAGGAGAGCGTCAGAGAGTTTGGTTCCCTGCCCATTATGCTTCGTGTATGTATCGCGTTGCATTGCCGCTCTCTGTCTTGACTTGACTTTGACAGCTGACTGACTGATACCCTTAGTCCAACCGCTGCCATCTCGAGGGACTCTCACCAAAGGAGCTCGTAAACAAGAGGGAGGAGACTGAAGAGTTGGGAGGATACTTCATCGTCAACGGTATCGAGAAGCTGATCCGTATGCTCATTGTCAACCGCCGAAATTACCCCATGGCCATTGTCCGTCCTTCATTCGTCAACAGGGGCGCAACATACACCAAATTCGGTATTCAGATTCGCTCCGTCAGGCCCGATCAGACATCGCAAACCAACGTTCTTCACTACCTCAGCGATGGTAACGTCACATTCCGCTTCTCATGGCGCAAGAACGAATACCTCGTCCCTGTCATGATGGTTTTCAAGGCCCTCGCCGAGACCAATGACCGCGAGATCTTCGAGGGACTGGTTGGTCCCGCTGCAAGCAAGGGCCTTGACGGCAAGCAATTCGTCACCGATCGTGTTGAGCTTCTTTTGAGGACATACAAGGCCTACAACATCCACGGAAAGGCCAAGACGCGCGCATACCTCGGTAGCAAGTTCCGTATCGTCTTGAGCGTCCCCGACGACATGTCAGACGAAGATGCTGGTGCCGAGTTCTTGAGAAAGATTGTTCTGCCCCATCTTGGGTCTTACGAAACGAAAGAGTCGAACAACGCCGACAAGTTCCGTATGCTTCTCTTCATGACCAGGAAACTCTACTCTTTGGTCGAGGGAGAGTGTGCTGTCGACAACCCCGATGCTGTGCAGAACCAGGAAATTCTCCTGCCCGGTCTCCTGTACGGCATGATCATCAAAGAACGCATCGAGGAGTGGCTCAACATGGTTGGTCTTGGTCTTCGGGAATGGGGAAGAAGCAACAACTGGGGCCCTATCAACTCTGACGAGTTCGACCGCGAATTCCTCGCCAAGATTGTTCGCAGAACCAACGAGAACCTGGCACAGGCTCTGGACTACTTTTTGTCCACTGGTAACCTGGTCAGTCCCAGTGGTCTCGATTTGCAGCAAACCTCCGGCTTCACTGTTGTTGCCGAGAAGATCAACTTTTACCGCTTCATCAGTCATTTCCGCATGGTTCACAGAGGTAGTTTCTTCGCCCAACTCAAAACCACCACTGTCAGAAAGCTCTTGCCCGAGTCTTGGGGCTTCCTATGCCCTGTCCACACTCCCGATGGTAGTCCTTGCGGTCTGCTTAACCATTTGGCTCACAAGTGCAAGGTCTCCACGACTACCCTTGACGTGAAGGCTATCCCCGGCCTCATCTCGCAACTTGGCGTTACAGAAACACCGGGAGCAGCTCTCACTGACAGTGTTGTTGTTCAACTTGATGGTCGTATTCTTGGTTTCTGCTCTCCTAAGCAGGCTCGCGTCATCGGTGACACTCTGCGTTACTGGAAGGTCGAGGGTAGCCATGGCGTCCCTCCGGAGCTCGAGATCGGTTACATCCCCAACTCACACGGTGGACAATACCCCGGTATCTACATGTTCTCGCAACAAGCTAGAATGTACAGACCGGTAAAGTACTTGCCTTTGGACAAGGAGGACTTTGTCGGTCCCTTCGAGCAGCCCTTCATGTCAATCGCCTGCACGGAACCCGAGATCGTATCTGGAGACTCGACTCACGTCGAATTTGACCCCACCAACATCCTCTCTATCGTCGCCAACCAAACACCATTCTCCGATTTCAACCAGTCACCGCGTAACATGTACCAATGCCAGATGGGTAAGCAAACCATGGGTACTCCCGGTACTGCCTTGAAATACCGTACCGACAACAAATCTTACCGCCTTCAAACCGGACAAACACCGGTCGTCCGTCCTCCTTTATACAACGAGTATGGTCTGGACAACTTCCCTAACGGTACCAACGCCGTTGTTGCTGTCATCTCGTATACCGGTTACGACATGGACGACGCTATGATCATCAACAAGTCTGCTCACGAACGTGGGTTCGGACACGGAACTGTATACAAGACGAAAAAGCTCGATCTTGCCGAGGAGACTGGTGGCAAACGTGGACGTGGTGGCAAGGTCACCAAGCTGTTCGGTTTTGCTCCTGGTGGTCTCGTTCGCGCCCAATGGCGTACCACACTTGATGACGATGGTCTTATTGCCGTTGGCACGAAAGTGAAGGAGGGCGATCTTATCGCTGCTTCGCACACTGTGGTCAAGGACCCCATCACAGGTGAATATGTCAACCGCGACGGCATCACTCACTTGCACAAATACAAGGATTCCGAGGAGGCATACGTCGAGGAGATCAAGCTTATCGGCACAGACACTGGTGGTGACGAGCCCTGCCAGATGCTGAGTATCAGACTGCGCATTCCTCGTTCTCCTGTCATTGGTGACAAGTTCTCTTCTCGTCACGGACAGAAGGGTGTTGCTTCACAAAAGTGGCCTGCCATTGACATGCCGTTCAGTGAGAGCGGTATTCAGCCGGATGTCATCATCAACCCTCACGCTTTCCCTTCTCGTATGACAATCGGTATGTTTGTCGAGTCTCTGGCTGGTAAAGCTGGTTGTTTGCATGGTGTGGCTCAAGACAGTACACCTTTCAAGTTCAAGGATGCAGCAGGCGAAACCGCCGTCGAGCACTTTGGTCACCAATTGAAGCGCGCAGGCTTCAACTACTACGGAAACGAACCCATGTACTCCGGTATTACTGGTCAAGAGCTTGGTGCCGATATCTACATTGGTGTCGTTTACTACCAGCGTCTGAGACACATGGTCAACGACAAGTTCCAGGTTCGTACCACTGGTCCAGTGACTGCGTTGACTGGTCAACCTATCAAGGGTCGTGCCAAGGGTGGTGGTATCCGTGTTGGTGAGATGGAGAGAGATTCTCTGATTGCTCACGGTACAGCATTCTTGCTTCAAGATCGTCTGATGAACTGCTCCGATTACCAAAAGGCATGGATTTGCCGTGGCTGTGGTTCTTTCCTTTCCGCACAACCTACTGTCAACGAGTACGGACGAAGGAAAGGGGTGAACGCAAGCAACGTTAGATGCAGAAGATGCAGTAAGAAGGCTACTGGTAGTGAGCCCAAGAGCGACACTTGGGAAGATGGAAGAGGCGACAAGTTCGTCGGTGGATCCGACGTTACTGTTGTCGCTGTTCCTGGTGTGTTGCGTTATCTGGATGTAGAGCTTGCTGCCATGGGTGTCAAGATGAAGTTTGATGTGACTCCTTAGGTTGGGGGGGGAGGTTTTTTTTCAAAATAGCATTTTTCTTTCATATACCAAATGGAGTTTGGGTTTCTTGGTTTCCGTCACTAGTCATCTTTCTTCGTGAATGTGTCTAGTCTACTGTAGTCTTGTTATCATATGGTTCTCATATATGGACATTCAAATTTGTGATGATGGCTCTCGGCGGACTTTGTTCTCGTAGATATCCATTCAGAGATTCGTCTATATACGCATATCATCCTTGGGCTCTCGGCGAGAGAGTCTACATCAGTCTCGGGCTTTCTGTAAATTTATATAGGTCGACTCAACGGCATTGTATCCGTCGAGAACGCCCAAGTATTTCGAGATTCCCTCTTTCATGCTGTCTTATTTGATGTTTTAACACCAATGCTTGGCACGTGATGATGCGGCGCTGATGTGTTTATCCTCAATCCACACTTGCAACGACCTCCTACCAGAATCACACGCCATGACGCCCAACTTGCTTGATGGAATATTTTTGATACGGAGAAGCTGATCAAAACAATATTAGTAAAGGAAGATTGTAAAAATGGCGAAAGCTGAGAAATTTCATCATCCTTACGAACCTTATGACATTCAACTGCAATTTATGCGGACGCTGTACGAATGTATTGATCAAGGCAAGATAGGCATATTTGAATCTCCTACTGGTGAGTCAAAAGCACTTCAAATGGCCTTTCACGGGACTGTAGATTGACCATGTCTTGCAGGAACGGTGAGATGCTCTGTGTGTTATCAAATCTAGAACGGCACAGACTTATGCATCTCAGGGCAAATCATTGAGTCTGGCATGTGGCTCATTATCCTGGCTACGCGACCACAAAAGGAAAGAATTTGATGAGAGTCTGGCGGCTGTGGCAGGAGGTAAGCTCGTCTGTTCGTATAGATACTACGTTTGTAAGAAGACTGACACGAAGACAAGATGACGACGATCCAGAATGGATGATCCAACACTCTCGCGAAGAAAAGAAGCGTCAAGTCATTCAAAAACGAGCAGACCTCGAAGCCAAGCTCGAAAATATCAGACAACAAGAACGTAAAATCAGAGAACGTCAGGAGTATGGTCCGCCACATGTCAAGAAGCGAAAGCTAGACAACGGCGCAGGAAATGATGATGGTGATGCTGACGAAGAGGACGAATTCGTCCTCGATGACTACGAAAGTGATGGCGAAGGTTTCCATGCCTCGAGTAAAACAAGTTCCGGACCGGATCTAGGATTATCGAAAGAAACTCAGGCTCTGATGCAGAAACTTGGATACTCGCTTCATGCGACACCAAAGGACGATGAGCTGGAGCCTGATGACGAGCTGAAGATTTACTTTTGCTCGAGGACGCATTCGCAGTTAACGCAATTCGTCAACGAACTCCGAAGGATCAAATTGCCACCAGGAGTACCCATAGAAGAGGAGTCTGCATCGAACAAGAAGAAACGGGAAGTGTCGTTGCATGAAGAACTCAAGCATCTTTCCCTGGGGTCTAGAAAGAATTTGTGCATCAACAGTAAAGTCTCTGCATTGAAGAGTGCTACGGCTATCAATGAAAGATGTCTGGAACTTCAAGATGCAAAATCGACATTGGATAAAAAATGTCCCTTTGTCCCAAACAAAGAGAACGAAGCATCCGTCCTCGATTTTCAAAATCATGCTCTGGCTAGAATCAGAGATATCGAGGACTTGGGTACTTTGGGCAAGAAGATAGGCGTATGTCCCTATTATGCCACTAGACCTGCCGTCAAACCCAGTGAAGCACGTATCCTCCGTTTCTGCTCCCCAGACATACAAACAACCCAAGAGCCATCTTTCTTACTAACACGTCTAATTTAGATCATAACCCTACCATATCCCCTCCTCCTCCAAAAATCCGCGAGAGAAGCCCTGAACCTCTCCCTGAAAAACCACATCATAATAATCGACGAAGCCCACAACCTCATGGACGCAATCTCCTCGATCCACAACATCGAAATCTCACTGTCACAGCTCCAACGCAGTCGAAAACAACTTACCATCTACCTCCAAAAATTCCGAAACCGTCTCAAGGGCAAAAATCGTGTTTACGTGACCCAAGTGGTACGACTTCTAGACTCCCTCAGTGGGTTCTTGCAAGAGAAAGTCAATCAGGGAAAGAAAGAGGATGAGGAGGGAACTGTTCAACCGATGGAGTTACTCAAGGGTAAAGGAGTCGATCAGATCAATTTGTTCAAGCTGATGCATTACTTGCAAGAGAGCAAGTTGGCTCGGAAAGTCGAAGGTTACGTTTCTCTCGAACAACAGAGACGGATGCAAGAAGAGCAGAAAAAGCTACAACAGAATAGACAGCAACAAAAGCCCGAACAACGGAAGGGAAACCCGGATGGAGGAGTCATGGGTAAAGAGGTTTCAGTGCCGGTGTTGACGCATGTGCAGAGTCTGTTCAACGTGCTTACGAATCCGGCCAGGGAAGGCAGATTCTTCTACACGGTCGACAAGGAGGATGAGAGTGAGACGAAGATCAAGTACTTGTTACTCGATCCTTCAGAGCATTTTCGAGACATTGTTGAGGAAGCTAGGGCGGTGGTATTGGCTGGTGGAACAATGTCTCCCGTAAGTTTCGTACACATTTCCCTCTTGTCCAGAGATTTCGAAACAATTCCACCCTTTGGATCCCCAAGACTAGGAACCATTAAGAGCTGACAGTTGTTGGGATTTAGATGGACGATTACCTCAACCAACTATTCCCCTACCTTTCCCCCTCGAAAATCACAACACTGTCCTGCGGCCACGTAATCCCACCTTCAAACCTCTTCGTCAGCGCAATAACACATTCCCCTTCCTCCAACCCCTTCGACTTTACTTTTTCCTCCCGCAACACCACTTCGACCCTCGACTCCCTGGGCCAAACGATCCTCCGCTTACTCCCCACAATCCCAGACGGATGCGTATTGTTCTTTCCTTCCTACTCCTACCTCAACCTCGTTGTTTCCCACTGGCAGAAAAACGGAACTTGGTCAAGACTGCAAAACATCAAACCGATATACCAAGAATCCCAATCTGGATCGACGTCGACGGAAGAAATCCTCACCGCATACACGTCTACCATTCTAAACTCCAAGGATTCAAGGGGAGCTCTGTTGCTAGCCGTCATAGGCGCCAAACTCAGCGAAGGAATAAACTTCTCAGATCGCTTGGGTCGGTGCGTGATGGTTGTCGGATTACCATATCCTAACCCCCATGCTCCGGAGCAAAGAGCCAAGGTTCAATATCTTGAACAGAAATGTTTGGAGAGAGGGGATACAGAGGCGGAGGCGAAGAGGAAAAGTAGAGAGGGGATGGAGAATGTGTGTATGAGGGCTGTCAATCAGGCTGTGGGCAGGGCGGTCAGGCATAAAGGGGATTGGAGTACGATTCTATTGGTGGATGGACGGTATGCTCAGGAGAGGATTGTGGGCAAGTTGCCGGGTTGGATAAGGGGGAGTATGAAGAGTGGTGGTGGGGAAAAGAGTAAAGGGTTTGCAGATGTTGAGAAGGGGTTGAGGGAGTTTTATCGTGGGAAGAAGGAGTTGGGGATGTAAGATTGGGTTGACTTCTATTCTTCTCCGTTCTTCTGCGTGAGGCGGGTTGAGAAGCAAAGGTGGGTATATTATCATGTATAAAAGATCAAGAACGGTAGTCAGTTTCCTTTGTTAGCCTTGGCCTTTTCAGCGGCATGCATGGCAGCTCTCTGACTCCTACTTCCTCCCAATTTGGGCCCCTTGACTATTTCTCCTTTGGCACCGAACGTAGGAGCGGGAGCCGGTGGAGCAGTCCTCCTCGCCGCTCTTTCCTCTGCTTGAGCGTAAAAGTTCCTTTCAAACTCTTGAGCCATGCGTTCGTCTGCATCCTCGTTCTGACCTGCTGCTGATTGTGTTGCTGCTGCAGTCGATGGCGTGTTGGCCGAGTAGTGGTTCAATTGCGACTCTCGTAGTATTTGCTCGACCATGGCGTCGCGGGCTAGATCTGCGCTGTTTCGTCGATTGCGGTTTTTGCGAGGTCTTTTGGTGGACTGGAGCTTGGAGGAATTGGCTGCGGCATGTCGTTTCTGAGATGCGATGGATGTCAAATCGACTTCTTGGAGGTGGCCATGTGAGGCTGATTGTAATTGTGTATCCTGCGCCCTTCTTGCAACATCGTTTGTTGATGAAGAGGTCTGCAGAGTATTGGAATCATGGACTGGAGTAGCTGAATTCAAGCGAGCGAGTTTGGAATCTACATAGGCCATTCTTACACTGTCAGCACTGTTCCCCGATCCTTTTCTCTTTGCTTTGCGGGGCAAGGCAGAGTAGGGGTGAGGAGACGACTCACATGTGTTTGTCGTCGGCCGATGCCACATGACCTGTAGGCGCAACAAACCGGGCCTGGGCATTTTCGATAGCATCAGAGGGTGTCCCTGGCGCATTTGTGTCAAGGGCGCTGCTGTCGCCGCCAGTTGCACGTCGTCGGGCTTCTGAGCTCGAAAAAGCGACGCCGCCTTTTCTTGTTCCGAATGCTCGTCGCTGCTTGCTTCCGAATACTGTGAAGCTTTCTTGGGGCTCTGCGTCTGGTG
Organism: Dothideomycetes sp. NU30; assembly: GCA_026013035.2. Taxonomy (NCBI): domain Eukaryota; kingdom Fungi; phylum Ascomycota; class Dothideomycetes; species Dothideomycetes sp. NU30. The sequence continues at coordinate 146,507 of BSBH01000036.1, forward strand.
TATCTGCATCGGGCGCTGACATCGCTACCGTTGTCGATTGTGTGGCGCCATCTTCATTGTTGTTCTTGTTGTTGTCCTCGTCGTCTTCATCGGGTCGCTTGCGGAATACCTTCCGTCTTTTGGACGCCCTGAATAGCGGTCCTTCTGGCGTGTCAGTCATATTGCACACCCAAGCTATGATGGTCGTTGTTGATCGAGTACACAAACGCGCGCATATCAAAAGTCGAAGCGTGAAGGGCATCCGAGGCTGCCTTTCGTCATTTGCATGTGAAATCGCGCCAAGACAGGTTTCTTCCTTCCTTCCAGAATCATTCCTCCCTTCTCCGCCTTATCCCCGTGCTCCATACACCTAATTACCTGTATGCTTCAAGTCCTTACACTCGACCAGCTTCCCCTAAGTAAGAAGTAGGTTCTGTGAATAACTTCACAACTATCGTATTGTAGCATAGTCAACCACTGGCTCGTCCCATCAATCAAGAGTCCACGCTTTCCTGTCTCGAGTTGCCATCATCTCTAACCGTGTTAGCCGATCAATTATTAAGCAACCACTTTTTCCATCTACTTCCGTACTCAGAAACATATATCAACAATCAAGTTCCCCTTCCACCATTCTCCAAGTCCCCATCACAAAAACATCCACAACCCCAAACCTACCGGTCTTCTCATCCAAAACAATTCCTTCTCTATCAACGTAAAACCATCAACCCAAAAGAACCACCAAACAAAACCAACCACCCACCCTGGCTTTCCGCTCCACCCTCCGAAAAATGACAAACTACAAGATAGACATCGTGTCAGACACCGTGTGCCCCTGGTGCTACGTCGGCAAAAACCGCCTCGACGTCGCAATCTCGAAACACAAGACCACCTACCCCAAAGACACCTTCACGACAACTTGGTTCCCCTTCTACCTCAACCCGGACGCCCCCAAGATCAGCACGGACAAACAGGCCCTCTACGAATCCAAATTCGGAGCAGAGAGGACGAGGATGATGCAAGGCATGCTCAAACAGATCGGTCAGGGGTTGGGCATTGATTTCAACTACGGAGGCAAGACGGGGAACACGAGGGATTCGCATAGGGTTGTGCAGTTGGCCAAGACCAAGGGGGAGGAGAGACAGACCAAGGTTATTGAACAGTTGTTCAGGGCTTACTTTGAAGTCAACGATGACATCACTTCTCATGAAGTCTTGGTGAAAGCGGCTGTTGATGGCGGGTTGGAGGAAAAAGAGGTTAGAGAGTGGTTGGCTGGTGATAAAGGTGGTCCGGAGGTCGATCGTGAGGTCGCTTCGGCTCAGAGGAGGTTTATCACTGGTGTCCCCAACTTCACCATTCAGGATAGGTATGAGGTCCAGGGTGCCGAGGAACCCGCTTCGTTTTTGGATATCTTTATGAGGGTCAAGGCCGCCGAGGGTGGTAAGTCTGCCGATGGTGCCGCTCAGGTTTCCTCTGGAAACACTTGCTAGGGTCTGTCATCTTCATAATATAGTTCAGTAAAAGAAGCACTCTACGAAATGTCCAGTTATGATCAAGCAGAGTAAAACAGGCAATCTTGGGCCTGCATATGAATATGATTATACAAAACTAATAAAATGCAGCGAAGCTCTTTCCTGACTTCTTTAGGCTAATAGAGCGAATGCATTGACTGTAGTAAGCAAGTCTTTCTTTTTTGTGAATGCAATAAGAGATTTTCCCAGGAATGCCGTCCTTATATTTTGTTCCCCTTTTCTTCTTTTTCATAAAAGAACGCCGATGCGTTGTGAAAAGCCAAATCAGAAAACCAGGACACTCAGGATCCTCCAGATCGTGAAATCGTCACATCAGAAACAAAAAAGGCAACTCCTAGGATGTTATCGACAAAGCGAAGATGTGGTCAAGTCGAGCCTCTTCATTTCGAGGTCCTCTGTCCGCCGATGGGACCCAGCGTAGGGGTGAGAGCATTTGGTGGGGTGAGCATCCTCGATGAGTCTTCGCCATCCTCTTCTTCCATAGAGAAGAGACCTTGCTCCTCCTCTTCGATAGTCTCACGACCGACGCTGGTGCTACTAAGACCTCTTTCAACCAGCCCACCACGAGAAGCAGATCCATTTGACACTGTTCGCGAAACTTGGGGATGTATCGAGGTACGTTGCAACTCCTGAGTGAGCATCGACATGCCGCCCGGTTGTTTCGGACTGCCGAGCGAGCCAAAGTCACCACCAGCAAGTGAGGAAGAACGCAGCGACGAAGGGCGAAGAGGTGAGCCAACGTGACCGAAGCTGGAAGGGCCGTTCTCGCCATCTTTGGAGTATGAGCGAGAAGACCAGATGGACGTGTAGCGTGAGGGACTGCCCGAGTGTGGACTGAAGCTGCCAACCTTGCCATCTGAAGGAGTGTGTCCGTTGGAGATGGCGCGACGGCTAGCTGAGAGGAACGAAGGGTTGATGTCATCTTCGGCCAGACGTGAGGGCCTGCGAAGTTTGTCCTGGGGTAGAAGCTCATGCAGACTTGATGGCAGAAGATCCTCGCCGATGCCCTCCTCTTCACTCTCCTCCGAGTCCGAGGCGTCTTGCGGGTAGTTGGAATAGAAGCCAGGCCGTGTACCAACGCTGGCTGACATCATGGGTCGTGGACGAGTCAATCTTTCTGAATGGAGGGGGCGCTTGCCGAAGCTCAGGGGTTCGTCAAAGGTGGGTGGTGAAGAACCGTGCAGCACGCCATCCAGAGTTGTATCACCGAGACCGCGCAAAGTTGTGGCGCCCAGGAAGGCCTTGTTGGGCAGGGAAGAGGGAGGTGAGTCGAGGCCGAGGCGAGGAGGCACCGAGGAAGCAAAAGGACCGTGTCGTGCAGCGTGCGAGATTCCTTGACTGTCAAAGGATCCCGGCAGAGGCGCATCGAGCACACTCAGCCCTCTGTTGTTTGGCGAAGCTCCCATGCGGTTGTCGTTCGGAGGCGATCCGAATGTAGTAGCACTAGGCTCTGGGAGATATGGACTCGAGACATCTTCGGGATTGGGTTGGGTGACGTAGGGATAGTCTGGTTGCTGTTGTTGTTGCTGTTGGGAGGCCAGGTCGTTGGCTTGCATCGTCAGCAGCGACGGCGGCGGGCCGGCAGGGTAGGGTTGCGAAGGGAGTCCTCGGCGGCCATAGGCAAAGGGCTGCCCACGTGGGGGTCTGTTGACGATGCGTCCATCGGGGAGGATGTGGGCGAGTGCACATCCCTGGCCGAAGCGACAGCTGCCCTGTATACACGTCGAGTCAGTGAAGTGCTCCTCGCGTGAGGTTGACCCAAGTATGACCGAGGATGCGTACCTTTGCAAAGTACTTGCACGGCGCATTCTGCGTCATGGGATCCATATCGTGCGAGAATTGGCAGGCAGCGCCGGCCTGGCAGGTGCCGAACGGAAAGAACTTGCATGGCACATGCGATGTGTCTGCAGTGAATGCGTCAGTATGTCGACCACAGTAACTCGTCGTGTAACATGTCGTGCCGACTCACTCTTGGCCTTGGGAGGACTGCGGGCGCCGGCAAAGGCTGCCGAATTCGTAGGTGTAAAGTCTCGAGGCATGCCTCCTTGAGCGAAAGACGCACTGCTCGACCGCGTGTGTGTTCTGCCTTCTTCAAAACTCATGGCAAGGGTGCGAGTGCTGTACTATTGCAGTATAGCCAGCCAGGGTGGGGTATGGAGGAGGGGGTTTGAGACGGAGGTTGACGGAGGTTGACGGGAGAGAGGATCCAAGAAGCGACCGAGACGCTAGACTCAAAGCCACCACGATAAAGACGATACGCCCAGCAGAGCAGGTACAGTACCAACTGTCGAGTATGTAACAACACTTGAACGTGTAACTGTGCAACGACGAACAGATCAATAAAAAGTCCTGGTTTCTGGAAGCTTTAGTAAAGACATGGCTCGTCCGTCTTGTCTTGCTGCTTTAGAGTTTCGCTCAGGTCTTGGAGCGACCATGTGCCATCTTCTCACAGGTCATGCGACGGATCGCATGCAAATACCATCACGCTGACCCTCTTGACTGACGACAACAACTCGACGTCAGTAATGCCTGGGTTGGACTCACTCGGACCCAGTATAAACGTTGACTTGCTTTTCGACCAATCTTGGCGCCCATCTGAACTCAGTACCAGATGCTGGTTTCGAAAAGCGTCTTCAAGGTCCATGCTCGTGCTCCAGATGGGAAGAACGACCATGTGAGGCAGATAGGTCCATTAATACATCACGAGACCGTTCCAAACGCAGACCGACCATGTGGAAAGAAGGGAGCCGTCATGGCCTCATGAGATCAACGTCAAAAGGTTCAAGGGATGTTGCGCGACAGTCTTCTGCTTCTTCACCGCCGCGCATCTCAGCGTGGTTCTGCACACTTACCTGCAGCTCAATGCACGAGCTGTCCTGAAATGTAGCCATTTAGTCGACGTCTATTATGGGCGTGATCTAGGGCCATAGTTGCTTCACCGACTTGTCGACCCAGATTTTCCTATGGCCGGACTGGTGTGCAGTAGTAAGTGGGATAGTAGACTGCATCATCTTCGTGCTGCGGTGGATCCAATCACAGAGATGTCCAGGCTGAGGCTCGATTGATTCGTAAAGAAAAGAAAAAAAGGAAGAAAAAAAAGGTGAGTAGCCGTGAGGGTAGGGTACCTGCATCATCAGTGTCAACTGGCAATCTCAGTTGGTGCAAGGCTCGTGTGGACGTGACACCGGGTGGAAGGTAACCTTTTGATGAAACTCGTCGATGTTAAACCTCTTCCCACTAAGCTGGGTATCGATATGATTGGTTCGACTGACGACTACCTACAAACAAAGTCGTGCCTGCCAGAATCTAGTCCCGTTTGTTCCGCTCTTTCGTGTTTACTTAGTCATATTCTGCATCGCTGCTTCCACTCTTTATCCTCTTTACCACACTCGTTGCCACAAATCGCTCCTTACCAAAGTCATTCTTTCTTCATTACAGTCACCATGCGCCTGTTCTTTGCCCTTACGGCAATTGCACCTTGCATTGCGCTTGCCATTGCCTCTGCTGCTCCTAGTTCTGGATTGTGAGTACATCCTTCTTTCACCTCTCCTGACTCATTCCACAGTGGACATGATTGAAAACATACCAGCGTTGATTCGTATAGAATCGTCTGTGGAGTGTGACCATCAATGGCTCTAGTTACTGGCAGTTTTGGGACAGGAGGATGTGATCGGCTGATACTTGGATCTAGCGATGACTCCATCTGTGAGCCTGTCACCCAGACGGTCACAGAGACCATCAATGTTGGTGCTGCATCTTCTGCCATGTCCACTACCTCGTACACAACCATCACCAGCTTCTCAACTCTGACCAGTTACTCCTACGTGACTGTTCCCAGCCAGAGCACTACCCCTGAGCCCTCAAGTTCTGGCTACTACTACATCGACAACAATGGTACTACCAGCTGGCTCGGTGGTGTCTCACCTCCCACTTCTGACAGCTCTTTCGTCACCAAGACTGTCAAGATCACTGTCCTTCCTCTTCCCACGGCCAATCCTGAGGTCACCCAGACCAGGACTACGACAATCACCATCGTGCCCCCTGCCGTGACTTCTTGGGTGTCCTCGTCTCCCAGCTTCACGTTCGCGCCATTGACGACAATGTCGACCTTCACTTCTTACTTAACTCATAGTGTGACTTCTACCAGCACTGTGTACATCAGCTACAATGCCTCATCGATGTCCTTGTCTCAAGCACTCGTCTCAACTGATGGTAACAAGAAGCATGCCAGTCACGTCGTTACTACCACGTCGCTTGTGTCTGCCGCTGAAGTGGCATCGAAATTGGCTTGTTCTGTCCACTACACCAACGTAACCACCGACATCACATATACTGTCTTTGCAGGTGCTACATCCAAGTCTGTAACCAACGGTTACCCCAATGCTACTCAAACTGCCTCAGTCACTTTGACCTCTCTTGTTTCGGCTGTCGGTACTACCGCTCCTGTCATGAACACAAGCAGTTTCTCTCTCATGGACTATGGTACCACGGTATCACCTTCGAAGAATTTTACCACCAAGATCCTCACTCAGACAGACTCCCATGGTACCTTGAGTCGATGGACTGGTTCATCTGCTCTCAACAAGATGTACACCAACACTAATAGCTCCGCTACTCCCAAGGCTACTCCATCGGTCTGTGGAGAGCATGGTGATTTTGTTCTCACTGTAAGTAAAAGCTCGTAAGAACAACAGTTCACCAAACTAATTGGCCTGCAGTGGGAGGACGAACCCAACTTCGTACCTACAACACCCATCATCAGTCCATCCGATGCTCCACCCGTGTTCAACCCTTACCATCACATGTACTTCTCAGATGGCTTTGTCTACATGCCACCTCCTTCGACTCCGTTCTCGCCGGTCTCGTCGCCTCGCTTGGTCATGTTTCTAGTAAACGACACGGACTCGAGTGATGGCAGTCCCGATGCCGGTGGTCAGTTGTCAGGTGAAATCGGGGCTGGACCTCGCAAGACATCCGACGCGTTCTGGTTCAACGCAGACAGCGCGTACCTTGGCTGCGACAACGAGGGACCTGAAGTATGCAACGTGCAGATTTCAGGACTCGTTTATGACAAGAGCAGTTCATCTGAGATTGTGGCAGTAAAGCAAAGCGTGATTCTGCCTTCATGCCCCGGTTTGCAGGAGTGCCAATTACAGCAAGTCAAGTTCGTCGAGATGAAGGGACTCAGCGGCATTCGTATTCAGGTATTCGTTGGTGGTGAGAGTCGCTCGTGGTTCATGGACAATCTTGCCATGGGATGGTACGACAACAGCTGCGAGGCTGGCTTGCTCAGGATTAGAAGTCAGTAAGAAGGTGTTCAGACATGTTACCCAAAAACTTCAGTCAGTGTCTCAAGAGGGATATGCTGGCAATTGCTCCATCACACAGGCAGGACCTGTTTCAGTGTTTCAAAGATGGTAGTCGGGACATGATAGCAGGAGAAGTACAAAAAGATACCTTGGTAGATAAGAATCCAAAATCAGATGCTCGAACCGCCATTAAAAGTAACAATCTCGCAAGTTCTGATCAGTAATAATTGTGATGGTCAAGCATAAAAATGGTTTATGGGGGATAAATAATTATGAAGAAGTCTTGGCAAAATCATGAGGGCGCGGACTTGTCGCGCGACGCTCTTGATATCTTGGCTTTGTCACTTTCCATCACTCACATATAAACCTACCTTTACTTATCTGTAAGTATTGAGTGCCGCATCAACGCACTCTTGTCCAGCATCACGTGTAAGACTACTGTCAGGTATTGTTGTCGCCGGAGAGATCAGATCAGACAATAGCAAAAATGAGTCAAGCACCAGCAGGAGCGGGCGCTGGCGCAAGCTACCCTCCGGACATGATACGACCAGAGAAGATCGCCTCAATTCCCATGCTTTCACCTGCGCAGAAGCAAAACTTCACTGAGGGACTGACTAAGCTCTGGTCAGCTTTGGAGAGTAACCCTCCAGGATCTGAACAACACACTAAGGCTGTGTCCAAGATCAAGGAAGTCTCCGTTGAGCTCATGCGCAAGATCTCTACCTGGAAAGCCAGTCAAGGTCGTGCCGCTGCACAGAACAACCAGACGCAATCTCAGCAGGGTCAACAACAGCAACAACCCCAGCAGCCACAACAGACTCAACCTCAGCCACAAGCGCAGCAGCCACCGCAACAGCAGCAACAGCAGCCACCTCAGCAGCAGCAGCAGCAGCAGCAGCAACAGCAGCAGGCTCAGCAACAAGCACAAGCACAAGCCCAGGCACGCGCCTTGCAACAACAGCAACAGCAGCAACAACAGCAGCATCAGCAAGCGCCGCCTGTTCAGCAACAGCAGCAACAACCCCCACAAGGCCAGCAACAGCAGCAGCGTCCTCCGCCGCACCAACAACAATCACAAATGCAACAACATCAGCTCCAGCCATCCGCCCAGCCCCAGCCCCAAAACCATGGCCAAGGCCAGGCGCAACCTCCCAACTTCCAGCTCGGCCAGCAAGCCAAGACCTTCCTGAACAGCTTCAAGGTCTTTCCTCCAACCAGCATCGCCCCAAACACCCCCGAGTACGAGAACTACAAGCGCCGTGTCATGGCCCGTCTATCTCAGCTCGTCACTATGCAGGAGAGCAGTGTCAGTCGCTATCAAAACTTCCAGGAAAAGATCACCAGTCTCGAGAGCAGCGGTCAGCCCGTGCCTCCCGAGTACCTTCAGGCCCGAGACTCTGCTCGTCAAGGCCTAGAGACGGCCAAGGGCCAGATCAACGCTGTTAGAAACGAAAATGAAAAACACCGCGCTGCGTGGGCTGACAAGGCTCCCAAACCGCCCGCTCACAACAATGCACAACCGCCCATCGCTCAAAACAACAACCCAAACAACCCTGCTTACAATGCTCCTCCTGGGACCATGAACAACACTAACAACAATGCCGCTGTAAACCAGGCTATGAGTCCTGCTGTGGGACAATACCAGCCAAATCCAGTCCAGATGACCCAACAGAATGCCCACCAGAATCAGACTCCCGGTCAGGCTCAGAACCAACCCATGCCTCGTCCACAAGGTCCTCCAGGTCCTCAGCAATCATACCAGTCACCCGCTCAACCTGGACAACAGCCTCCAGTCTTGTCCCATACAGCTGCTGTGAATCAAGCCAACCAAAACTACGTCAACCAACAGCAGACCCAAGGCACTCCTACTCCCAACAGTGCCGGTGGTGGTATCTTGACTCAGCACCCCAACGCAGGTGGTAGCATGGGCGCTGCTGCCAAATTCCCTATTCCCAAGAGCCTTCCTCCTCAAACAAACACCCCCGTAGCCATGGGTCCAGCTCGTCCTACCTTTGGCGGGCCTAGTAATGGTGCACCTGGTATGATGGGCCAGCCTGCTGTGCAAAAGACCCCTCACTTCATTCTCGAAGGTGAAGGTGACCGCGTGCTTAGCAAGAAGAAGCTGGATGAGCTTGTTAGACAAGTCACCGGAGGCGGCGAAGGCGATGGTCTGACACCTGATGTCGAAGAAGTGAGTAGTCACGAACCCCCATGACCATGCCATACATATACTGACAATCCATCTCCTCTCTACAGGCAGTTCTTTCTCTTGCAGACGACTTTGTCGATAATGTCATCACCGCCGCCTGTCGATTGGCCAAAATCCGTCCCAACTCCACACTCGACATTCGCGACATACAGATTATCCTCGAGCGCAACTACAACATTCGTGTGCCTGGCTACTCACTTGATGAAGTTCGCACTGTGCGCAAGTTCCAGCCCTCCCCTGGTTGGACGCAGAAGATGAACGCTGTCCAAGCCGCCAAGGTCATGGGCAAAAATGATTCCTAGGAACGCATGTTACCACGGAATCGGTAGCTCTGCGGTTTCAAGGCAGAGGATGAATCAGAATTGGGTGTTGACTAGTTCTGACTAGTCCTTCTATTGCTTCTTTGGCTGCGTTAAGTTGGACGAGAGGAGGGAAATGAAATGACTTATTTGGGCAAGGACAGATGATTTTTATATCCAGCGAGGAGTTCCGGATGGAGAGGTTGTTGCTTTTTGTTTCTCAGAGGTTTGGACGAGGGAAGAATTCTGGAATTAGAACTGAAGGTTCCGATCATGCAAGGCGATCAGAACCAATACAAGCGTTAATCCCATAGCCATAGATACCTATTCTCAAAGAAATGGCTGGAGGACGCTGTTATATTCGCATGCGTCACAGGTTGATTTTTGCCAAGCTTCACGACTTCATGTGCCAAAAATCTGTTGATCACAACTTACATTACCTCACTCCTTGCTTCTGCTCTGATCTCTTGATCAATGCACATCAAGATAAGATGTTTTGAAAACGTGCTAAAAGACAGCTCTAGCGATGTCAGGTCAAGTAGAATAACGTGACTATCAACGTATCCATCCACGAGAAGAGACATACTTCGCAAACCACGTGTCTACCTTATACCACTGCTTGGTCAAAGTCATATCGCCTTATTTGGTAGTTGAGGCCTGTTTCCTTCCTTCCATTCACAAGATTGAATGAATGGATGGTATGCAACGACCTTGAAAGACGCCAGATCCATCGCAACAATGCCAGTACATCCCAAGGACAACACTAGCGCGTACCATAGTCTTCCGTCACTCTCATACCTGTCTAGTCATATACGACGCCAGGTAGTATATAAACAGATTTCTCTCACTTCTACTTCTAGAACATCCAAAACAGCGATCTCTGCCCAACATGGAGGAGACCACAGCTATGTTAACAGCCATCAGCGTCATGAAAAGAAACGTCAGCCAGCTCCGCGAGAGGATGAAATTAGCCGAAGGCGATCTGGATCTGCTAGACAATGCCCAGGGGCTCTTCGACTCCTTGCAGCAAGAAATCAATTTCCTGAGTGAACACTTCGATTCGTGAGTTTTCGTTCATGCATGTGCTTGCTTGCTGCACCGATACTGACATCCTTGGACAGAAAAGATGCAGAGGTCAAACTTCACAACGACATCAAGAACAACGTGCTACAAGTCCTCGGCGATGCCTTGAAACATGCAGCAGATAAGGAGTTTGTCTCTAGCACGGTGACTGCACCTACAAACAACGTCGGTAAACAAACCAAGACTACACTGAAGGACATGTTACTCGCTATGGCTGAATCTATTGACGACTCTTGAATTACACACTTTCCCCTGCGTCCTTAGACCTGACCTCACTGACAGCACGCAACACAAGCTCATGGCCAAGTTCGGTCAAAAAGGCATAAGGAGTTGCTCACGGTCACCGCAAACACGACGCTTCTAAAGATGGATCATTCATTCACAGAGAGATCGTCACTACCAATGATGGCTCCGTTGAAAGCCTTGGACACTTATTTCAATTAAGGACTCTCAATGGACCTCTTCTTTGTAGTCGTGGTTCTTCTGAAGATATTGATGTGCTGGTCCACATCAGGCATGGCCACTGGTCGAGCTTTTGCATTACTTTGTGCGTACGCGTCTACAGCATAGGGAGTAGGTAGCTTTTTACAACATCACCCTTTGTCGAACGGCAAGTGGCTTCATCTCCAAGTGATCCGATTAATCTCTCATTACATCCATTTTTCCCACGTATTGACACCCACGTATGACCTTGACGGCGTGCGGCCCCCACTCAACATGAATCCACAATGCCCAAATCCTCCACCTCACGCACCACGACAAATAATCCTGCCCTCTTCTTTCTTCGTGTCCGATAGTTTCCAACAACTCTTCGTAGACAAGCACATCGACACACCATGGCAACCCTCTCTGATGCCGAGAAGCTCGAGCTCGAAGCAAGGCTCACCCGTCTTACCAAAGGACTGAAGCTATATAGCAACCAAGACTGGCATTCCAAAATTGAGACCAGTTTCCGCACCCAAGTCGATCTCCATCAACTCTCAACCATCCTCGACAACATCCGCGAGTCCATCAAGTACAACCCAGGCGTACCCCTGTACTTTGACAAGATCCACAAGAACATGAACGAAGTCGTAAACTACATCAATGAACTCCAGCAAAAGCCCGTCAGGTTCGTTTGCCCCAATCTCAACACCATGAAGAAAAACCACTGACCATCTCCCCCAGGAACTCTGTTTCACGTCTCGAAATCGCGGCCCAAGCCCAAATCCCCACAATCATTCACGACATTGTTCAAGAGATCTATCTCAACCCTTCGCTCCTCGTCCCGGATCCGACCAACAAAGCGGCAACCACAGCGGCCGAGAAGATCCTGGATGACCTCAACAAGAATCATATCTTGAGAATTGTTGAACATCAGACTGACTTTGCTGTTTTGGCTAAGCTTGAGATGAAGATGAAGAGATGTGTGCTTGAGGAGTTGAGGCAGGAGGTTGAAGATGAGATGTTCATGAATGGGGAGGGTGAGTTTGATAGGAATGGACTGGGTAGTGAGGAATTGGAAGAGGATAAGTTTGAGGAGGGATTGGAGGAGGGTTATGATGGTCATCCTAACGGAGCTCACTGAAGCACAAACTGTGGAGAGAAGTCTTCTCATTTGTCTCCTGCTGAAGGAGCTTGGAAGCAGGGCTTTGGTTCACCCTGATCAAAAATGGTAGATTGGACATGGACGGTCCCAACTCCAACCCGTTTACCTGCCCTGAACAAAGGGGGAGGGGAAAAAAAGAGGTCTCGCTTGGAGCAAACGACAGTGAGACAAATTCTTTGATCGTCACATCTCTGGTGCAGGATGTTTGGAAGCTGGTTTGCAAAATCGTCTTTGACCAGTCTCAGATCGGTCACCAGAACACTTTTGGATCGGTCAAGCAAACACAAAACACAGAGTGACGATTAGCCATCATCTTGGTATGCACAAACAAACGCCAAAGCTCAAACGCCTAGAACAAAATTGATTCACATTGTCCACATTATTTCTTCTTTGCTCGTCATTTTGTATCTCATCACCTCACACGCGTTCGTCTTTTGAACCACGCATTCTCTCAAAACACCCTCTCTATATCAACCACATCCACTCCCGTTCCCATCTCCTCACACCAACTCCACCACCGTCTCCATCCAATTCTTGTCGTCACCAACAACAAACCCCTCACATCCTCACCATGACCATCCTCAACAACCAAGACACCATGATCCTCCAAAAGAAACTCGAATCCCTAGCCGAAGTCTTCCTCCTCGCCGGCCGCACAATCTCGACCGGCTCATCCTGCTTCCGCACCTCCATCGACATCCTCGAAGTCAAATCGTTGATCTCAAAAGCCAATCTCTTGGTTGATGATCTGAACTGGCAGGATCAGAGGGAAGCCATCAGGAAGATCGATGAGCTTGAGAGTTTTGTTGATAGGTTGGAGGAACAGCCACTTGCGTGAGTCCTTCCTTTCACTTCACATATCGCGCCAAGTCTGCTTCAGCGGATGCTTTTGGGTGGTTGATATTGATGATAAGTGAGATAGTCCCAACACCCTCTACATCCACGCCAAAGCAACACTCAACGCCCTGATCGATCAAACCTTGACCGAAGCGCGACAAGGCAAAATCTTCGAAGGCAATCCGGCGGTTATCATGCAAGCTGGCGTGAACAGATTGCTTAGAAAGGACATCATGAAGGCTGTCATGGAGACGACTAGTCTTGAGGTGTTGGAGGATGAAAACAGTGTTAGGGTGCATGTTATCGGTGCTATTGTGGGCTTGTTGCAGAGGGAGCTTAGAGATGGATTGGAGGGGATGGATGGGTGTTGATGTGACTTGAAATGGGAAATGCAGGGGAATCTGGAGTGGATTGGTTTTCATGATTGAATGAGTAGATCAGAAGAGTTGGATGGGTGTGGGATTTTGTTGGCTGACCTTGGTCGTCCTGCATATCGTGTGATCTGGATCTTCGCTTCGAGAGGGAACATGTGCGAGCCTCTTGGATCACATAAGATGGAGAGGTTGATCAACGAGGAATTCTTGAAGTAGTGGCCATAGGCATATTTCATGAAGGGAAAAGGTTATGAAGATGAACTGTTGCAGAAACGAGTGACCATGATGACCACTGCAATCACATACTTACACTTTCCTACTTTGACCTCGACGGTGCTGAGAAGGAACTGTCACCCTTCTTGTTCCAGTAGAGGGCTTCAAGGGTATGCTCAGATCGTAGCACGTCTACAAAGAGATCACAGTCAAAGAAGTCAAAAACACCTGTGACTTGAACCTCGGCTCGCAGCTCCAACCTCCGCAATCCAGAAAACAACCACAAGTCCAATCACCTCAATAGCCGTGATTGACCACGCAAACATCTCCAACAACCCTTGCCTCCCGTTACCCTCCCGTGTTCTCCTCTCTAATCCCACCAACTCCATTCACACCTCTGCTCTTCCCCCAAATCTCTATGCTCCTGAACCGAACATTGTCGCCTTCACTACTGGCAACATCAAGCAACGTCATAGCTTTCCGCACCTCAAAAGCTCTAAGTTTCAACATGGTCAAACAACCAGATCTCCTGGTGGGATATGGAGGAAAACGAAACAATTCTTCGGAATCGAATCGCATGGGTGAGAAGGAAAAGGAAAAAGCTAGGAAAGAGGTTGCGGTGCCTAGACCGAGCAGTAGGTAAGAAGATGTGGTCTTCTTCTATTAGGAGTGATGGGCGACCCTGCTCTTTTGACATCTGTTTTGGTTTTTTCCCTGCTTTTTGCCCCTGCTGTCTGTCCGTCTGCTTCATGGTCTCTATTATGATGAGTAAAAAGGATCTTCTTGTTATCTGGCTATCCACGGGTGTGGACATTAGTACTTGGAAGTTTCAATTGAATGTTCCATGAACATTTGATTGATGCTGACCTGAGGTGAAACCCGTCGAGGTCCACTGTGTAGAACGACCACATCTCCTTACTTCATGTGTCTGCCAAACATTGTTGCATTTCACCTCTCCCTTTGTTTCTTCCTTGTATCACCATCGAAAATCTATTGCGAAGAGAATGGCCATGAAGGATGCAAACACGTTCCCCCGGATCGTCTACACCTCTACTACGTAACTCCATTTCACAGCATACATCACTATCGAGTAACCAACTAACCATCCGATCTCAGCGTCATCCTCGTATCACCCCAAAACCAAGTCCTCCTCCTCCACCGCGTCAAATCCTCATCCTCATTCGCCTCAGCACACGTATTTCCAGGCGGCAACCTTTCCAAAAACCACGACGGCGAGATTCCACCTCCTGAATCGACGTCTCGACATGAAGACAGTTTGGCATATCGTTTAGGCGCCATACGCGAGACTTTTGAAGAAAGCGGTCTCCTCTTGGCGAGAAATGGTGATGGGAAATTGATGGAGGTTGATGAGAAGGAAAGAGAGGAAGGGAGGAAGAAGGTCCACGGTAATGAGATTAGCTTTGTCAAGTGGCTGGAAGAGAGAGGTGGTAAGGCTGATGTCGGTAAGTTCTCAAACCAGTCTCATATCACTAAGCTTCCCAAGAATCCTTCATCATACTGACTGACATATCACAGACAACCTCATCCCTTTCACCCGCTGGGTAACCCCAGCCAACCTTCCGAAACGCTTTACAACACAAATGTACTTGTACCTGCTGCCCCTCTCTTCAACCACCACAACATCCACATCCTCGACAGACCCAGATCAAGAAGAAACCATAATCCCAACACCAACCCACGACGGCGGAATAGAACACACAGCCGCCCGCTTCCTGCCCCCAGCAACCTGGCTGCGTCTCGCAACCTCATCCCGCCTCATTCTCTTCCCACCCCAATACTTCCTCCTGCACCTAATCTCTCCTTTCCTCTCTCCCAACGGAGACGAAGGAAAAAACGCCACAATCGCTTCCCAAGAAGTTTTGCAGAAACAAAGGGAAGATTTGGTCAAATTCATCAAAGATGGAAAATGGGGGGACAAGTGTATCTCTCCTTTGGTTATCGGAGGGAAGAGGGAAGACGGAAGAGTTGTTTTGGGATTGGATAGACCTGGACTGGAGCCGAAAGGAAAGACAGGAGAGTTTGATAGGGTTGTGCTTGTGGAGTTTAAGAAGGAAGGGCCGAGGAGGGTGGAGGTTGCTTGGAGGAAGGATGTGCTTGAGGAGAGTAGGGGCAAGCTGTGATTGATTGATTGCTTTCTTCTTCTTGTGTGTATTGGGAAGGTTGAGGACCAGATAGTTTTGTTCAGTTTGATGTGATTTGCATGTAGGTGTTTACTCTTGTTTACAACATATTCTTTCTCCTCAGCATCTAAGTGATTTCGAAAGTAGTGTTTGGGAGAATACTATAGTGTGGAATCAGCGCCTTATAGAGTTCATCGAGACTGAGAAATTAGGAAAAGATGATTCTAGGCATCTCGTAAGACATGTGCAAACGATAAAACCTCGAAGAGGCGTGGAGTCAAGGATCCAAAAGAGGCAATGTTCAGGATGAGTGATGTAGGGTAGTATAGGCGCCTCGCACCATACGAACAAAGATCCATATAGCGAGGTAAAAGCACCGATAATCTCAACGTGATTAACATACCCAGACATCTCCGTAGCCATTACGATTTTGCATCACCTACTTTGTGTATAGTGGTATAATAACAATGTGTGCCCAAGCAATATAGAGGTTCTGTGAGATGGTTGTAGTTAAACGATTGTTGTAGTGAGTGGGGGGCTTCCGTACCAAAAAAGAGAGACGTTGAGGTCACGGGGTTTTCTGAGAATGGGTGAGAGCTGGATCCGGCAAGCTGTCCTCGAAAGCTGTCCCGAGCTTGCCATGTACATACATAGCTTCCAGAACAAGCTACAGCTCTCAAGCAAAGAAAGCTACAAGTCGTTCAAAGAACTGAAAGATCGTGTATCAATGAGTTGATAGTGACATTTCGATGCTGTAGATTGGTTTGATGCAAATTAATTGTTCGCATCGGGAAGTTGCTGATTGATATATGTCGTGTCACGGAATTCGGCAAGGAGCATTGCACGTATATAGGACGAAATGAGCGACCTTTAGATGTCAAAGAAAGTGGGAAAGGTTATCTTTGGATGGTTTTAGAGATTTTGAAATCCGACTATCCTGGCCATGACATCGTTCTTTAAGAGAGGTTCCATTGACCACCGATCCCGATTCTCTTCCCCCAACGTCAAAAGTAATGTACAGTTCGATGCTTTATCTCCCATGACCGTGATAGAAGGTAAGGTTCCATAAACGCTCGGTTGATTGATATGATAGTCGGATCGAAGACGAACGTAATTTACACGTACTTGCACATCATGGCAACCATGAGGTCGAAAAGACCGATGGCCTCGACGAAGGCGAAACCAAGAATGGCGTAAGAGAAGAGCTGACCACGGAGAGAGGGGTTACGGGCAACACCCTGGAGGAGGGCAGCGAAGACGAGACCGATACCGATACCAGCACCACCGAGACCGATGGCGGCTGTTTGAGGATCGTGTTAGTACTGTCGAGGGCGTTGCGAGGTGGGGATTGCAAAGCACTTACCCTGACCCATACCAAGGTTCTGGGAGACCTGGACGAGGGCGTTGGCCATCTCAGAAGAGTAGGCACGGCGGGCGGGGAGAGACTTCTGAACCATGGAGAGAGTCTTCTGGCGGGCCTGGAAAGGAGTGGCCTGGCGGAGACCTTGAAATCATTGTCAGGACACGGTTTCTTCAATTCCAATTGCGTTCAAGCTCGATGGTGAGGGTAAAGGAGATGGCATTGGAGATGAAACATGTTTCAATCATCCAATATAGGTGTGTGGGTTGATGGTTTGTGGTGATGAATTACCAGAGAAGGCGCGCTGGGCGACCATGGGCTTGAACGAAGCACGGATGGCAGGGCGGGCAGCCATCTGGGCCATCTTGGGAGCGACGATGCGGGAGGCCATTGCGAATGGTATGTGATGTGTGAGGATGATGGAGGGGAGAGTTGTTGAGATGGAAGATGGAAGTTAAGGGATGAGAGATCGGAGCGGAAGCTTTCCCTTGATGGACGACGAGTGAGAAGAGGTCAAGGGGAGTGTGGGAGCCAACGCAGAATTTTCTCAATTCGCCGGTCCGGTGGCCGTGTGAATTGGCCTCGTTTGCTTCACTCGACATGGCTTTACCGAGTAAAAGTGGGCCGTTTCCAGCGTTTCAAGCCCAACAATTGGCCAGATATGGAGAGCACACGGACCCCTTGCCTCCGAATCCTGTCCGATGTTGTGAGCTTCACTTCATGTTCATTACCGTGAAGAGTGAACGAAAACCATTGTGAATACACTTCAACTTGGTATGCTCCAGCTCCAGAGCTTGACTTCAAGCTGTTTTGAGCCCGGTGACATGTTCAATGGTGAAGCATGGCATGATTGAATGGTTGACATAACAGCTGGCCAAAAAAGCAACCTAACGTGATAGCTCCCGCATCCGCGTCAGAGGATCGAGCTCCCGGATGGGGCTCCCCAGCCAACAGCCAGCCTGGGGTGTAATTAATTGTGGTTGAGCTTCAGGCTGAATCACTGTGAAATGCGTCTCAATGACGCTTGCAATGATTCTTTCACATGTGAATAAGACTTAGAAAGATTGGTGTGTTGAATCATGAAAGGAGGTGCCATATGCTAACTAATCTTTCTGTTTGAGGACTTGGCTATTGACGGAGGGACAGGAAGGACGAAATGTATAGCGATGGACTGTTGCATGACAGACTTACCGGAAGAGGATTGTTAAAGAGCATAAGATACACTAACCGTTTGTGGTACCAGCTCAATGGAGTCCTTGATTCCCAGCCGCCAGGTGTCTCCGGAATGCATGAAGCATTGGCGATTGAGCATGAGGTCGCCCACAGAGATAAAGCACAAAGGCTGTCCTCTCGTCCAGCTACATTTGACTTGTTGTTCAGACATCGGCGTAAGGATTTAATGAGTTTCAGACCAGCGCCATCACGGTTCGTTGACGCTGTTCGGGCGGCTGGCGTCTGAGTGTGGTCGTGACTTCTGTCCCCCGGTGTGTCCCGAAGAGTGGCACTCACTCCGACGATCGTTGCAAATTGCGCCAAGTCGAGGTCGACAACGAGCTAATAGCAGTCGAGCTCATCGACTGACAAGCATGGCCGATTTGTTCGTCCATAATCTTGAAGCTTGCTACAGTATCTTGCAGAAGCCTGCTCTTGCATAGCTGTCAGCATCAAATCGCGTGAAGCGCTCCAGCTTCAGCCGTGATACATGCTTACGAAGATACCTAGGTATTCAATGCTGGCCTCAGCGCCATGGAGCTCTGTCGAATAGCTATAAGCTCACTAAAGAAAGCCAAAGAATAATTGTGGAAAGCGAGAGGTTTTACAATCACAAACGAAAAGACCACATGTCGTGGAAACAGCAATCACAGCGCAGACGCAGCCTCCCGATGCTGCCGTGGAACCCATTACCTGTGCAACGACAGTGCCACTACCTCTCGAGACGATAACAAGTACCTTCCCGAGCCAAACAGCTTCAGCTGCAGAAGCTTAGTTCGAGCTTGACATGGGAAAGAACGACAGAAAGAGCATGTGGTATCATAGCAATACCTTGATGGCTGGGCTGTACAAGAATACTTACTAGGGTAAAATATCCAGCCGTTGGCCGAAGTCATTGATCAAGCGACTGTCGTCCAGTCGTTGTGACTTGGGTGGTTGCAGCCACTGCACGCGTGCCTTCCTCGGGCATAGAAGTTCAAAACAACAGCAGTGGATCGGAAGTGTCACAGCAAGCGTTAATTGTGGTGATTGACGTCTGGTTTGGAGTCCTACAATGTATGTCACAACAAGAACACGAACGATAAGATGAATATTGGGTGGACATGAATTCATATTCAGATAGTTCCTCCCACTTCAAAAATAAACGCCGATTGTAAATGCTTTCAGGCGAAATGAAACAACGTAAAACTCCCAAGACTCCCACTTTTTGTCGTAATCCCACCATCCCGTTCATGATTTTCCAATGATAACCAAATGTTCGTCTAAGAGTAAAGCTTCTTGTCGAAGCTGTGGAGACCGTGAACGTTACCCTCGGCCTGAGCAGAGACGGTACGGAGCTCGAAGCGAACCTCACCGTCAATGACACCTTGGCGGAGAGCAGTCAAGCTCTGAACACCAATGTCCTGGAGAGAGTGCTGAACACCGGCGATAAGGTACGGAACGAACTTGGTGACCGATCCACGGTCAAGAACGGAACCGGAGACACCCTGGGCAACAAGAAGTCGGTCGCCCTCAGAGAAGTAACGGGCAGTACCGGCGTTGGAGGCCTTGGGGTCGTTAGGGTTGGTGGAGCCAACGCCAGCCTTCTTGTCCTCCATGGCATCGATGGAGCCCATACCTCTGTAGGCCTTGACGAGCTGACCCTCGCGAGAGACGAAAGACTCACCAGGAGACTCGGTGGTACCAGCAAGGAGACCGCCCATCATGACAGTGCTAGCGCCAAGGGCAAGACCCTTGACAATGTGGCCAACGTTCTGGATACCGCCGTCGGCGATGCAGGGAACACCGAAACGGGCGGCGAAAGAGGTGACGCTGTGGACGGAAGCAGCCTGGGGACGACCGACAGCCATGACCTCCTGGGTAATGCAGGCAGAACCTGAGCCCATACCAATTCTGAGACCGTCGACACCAGCGGCGATCAAAACGGCAGCCTGCTCGCGGGTGACAACGTTGCCACCAATGACATCAAGGCCGGGATAGGTCTCCTTGATGAACTTGACCATGTCGACTTGGTACATGGAAGCACCCTGAGATGAGTCGAGGATGACAATGTCGAGACCAGCATCAACGAGCTTCTTCAGGCGGAGCTTGTCGTCGGGACGGGTACCAATGGCAGCGGCTGAGATGAGCTGCTTGGACTCGGGCAGCTTGGAGGCGAGGGGGTAGTGGAGATTCTTCATCAAATCAGAGCGCGAGAGGAGGGAAACGAGGTTGTTGTTCTCGTCAACAAGAGGAAGCTTGCCCTTCTTGGACTTGGAGAGGATGGCGTTGGCCTCGGCAAGGTCGATGCCGGTCTTTGCGGTGACGAGGTTGGTGGACATGACCTTGGTGACGGGATCGTTCTTGTTGTCGTGGAACTGGATATCACGGGGAGTGATGATACCCAAGAGCTTGGAGCGAAGCTTGCCGTTCTCTGCAGATGGTCATGTCAGCTGCCTTGGTCTGGAAAAATGCCTGAGTACAACAAAAGATGTTGGGCCATTTTTCTTTTCAGCTACCAAAATATTTCTCCCCAGAACGATTGCTCGTTATTGCGGTTGAACGAAAGTTAATTTATTTTTGAGTCATCCTCAAGATCACAACAAAGCAAAGAGATGAAGAAAATTGAAGCTTACCAGTAACAGGGAAACCGCCAAAGCCCCACTTCTCCTTGAGGGCGATGGCCTCGCCGACAGTGGTCTCGGGAGAAATGACAACGGGATCGAGGATGAAGCCGTTCTCGTAACGCTTGACCTTGCGGACCATCTCGGCCTGCTCGTCAGCGGAGCAGTTGTGGTGAATGACACCAAGACCTCCGAGCAGAGCCATGTGGATGGCCATGTTGTGCTCAGTGACAGTGTCCATGGGGGACGAGAGGAGAGGGGTCTTCAGCGAGATGCGCTTGGTGACGGGCGAGTCGAGCGAGACGGCGTTGGCAGGGAAGCCTGGAATTAGAGTAAGCTCGCTGAACGGAAAGCAATGGGTATGCATGTTCAGCGGCGCATACCAATGTAACCGGGGAGGACGAGGAAGTCATTGTAGGTCAGACCGCCGTTGTTCTTCGAGTCGAGCAGAGTCTGGACGTCAATGCCATCGCGCTGGGGGTATTCGTTCTTGAGGATGTCCTGGGCGGACTTGTGGTCAAGGATCTTCTCCTTGTAGAGAACGGGCACCTGACCGGCCATGCTGTCGCCGTTGGCAATAGGCATCTTGGGAAAGGACGTGAGGGTGTCGTAAAAATTGAATTAAGGTGAGTGTAAAGAAGTATCGAACGCAAACGGGGTATCTCGAGCAATGAAAATGTAGTACGACAAGGGCCGACGGGTTCAAGAGTCACTTCTTTCCCCAAGGGAGAGAAAAAAGAAAGAATCGAGTCGAGATTTTTCTGCACAGAGAGAGACTCGGGCCACAGGGTCCGCGTCGCTGTTTGCTTTGTTTGATCTTTCTTTTCTAAATCGTTATCTGATCATGGAGTGGGGTCGATAGCTGATTGTTGATTGCCCGATCTTTTCCTCGCTTGACGATAGCCGCCCTCCATCTGTTTACAGTACTATCCCTCAATCCATTTATCTATTACTTAGTCAACTTCTAGTGTGCTCATACACAGACAACAAGAAAATCACAGAGGATTTCCAATGGAGTACAGTACACACGTTCTTCCACCAAAGCTCCGACGGATCCTTGAAAAGAAGAGCCGTTGCTACGAAACAGCTCAAGGGCGACATACTTAATCCGTCCTAATTTCCACGTGATGGAATTGTGAGAAACAGCGATCGAATGGCATTGTGATTATGTGCATATTCGATGAAAGGACTGGAAAAACAGGCCTCCCATATTTAAATAGGTGGTTGTACCTTGTTTCGTGGGACCAGTCAAGGTCTTGGTAATTTCATGTGCTAGTGTTGGGGTTCGGCCATTTCGGTGCCGGGGTGGGAAGTGGGTTTGTTTACTGCACGGGAAAACAACAAAGGACTTTTCCACCCACAGCTTTCTCGCATACCGCTCTATTCGCTCACGACATTGTTATCTCTGTTCAAAAGGTGTAAGAGCTTGCATCCAGTAAGCAGGGACAATACGGTTGCCTTGGTCATATAGACAGCCAAGCGTGCCCTTCGACAAGCAACACAGTGAAACGGCGTCCACGCATGTTTATGGGGAAGAAAGCGTTGCGTTGCAATCCAGCATTTCTGACCTGATATGCGGCCCGGAGCACCTGACGACTCTTTCCTTGTCTCTTGCTTGAACACGACCAGCACTTGCTCGTAGCAGTGGCCCGGCACGTCCGCCGCAACTTCCTCCCACGACACAACTTGGGCTGCTCTCCATAGAGTCGCTCCTGCCTCGATTGCCATGGCCTATCTCCACACAACACGGGGCAATGCCCAAACACCGGGCTCACCCTCCAAACCCAGTCCGTTACGACACAATATCTCGACCTCAAATGGCTCTTTGAACCACAAGCGCGGACTCAGCGAAGCCACAGGATCACCCAGGGCCAAGGACTTTTGGACAGCCAAGGAGGCTGATTCTGCGCCCATCACTCCCGATCAGTTTCGCGCTGCACTTCGACCTCTGCAACAGGCCCCAGGAGCCTCGCCTTCTGCTTCTCCCGCCCCCAATTCGCCTACCCCTTCACATTCGCGGTCTAAGAGTCTGCATGAGTCAAGGATGGAGGCCTTTAATGCCCCAGACACAGTTTCACCTCTACCACCCTCGCCAACACGAAAGTCACGACCGCATTCACTAGCCATATCTCGTTCCGATTCGATACGAGCCCCGACACATGAACGTGGAAACGGTAGCCCAGCCCACGCCCATTTTGCCTCGTCTCCCAATCATCTCGATAAGTCGGAATTACAGGGACTGCAGAGGTCGGCAACTAAGCATTTACGCACACTCTCCAAGTTCGCCGAGACTGCCGACGACGACGACTTTTCTATCAGGTCTCCCGAGCAAGAGGTGGTTGGTCTACATGGCCGCAGACGTTTGCAGCGAACAAATAAGGCCGGGGAGAATGGGGGTGCGCCAGGAAGCACTAGCAAGTTTGCAAGTAGCTGGGAGGCCAGTAAATGGATGGATCGTCAGCGCCAATTCTTGCAGGCGTACGAGTATCTGTGTCATATTGGTGAAGCCAAAGAATGGATCGAGGACATAATCCACAAGCAGATCCCACCCATTGTTTCGCTTGAAGAAGGTCTCAGAGACGGTGTCACTCTTGCCGAAATCGTCCAGTCTCTGTTCCCAGACCGACCCATTCGCATCTTCCGTCACGAACGCCTACAGTTCCGCCACTCCGACAACATCGCCCTCTTCTTCCGCTTCCTCGCCGAGATGGAATTGCCCGAACTCTTTCGCTTCGAGCTGGTTGACCTGTACGAGAAGAAGAACATACCCAAGGTCATCTACTGCATCCACGCTCTGTCATGGCTCTTGTTTCGCAAAGGCATAATAGACTTCCGCATCGGCAACCTTGTCGGTCAGCTGCAATTCGAGGATCATGAACTGGAGGCTGTGCAAAAAGGTCTGGACAAAGCTGGTATCAGCATGCCCAACTTTTCTGGCATGGGCGCCAACTTTGGTGAACCCGAACCGGAACCGGAACCGATCGAGTCAGAAGAAGATCGTGTCGCAAGAGAACTGGCAGAGAACGAAGCATTGATAGAAGATCTACAAGCTCAGATTCGAGGTGCTATGGTCAGGATACGTCTTGGAGACACCATGAACGATCTTTGGGACATCGAGGAGGCTATCATTGATCTTCAATCAAGAATACGAGGTGACTTCTCTAGACAAGTCTCACAGTATCGCATGGATATGCAGCGTTTTGCTGTCCAGCTACAAAGTGCCTCGAGAGGCTTCCTCGTCCGAAGCCGTCACAATAGCAGAGAACAGGCTTGGAAGAGTCAAGAGAAACAAGTCATCGCTCTCCAATCGTTGTTCAGAGCGCGCAAAGCCAGGACCGAGACCAAGCGCATTCGCACCAACATGCAACGACAAGACATGGGCGTCCGTAACTTCCAGGCTGCCATTCGTGGTGCGTTGACGAGATGGAATGTTGGCGATCAATACCAAGCCACCCGCGAAGCCGAAGAGCCCGTTCAGTGGCTTCAAGCAGCTATCAGAGGTGCCATCATCAGGAAACAAGTCGAACGACAGCTCGAGGACACTAGAGACTCGGAGCAGCATGTCCAGGCTTTGCAAGCTGCTATGCGTGGCATGATGCAACGAAAAGCTCACAACGAACAAGCCCAGTCCTTGAAGAAGCACTCAAGATCTGTCGCAACATTGCAACATGCCATGCAGGGCTTCCTCCAGAGACGCAAAGTGGACCACCTACGAACTTCATTGAACGTTCAAACACCTGGACATCTAGAATTTCAATCTCAAGCCCGCGGAAACCATGCCAGAAAGATATTCAACAAGCTCAAAGCAGACCTCCACGATCAAGAAGCATCGATTATTGCGTTGCAGACCGCCTTCCGGGCTAGCTGTTCAAGACAAGACGTTGCATCAATCAAAGACGCCCTCAGCTACCGGGAGAACGTGGTTGTGTCCCTACAATCATCTGCAAGGGGTCATATGCTCCGCAAGAAGCACCAAGCAGATATCGACGCTCTTTATGCCCAGGAGTCCGCTATCAACGACCTGCAATCCATATCGAGAGCATACCTCCAACGCCAAAAGGTCTTTGATGTGCTTTGTCAGCTCGGTGAACAAGAAGCCCATATTATTGAGCTTCAAAGTCTTGCTCGGGGCTTGCTGACCCGTGCTGACATTGGTCTAACACTTGGTCAGGTTGAAGAAGAGGAACAAGGTATCATTGAGCTACAGACTCTGATGCGTGGCTCGTTGATAAGACAAGACTATGCGGAGAAACAGCGCTTCTACAAGGAGAACATGGAGAAGGTCATCAAGGTCCAGAGCTTTGTCCGCGCTAGACAGCAGGGTCAAGCCTACAAGAGCTTGACGAGCGGTAAGAACCCACCTGTTGGCACAGTCAAGAATTTTGTCCATCTGCTCAACGACAGCGATTTCGATTTTGACGAAGAACTTGGTGAGTCAGGTGATCCATGGAATGCAACAATCTGGTTAGATTACTAACAACGAACAGAATTCGAGCGACTCCGCAAGACTGTGGTGCAGAGAGTTCGCCAAAACGAAATGGCAGAGCAATACATCGACCAGCTCGATATCAAAATCGCACTTCTCGTCAAAAACAAGATTACCCTGGATGAAGTCGTCAAGCATCAGAAACACTTTGGTGGCCACGTTGGCAGTCTCTTGAACAACACAGAAATCTCCTCCAAAGATCCTTTCGACCTCAAAGCACTGAACAAGAATTCTAGGAAGAAGCTGGAGTATTATCAGGAGCTCTTCTTCCTCCTGCAAACACAGCCTCATTATCTAGCACGCCTCTTCCACAAGCTGAAAGAACAGGGCATGTCAGAACAAGACAGCAAGAAGAGTGAGCTACTAATGATGGGCTTGTTCGGATTCGCACAGAAGAGAAGGGAAGAATACTATCTCCTCAAGCTGATCGCCTGCTCTATCCAGGAGGAAGCAGAGAGTTGTGCTTCTCTACAAGACTATTTGCGCGGCAACTACTTCTGGAGCAGACTCTTAGCGGCATACGTACGAAGCCCTCGGGATCGTAAGTATATGCGAGATGTGTTTGGACCTCTGGTCAGAGAAAACATCTTCGAGAACAAGGACCTCGACCTTGAGAGCGACCCGATGCAAATATACCGTGCATCCATCAACAACGAGGAGCTGTCGACTGGTCAGCGTAGTCGCAGGAACCCTGATATCTCTCGTGAAGAAGCTATCCGCGACCCAGAGACACGAGAACTTTTCATATCGCACCTCCAAGACCTTCGCGACATATGCGACCACTTCTTCGTTCTTCTCGAAGAAACGCTGCCGCGCATGCCTTATGGTCTGAGGTTTGTTGCTCAACAGAGTTTTCACATCCTTCTCGCCAGGTTCCCTAGCGAGAACCAGCAGCATCTTCTCCAAGTTGTGGGCCACTGGCTGTGGAAATCGTACTTGCTTCCCGCCTTGACGCAACCAGAGATGTGGGGAGTCATCGACAGAGGGTTGAGTCCGCTACACAGACGCAATCTCAGTGAAGTCGGCAAGGTTCTAAGCCAAGTTTTTGCCGGAAGATTGTTTGGTGGTGACCACATCTATCTTCAACCATTGAACACTTGGGTTGGTGAAGCCATCGAACGGATGCAAGAGCTCCTGTCATCACGTAAGTATCTTACGCCAGTACAGCGTTGATCTCGCTAACCTTTTTGCAGTCATTGATATCAGAGATGCTGAGCAACAATTTGACATTGATGAATTCAACGACCTCTTTGCACGCGTCAAGCCAACCCTATACATCAAGATGGCGGACATCTTCGCCATTCACCAGCTTGTGACCACAGAGTTATCCTGCCTCTCTGAACCAGACGATGTTCTCCGTGAGATAATTCGCGAGCTTGGTAGCGCCAAGAACAATGAGAACGAGATGATGGGTGTTGGATCGAACGAGATCAGCTTACAACTGCATCCGAAATATCATGATAAGCAAGGTATGTTGTCATTAACTCCAACCTCGTATTCCAGCTAACAATTTCTAGACCCTGAAGCAGATATGAAGTCTTTGTTCATGGAAACCAAGCGTCTTGTTCTCTTCATTATCCGCATACAGGCTGGTGCCAATCTCTTGGACATCCTCATCCGACCCATCACACCAGAAGACGACGATAAGTGGCTCAATCTGCTGGACGAGGAAGCTATGCATCAGCAACGCAACCCGAGAGCACCATCAGCGTACTCGGGCATGATGGATGATGAGCCTGCATCAGGTCTACTTGACATCAGCTCCATGTCGTATGCCGAGGTCAAGAGTGCAGCTCTCGAGAACATCCTTCTCCTCGAACAGCATGGCAAGCTCAGCAGGCACAACCAATACCAAGACCTGCTCAACGCTATCGCCTTGGATATTCGTACGAAGCATCGCCGTCGTGTGCAACGAACACGCGAACTCGAAGGTGTCCGCGCAACATTGACGCAATTAGACTCCAAGGCCTCTTACCTGGATGAGCAATTGCAGAGTTATAACGACTACATCGAGCAAGCTATGATCACATTGCAGAACAAGAAGGGCAAGAAGCGATTCCTACTTCCTTTCACCAAGCAATACAACCATGAGCGCGAACTAGCTCGCTCAGGTCGGACGCCCAAGTTCGGCTCGTACAAGTACTCTGCTCGTTCCTTGGCAGAAAAGGGAGTCCTTGTCAGTTGGGAGGGCTACGATGCAACTCAATGGAGTCGCATCAACGTCACCATCTCTTCGGACGAAGTAGGAGTATTCCACATCGAAGGCAGCATGGGCAGTCTTATGATTCCGGGCGCTAGTGCTTCCGTCCCTCTCGACGACCTTCTGCAGGCACAATTCGACAACCACCAATTCATGAATCTGTTCCGTGGAGCAGGTGGGGAGGGTGGTCTGAAGCTCAACGTCAACCTTTTCTTACATCTAGTGTTCAAGAAGTTCTACCGGGAAGAATAGAAGGAGGCTAGCCCTCTAGGATAACGCCGACATGACTATTTCGTGTTTTTTTCTTTTTTTCTCCTCTTTTCTTTCATTTCTCTTCTTGTCACCACACCAGGACTTCTCTCCTTTTGTTTATATAATCGTCTACACAAACCACTTCGAAGCATGGGAGGGAGTGAACGAGGTTGGATTTAGAACTTTGACCATATGGCGTTTTGGCTTTACAGAAGGTCGAGCATCATGATTGAAGAGGTGATGGGAACGATGAGTTGAGCATATAATACCCACTTGATGTTTAAAATGCTAGCGTTTCGTATTTCTGAATTTGCTTTTGCAATTTTACTTGTCTCATTTTATGATGTACGTGATCGATTGTTTCGGTATGCATGTCAGACACAATGGTCATGATCTGGATGAGGAACACATCGAGGAGATACGTAGATCTGAAACCATACCATTGAGACGCTGAGGGCCTCGAACCATTGAAACTCACAATGGTTTCGATCGATACGACTTCATTGAGCTATATTTCCACGTATAGACAAGATGTTTTTCAAGGTAGGAAGTAAGCTGGCAAGTCAAAGAGTTGAAAGCTCGCCAATTCGAAATGCTCGAAAGTCTTGGCATGTTTGTGACTTCCTCGGACATCCAGCTTGACTGACTGACGAGATGGTTCATAATTACATTCTATCTACCATCATCATTTCCATTGCAGAAAAATTGTTTATGATTATACTCTTCGTTAAACTTCGAACCCAAAGTGTTGTATGATCAGCAAGAGTTCATCTGTTGCTACAGACAATTCTGCATTCGTAGTGACAAGGATTGCGACTACGAAACACATGGGTCCGTGAGATGAACAGAATGTCAGGAGAAGCAAGAAGACGATATGAACCCTGAACAACCACGGCGGACGGCGACCGTACCATTACCGGTCCCTCAAAATCCTCCTCCAGCTCCCCCATTGCCTCCACAACAGCGTGCTCGCAATGCTCTGAACAGGTTTCTAGGTTTCCCTACCAAGTCTACTGACGCAGATAGCGATGGTCGAGAGGGCAGCAACGCTGCACTCAGAGATGTTCAAAGGCTCCCCAGCTTGTCTGCATACAATGCTAGTGCTAGCCACAAAACCGGATTAGAGATCAACTCGTTATCAATCAACGATGAAGGTACTCATGCAATACTGGCAGGCAGAGATATTCTCAAGACGATCCGTGTCGACGAAGGTAGTTGCACAGAAGACGTCAACATTCGGACTGCCATCCGCAACTATAGTGCTCATACTTCTGGAAGGGCAAAAGACAATCTCAATGTTTCCGATGTCGCTTGGGGAAAGGGTGGCTATGGCAACTACATTGCTGCAGCCAATGCCAATGGCCCAATCACCTTGTACGACTTGAAGCATCCTGGTATCGAGGTTGCACAGCTGAAGGAGCACCGTCGACAGATACATCGGGTAACATTTAATCCGCATGCTGGGCAACATTTTTTGTCCGCAAGTCAAGATGGAACTGTGCGACTTTGGGATCTTCGAGACGTCCGACGAGACACCAATACTTTTCCAAGCAGGTTCACCACCACAGGCCAGAATGAAGGTGTGCGAGACGTAAAGTGGTCACCCACCGATGTTTTCGAGCTCGCCATGTGCACAGATGGCGGCTTCGTACAGAGATGGGATACTCGAAAACTCAAGAGCCCTCTGACACGAATAGCTGCTCATACTGGCCCATGCGCAACCATCGATTGGCACCCAGATGGCAAGCATTTATTGAGCGCAAGTTCTGACAAGACTGTCAAAGTATGGAACATTTCTGCCGAAGGCAGACGGCACAAAGCAGTGTACGAGATCAAAACGCCCTATCCTCTCCGCCACGCTCGCTGGCGACCCTCTTACCAATCTTCGTGGTCTGCGAATAGATCTATGAGGCAATGTACGCAAATCGTTACCTCCTATGAGCGTGACTATCCTACTGTACATGTTTGGGATTTCCGCAGATCATCATTACCATTTCGAGAAGTAGAAGGCTACTCTACTGCGCCCACAGACCTTCTTTGGCACTCTCAAGATCTGTTGTGGACAGTCAATCGTGAGGGTATGTTTTTACAGCACGATATCAAATATGCTCGGAAAGTCATGGACAAACGGAACATGCAAGCATTTGCAATCTCCCCACTCGGAGAATTCAACTTGGTAACACAGAGAAGAGCGACGCGCCTGCGCCCTGGACTCAATAGAGACGATAGTGAAGCCTTTATCCAGCACCGCCGTATCGGGTTGTCGTCACCAGAGAAGCTTACGCAAGAGCAAAGCAATAGTAGAGGTTCGGCGGATGATACTCTTGATGACACTTTCCTGAGTAGTTCCTACAGCAAAAGACATACACGATCACCAAGCAGCAGAAATGCCAAGTTATCGACAGGCTCACCGCCAATACAGGACAACAGTGTTACACGGACCATGAGTCTCGAAGATGTTCTTGAAGGTGGCCGAGCGTACAAACCAGGACAGAACGCCGCTAGAGGCTACCTTCCTGGTACACCTAATCTCCTCGTGTTGCGTTACTTTGCAAAACAGTACAAGACACGAGCTCTTCCGGAGCCTCCAACAGTTGAATCATTCTTGCATATGCAGGAACTGTTTGAATCCAATGCTATCCATGCTCAAAAGGCTTCTCTGTATCGGATGGCGCAATCATGGAGAATGATAGGCAAGGCGACTGCAGCCGAGCTGCACAAGCGAGCTGTTGTTCACCGCGCATTACGACTCAAACATAGCTCCCAGAACAACCGAAAGAGCTTACTAGACGAATCACCTTTTGCAAGGCGAGCGAGGAAGTACTTGGTATCTGAGCAACGAAGACTGAGCTCCAAGCCTGGCACCCCTCTGTCTCGGCCATTAAGGACAATGGAGTCTCTCTCTACCGTGCAGCCTGATAGCACGTCGAATGTTCCGACACCCCTTGCGAGACCTGTAAGGGAACATATCATGCGTAGAGAAGACACCAGTCCCCAATTGGAGGAGATGGATAAAAGCGAGGACCTGTCGTTGCCACCATCGCTTCTCACGCCTTCAGAGTTGCAACAGAATCTCGAGAATCACAAAAGTGCCACTTTGCATCCCGTAGATCATCGTGCCATTGAACACCGAAATTCCTGGTACGGCTCAGAGCAGAACTACCATGAGAAACGGGAAGCCATTAGCAATTGGCGTGCACAGCCCAAAGAGCCACTAAATTTTGAACACGCAGAGGACCATAGCGAACGACCAAGGATGTCCAGGTATAACTCCGATGAGAGTTTTGCCATATTTCCTTCACTCTCTTCTCGAGAAGCTTCTCTACCTACTTCGTCGGTCACCAGCAGTCGAGCCAATCTCATGGAAGCTGTGCAAGAAAACTTGAAGACAGAAGGCTCGAACGAAACTGTGAACTTAGGGAGCAGCTCGTCATCTGAACCTATACTTTCACTAAGTCATGAAAACAACGACAGACCCAACAGCTCAACCATACCGGAGGCTACCATATCATCGTCTTCAGAGAGCGACCACGAACAAAAGATGTCTGTTCTAGTGGTTGATAAAGCTACAGAAATGCCTATCAGAGACATACCGCGGGACATGCACACTCTGGCTATGAACAACCAACAGAGCTTTACCTCTGACGTAGAAACTTATGTTGATCGTCAGAAAGCTAACAAGTCAGAGGAGGTTGAAAACATGATAGTAAGCGGGACGGTTGTGCCAAGGAGACATTCCAGGGTACGGTCGAGTGAGGGTTCTGTCACGAGACCTACTGAGCCTGCACATTTTGTTGAGAGCGCACCTGCCATTTTGGCTTCCAAAAAAACATCGTTGGATGTTTCACGAGCGCCTTTTGTTCCTGCCGACTTCCTTGCCTCAGAACACAATGTTGACACGGAGAAGGACAGACCGTTCCGTCTGATCAACATGCTGAGCCAGCTTCTCGACTATCACACAGCAAAGGTCTCTGATGCACAGGCCGCGACTTATCTTATACTTTTACTGTCGCCTTTGCTACCAGAGACGCAAGTATTGCCTCAATCTACCATTGACGCTACCATTGCCATCTACAGCGAGTATTTCAGCTCGATGGGCTGGAGTGACACAGAAATCTACAGCTTGTTCGCAACTTCATTCGAGCACCTCATAAAAGCCGGTTTGCAGCCACTACAGGCAGAGAGCATCATCAGTACATACCACACACAGTTACAGCACCTTGGCATGTTCAACCATGCGGCATATCTGCGAAGAGTCAGCTATCCCATGTATCCTTCTGTGTACGAGTCCGGGCTTAAAGATACCCAAGTATCGTTCATGTGTGGAGCATGCAAAAAGCCCGTCAACAACCCGCACAACAAGTTCCGTTGTGAGAACTGTTCCCAGCGTCAGCAACCTTGTCCCATTTGCTGGTGTAGTACGAGCCCTTTCGAAAGCGCAAGCAAAATCAAGACACGGACAGGTGATCGCAGTTCAATGAGCGATACCGCATTCCAACAAGCAAGATCTGAACGAGGCGTACCCAACGAACAAGCTCACGACACCAACGTTATCGATCTACCCAAGAACGTACTTTACTCAACTTGTCTCTTATGCAATCACTCCGCCCATGCTGCTTGTCTACGCATGTGGCACGCATCTCAATCAGCCTCTAACCCGTCGTCAACAGTAACCAATTCCACAAACTCGGAAGGCGCTTGTGCTACGCCGGGTTGTTTCTGCGCTTGCACACCCGGTCCCTGGCGCAACGAACTGCTCGCCAACGCAGAGAGAGCGGAGAGGAGGAAAACGGTTCGCGACGATGAGTGGGCAGTCGCCGAGTCTCGGGCCGCACAGGTTGCGGGAACTCTGGCTGGTGGGAGGAAGAGAAGTAGTATTGGGATTGTCACACCTACCGAAGAGGGTTCTAGAGGACAGAGGAGAAGTGCGGCGGGGCTCCGGAAGGGTTGATCCATACATTATTTGGGCTTTCGAGCTTTGCTTTACTTGTACTATACATGGGTGTGTGACCAGAGCAGGAAATTTTTTTTCTCTTTAAATTAAATATCACAATTCCTAAGACCCCGTTTCAAGAACATCTTGATGATTGTTGCTGCCTAGGAATATCCACTTGATTGCTCTTTGGGAGTATCTCGCTCACTCCTTCCCGCTGCCTATGATGTATTCTGAGCCCTTCTTTCCGAGAACCAGCCTTGTGATTGCTCTTTCCTAACACGCTTCCCTGCTCGCTGCCTTCCTCATATGAAGTCGTACGTCGTTCCGTCCTAGCAAATCTCTCTAGTCGTCCCGTCCCTTCCCGATACGATGACTTAGTCTCGTTCCCTCCTGGAACAGTCCTTGATTCGCACCTTTTTGAGATAGATCTCGTGGTTGCTCCTCCCAGAGATAAGTCTTTGATTGCTCCTTCCTAGATTTCATGCGGCCGAGTGCGCTCCTACCTGAAATAGCTCTGAAGTCACTGTCTCCTAACATGGAAGTCTTACTTGTACTTTTCTAAAGTGAGCTGCAGCTGCTTCTTCACTTCCATTGACAGGCATTTAAGTCGCTCTTGCCCGGTAACACATTACAGGGCTGCACCTTTCTCGAAAAGAAACATTCTGAAGTATCTTGAGAGAAAATTTTGTGTTTGACAGAGGTTCGCTCGATTAGAGGTCTGCTTACTTGTTCATGTTTACCATAACTTTATTCATGACTGCCATATAAACACTTGTCGTCCATACTTACCTCATCAACATATGACATTCATGAAAAAACACTCAACCCGTCTCAACTCAAAGCACCAACAGCCCTCCAAACAGTCCCTTCGATAATTCCAGCCCACTTCCTCAGTGCCTCTTTATCACCCGCCTGGATTGCCTCGACAAGTCCAGGGAAAGTATCGCCAGAATATCCCGTCCACCTGCCCGGCGCAAACACCACGTGCTTGAACCATTTTCTTCCATCCAATCCCTTGGGGTACAGAAAGGCGCGCTCCAAGAACTTGTACTTTGTGTTCAATGCCCTGATCTCGGCAAAGAGTTCGGTGGTGGCGGGGGCGTTGTGTTGTCTGAGGGCTCGGGAAGCCAGGTCAGCTGCTCTGGCGTCGAATTTCTGTGCTGTTTGCTCGAGTTCCTCAAGAGCTTCTTCGAGATTTTGGAGAGCAGGTTTGGTGTTTTTACCGATGGACACGCCTGCTGCGTGGGCCTTTTCCTTGACGTTGTGGAGGTATGCCTTGAGCGCTGATGCGTAATCTGATGCATTGAAAGCGATAACAGGCTCCTCGACCAACTTGGCTGCGAGCAAGGACCAGACTTTTGCGGCAGTAACGTGATACACAAACGTAGGGTCGCCGTACTTAGTCATCCAGGCATAGCTATCGTAATTGCTGTGGTAGTGATAGATGGGATCTGTGGGTCCGGTCTTGCCGAAGCCAAAGTCAGCGCTGGGAATACCAGCAAAGTCTTGGAACGCGGTAAAGTCGGAACCAGAGCCCATTGTGCCGATGTGCTTGTCCCACATATCGTAGACAGTGGAGCCTTCCACAGTCTGGTTAGGAGACTGGATTGACTGAGTGACATTGTAGATAGCTGCGTTAAGCAGTGGTGCTGCATTGGCGTTGAAACGTGTGCCACGGGTACCAACATCAACGTTCAGGTAGGCGACAGTAGAATCTTTGATCCATGGCAGGAATTCCTCAACCCACTCGGTCGAGCCGACAAGACCATACTCTTCACCATCCCAGCTGGCAAAGACAATTGTTCTTTGGGGCGTCCAACCCTTCGCAAGAGCGGTGCCAAACGACCTGACAACCTCATTCAAGGCGGCAGATCCCGAGTTGGGGTCACCAGCACCGCCAGCGATCCATGCATCTCTGTGATTGCCAAGAATGACTACTTCGTCGGAGAGCGAACCATTGATAACACCGATTGTATTCCACATGGGAGTGATAGTGTAGTTCTGAAGGTTCATGAGGTTAATGGTGACGGATGGCGGAGAAGGTCCAATGTTGTAAGTGACGTTCTTATACTCAAGACCTCCCCTGTGCCAGTGAGGAGGGAAGGCTGATGCATTAGGTCCGTGGCCATTGAGAGCCTGCAGTAGCGGCAGAGCCTCGGCGTATGAGACTGGCAGAGAAGGTATAGAAGGCGTGGACTCATTGGCAGGTTTGCGTGGCACGCCAGGCTTGGAAGCATATCCGGGAGTAGTAGGATCGCCAGGGAATTGACCTTTTGAATACATTGTTAGCACACTGCAAGGGAATATCAAAGATAGAAACTTACTCAAATATTGAACGCTGCCTCTTTGCACACTGCTAGGGTTTCTAGCAGGACCTTCTGGGTATGGCTTGTAGCCATTCGCTTCGGTGATCAGGCCATCATCACCAGGATCGGTGTAGATGATGGTGCCAATCATACCGAGTTCCTGTGCCCTCTTGACCTTGAGACCTCTAAAGATGGCACCGTATCTGACCAGAGCAATCTTGCCTTCTAATTCAACCCCAGCAGCCAGCAGATCTTCAAAGTCACTATAGGTGCCGTAGTTGCAGTAAACATACTGGCCTGTCACGTTTCCGCTGGCAGAGTAGCCATGGAAGACCGGTACGCGGTTCGCCAATCCAGAGGTAGGATCCTCTTCAAGGACATCCTCTTCAAGAGTAGCCTCAAATGCGACTTGTCCGTCTTTCAACAGGGCAAGTCTGTGGTCGAGGGGATAGTTGATATACGTCTCGTATGCAACGACCTCACTCGCAACGCCAAATTCTTCCCATCTATCCTTGGTCCACACAGCTTGACTAAGGTTCTGACCCGCTAGATGTGGACCGGCAGTGTAGTATTGACTCCATTCTTTTGCCTTTTCCGTGTCGGGTGTGCTGTGAAGAATGTCCTTGAGTTCCGCATAAGTGAGACCGTTTCCTTCAGGCCATGCCGAGTGAGGTGGTCTGATGGGTCCGTCGAGCGAATTCCACTTGACCACACTATCCTTCTGACCATCATCGCCAAATAAATCGCTCTGTCCGAGAGTGATAGATAGGAAAGCGAGGCCGAGTGTCGTGAGGGGAATAGCCACCAGGGCTATCGTACAGAACCGACGAAGCTATACAAGTTTAAGTCCATGTCACGACCTCGTCACAACTTCTCATGAAACTCACGGCTTGGTGAGGGTATCTTCGGCGTGGGGTGCGTTCGACTGGGACCACTTGGATAAGCGGCGTTTCTTCGTTCGAAGCCATTGCTGCAACCTCTGCTTTCTCTTTCATCCTCGAGCCAACAACTACGAAGTATGCGACCGCATTCAACAGATTCCAGGTGCGGATGCTCTCATGTTTTATGACGAGTGGTAGCGCCTCGTTCCTGCCCGGTAGATTGTGTACGATGGCCTGCCACCTTCCAAGTTCGGCTGTCATGAAGCTATCATTTGTGGGGCAACGGCATGTCACCATTGCTTGGCGCAACTTGACTCGGCCTCTACCATTCTTCTCGTACTCTACCATCGCTGTGTACCGACCGTCCCGAACCCAACTCTGTACAGTTCTGTCAGGGTCTATTGGTCTCACTCCTTGCATAGCGATCGGCTTCAACGTCGAACGATCGCCCTGCTTGGTTGACAAGTGTAGCGCTTGGCGATGCAACTGTGATTTAGTTTTACGTGCAGAATCACTCAGTAGTAAAGGAAGAGTTTGTGACTTATTGATATACATCAACTGGCAACCCTGAATCACGGAAGAAAAGAGAGCTCCTGGTGGAAATACTTTGACAGTCTTTTTAATTCTTGTAAGTATAAGTAGAATCCTATATCTGTTGAATTTCTCAAGCAGGTTCTTCCCAAGATAGTGAGAAAAGAGAAAGTCCGGCGTGCAGACTGTCACATTCGAGAACTGACTGAAATAGCATGTATCTCAGAAGCTCTGCTTGTGGCAATCCATCAATCCATCTCAAGACGTTGTCAAAGAGAGTAACCCAGTCAGATCATTCATAGATAATACCACCTCAGTGGAGACTCCTATGAATCTTGATGGAACAATGTTTGGTTTGTAGTATTGATGCGCTTTTGAACTCAGGATATCATTCCAGTAGCCGTGGGGAGAAATCGTGAAACACTGCCGTCTACGCCGATCCAGCTCAAGTAGAGGTCGAATTGAATCGAGGTGCGGTGACACGCGGCACTCTTCACCGTTACCAATACCAGGTCAGTGGCAAATGGTAGATACCCTCGCCCGAGCACTAGCTTCCTTTGTGCTCGACATCAAGACATTGAGGCCTGCAAGTTTGGACGATATGAACCTTTTTGGGCTGTCTTGAAGTTTGCATAGACCAGGTAAGTCAAGTTTCGTCATGCTATCCATGTCGTCGGCTGACAAAGATACGGACGAGATTAAATTGCTTGTCATCATACGTCAAAAGTGACTCGTTGACAATCTAGTCGAGACTATGGTGGCGGTCGTGGTCGTTCACTTGATGTCTGGCGTCTGGCCTCTCCGCTGTTTTGGCCAACTAATGGAGTCCAAATGTGAGCATGAGAGGCGAATATTTGCTGGGCACGAGCTAGAAGGTGGTCGGTGACGCCGTGGATATTGATCTCTTGGGCCATCTGCTGAGCAGTCTCTCTATCTTCGACCGAGTTAAGCAGGAGTACCAGTTCTCGAAGTGATCGATTCTCGGCTTCAAGACTTCGTTGATGTGAAAGAAGCTCGGCCTCTCTTTGCGACTGTTGCGATGCCGAAGTTTGCAACTGATCGAAAGCGGGCAGCTTCTGGTGTTGTTGCTGCCGTTGTAGATTAGTTCCAGCAGTGTTTTCATGCCC
Source organism: Dothideomycetes sp. NU30 (assembly GCA_026013035.2). Classification (NCBI taxonomy): domain Eukaryota; kingdom Fungi; phylum Ascomycota; class Dothideomycetes; species Dothideomycetes sp. NU30. The sequence continues at coordinate 183,962 of BSBH01000036.1, forward strand.
CAACTCGGGCGCTGGGTTCATGAGAAATTTGATAGGAAGGCCTCCACCGCCGTTGGCTACAGTAGAAGATGGTGTCGGAGTGGAGCTGCCAAGATTGAAAGGTCGTTGAGGTTCCTTGAGACGACGAACCTCATTTTCCAAGGCCTGTATAGTATTTATCTGATGCTCGATCTTCTGCTTGTACGCAGCGACTCGAGATTGATTTGGTTCAAGGTCGTAGAAACAATGTGAAGCACCTCGCTTCAAGCAATTACTACACACCGGTTTCTGTCCATCACACTGTGATCATGGTTATCATCGGCATGTGCTACAGTTAGATGCATTTTGTAAGAATAGCCTACCTTTGTTTTCCGCCGCCTGCAATCTTGGCAAGCTACCGACGTCAAGGGAGCTCGTTTCCTCTGCGGTCCGAGAGATCGTGAGGGACTCAGGGTCACGTCCGGGGCTTCTGTAGCCACACTTGCCAGTGCGCCAACATGATGAACCGCTGGCGATACGACAAGAGTCTGTGCATCATCGTCCGCATGGTCCTTGTGGATTATATCTGAAGACATGGTGGACGAATATAATAGTAGTAGAACCAAGGATTAATGGTTTACTGGTTAAGCGGCAAAGCGGAAGCCGATGCTCGCGAAGCGGCTTTTGAGACGGTAAAGTTCTGCGTTGGTTCCAGAAGAATCATACGCAGCCCATGTCGTCTTGCTTGCTTGCAAGGCAAAAAGACAGGAACAAGGCGCGAAGGCCCGCCGCGACGGAATGAATGTAAGGGAAAGAAGTGGTTGACGGACGAAACTTGTGTAAGAAACCTCTGAAAGGACTTGCAGTCCGGTGGCTCGTGATTGGTGTTTGGAGGGAATCGGCTTGGCGATTGCCCGTTGCTAGCGGCTTGCTGGGGGATGTGTTCGTCGTGTTTTTTGTTCTAGGGCGGATGGCACAAGACGTCATTGGGTTTTGACTTATTGCCGTAGATTGTACTACAAGTCAAGTTGGTAGCTAGCTAGCAATGTATATACAGATCAAGGTTATTACCCTCATGCCCTCCTTAGTAGTTGCAGGCGTGTTAACCCTGACTCGGACCGTGTGAAAATAGTGCTAGTATGCGGAGATCGATCTCGCAAAATGCAAGGTTGGAAGTTTCCAGACGATCGTCCAGTGACAAGGGGTTCTCAAGATTTTAAGCAGGTCCGAGGAGACATTGACTAAATATTGATCAATATTAAGCTTTAGAATGGGCAGATAAAACAGCATAGATAATAGAACCACAAAGAGACCATGTCTCGTGAGAGATATGCTTGAGTCTCGTTTGGGATTCTTGTCCATCATTAGGAAAAATTATCAATGTACGAGAGGTGGACAGGAGACCTCGAGTACAATAATAATGATTACCTATCAGCGGAAATGCTCGCTTCGGAGACATTTCCGCCGAGTATTTTATTGGATCATCGATGTCATAAGCAGGAAAGCCGAGGCGAAGGACATCTGTCCAGGGGATTTGCATTGTCTGGAATTCCTGAACAATTAAGGACTCGAACGGATATCATATATCAACGCAAGATTCCCTGCCAATCATGTTTTGTATTATCATTAGCTATAAATATTGCTTTGTTCCTTTCTTTTTGTGGCGATGGCAGATTGCTGCCATGGTATTTTGTAACATAAAGAGAGAGAAAGATGTTGATGATACGGAGTAATCGCACAGTGATACGACGATTAGCGGTCGGCTCAAACTCTAACAAAGTGCATTTGTGGCTATACGGAACATGCCGTGGGTCTCGGACCCTGAAGCCACCTCTCGGAGCGGAATGGAGGCCGACGTCCATGAGGCGGATGCCAACAAGCAAACGCGCCGCCGACACGCGACTTCGAAGTAGCTACTAAATTACGAATATCGAGTACGAGCACGACCAACGATCAAGACGCGACAGCAGCAGGGCAGCATCAGCATAAATACACGTTGTGGTTGTTGATGCTGGGTTGACAGCAATTGCTAGTTTGAGTCGACATGTAGTGCGCCTGGCACTTGTGACGAGGCTACGAACAGGAACAGGAATAGGAGCAGGTTCAAGAATACAACTGTCCACGAGACTCAGCTGGAATATGAGTTCGCCGTTGCTGCCGTCACCTACCGCTTTGCAATCTGTACAGTGCTCTCGGAGCTTTGTCACAGCCAGGGCTGTTCTCGCCGATTTCAACCTGCTAGCCAACCAGCAAGAGGACGTAATTGATTCCACTAGAGTACAGAACGAGGCACAAAATGACCATAGTTCTACAGCAAATTCTCTATCCCGGAAGGATGGTTCCTCAGAAGACTCTGCAGCAAAAGCATCGGCGCCGACGACCGAGAGGACAAGGGCAACCAAAACGCATAATAAGCGTCCTGTTTCCGAGCCCAAGCCAGACGATAGTACTGGGACTACCCCGCCTGCACCAAAGCGTGGTCGCCCGAAGAAGGCTGCAATCCCAGCAGCAGACATCTCACACATCTCCAAACCTAAACGTCTGAGGAAGAAGGCCGCTGAAGTCGAAGCTGGAGTTGGTGCCGAAGAATCGCTGAAAAATTCTCCTGGCCCAAAAGCGTCAGTCGAGACGGAGACAACACTTCGTGGCGATCTCATCACCAAGCCTTTGCTTGAGGCCGAAGTTGTCCAACACGATCAAAAACCTGGTGTGCTGGACGACGCCCTGCATCTTGACACTGCCTCTAAACGCAGACGTGCTTGGACGCCGCCCGTGAATGTGAACCTTCCACCATCGTTTCAATGCAACAGTGACACGTCTCCTGCTCATGACCTTGCCCAGAATCATCTTCTGAACAAGCCACTCGACTCTGAGGATGCCAAATTTACTAGTGTCGAGCATGAAGCAGACGACCATAGTCCCACGGCTGTCTTCAACAATCTTTTGGGTAATTTTGTGTATCACGAATCAGACCCAGCAGCTCCTCGACTATTATCGCGTGAGAACAGCGATCAAGTAATCACCAAACGCAAGTTGTCGGATACTGTCGACGTGCCTGCTATAGAGGAGTCTCAGAAGCGCGCGAAGAAGACCGAGCCCAGAGCCTCCAAGGTCGCGAAACCAGCCAAGGAGCCGAAAGGACCCAAAAATCTACGAGAGCCTAAAAAGCCAAGGGAGCCAAAGCCGCCAAAGGAACCAAAAGAGTCCAAGAAGCTGAAGCCGTCAAAGGAAGCAAAGAAACTGAAGGAGCCCAAGGAACCAAAGGAGCCAAAGGAGCCAAAGGAGCCAAAGGAGCCCAAATCCAAGAAACCGCGAGCTCCAAAGAAGCTGCCTCTCACGATCACCGCTTTAGCAACCGCAGCTTACCGTCCCCAAGCTGCCGAAGTTGCTGACGAACCATCGAAGTCGATTTCTGATTTCTTTCATTCACCTCAACCTGGGCCCAGCGCTGTGCCAGAAGGAGACGATACATCAAAGGCCCGGAATCCTGCAGATAAACCTGCTCCCAAACGCAAGCGAGCAGTTAAGAAGGTCCAAATGACTGTGCCCGAGGTACACGTGAAATTAGACTCTCCACAGGCTGCCTTAGAGAACATGAAGGCCCAACAATGGCTGTTTGGAAGTTCGAGTCAGTTGGCCGCGGCTGAGGATCCAACTGAACTGCGCGAGTTGCAGCAAGCCCTGAAAGAATCCGAGGACATGATGAGTTCTCAACATGCCGACCCATGGCTTGCAACGAGCTATACACGTGTGCCTTCTGCACCTCATGGGACAAGCCTATCCATTGGTCAAGCAAACAGGGTATTGTGGATGTCTGCAGCACGCGATTCCGAAAACTCGACTTTCGTATCAGACGAAGCTGTGAGTGTGGCATCGCCAGATGTTGCCGATGCTTCGAATCTCGAGTCACCTTTGGTCGGTGTCGATACCAACTCAGTCAAGCCAGTGCTCGAAGCAAAGCAAGAAAAATCTGCTGATCCTGCCTATGACTTTATCGCAATTCATTCTTCTGCAACACCACTCAACGATGGCAACTTCGACGATTCTGGATATGTTGATATAGATGACATTGCACAATCATCGACTTCTGGTCCTGATACAGCTGTATCCAAAGAAGCGCGGCTCCATCATTCACCTGCATTAGTGCCTGTCAGGCCAGTCCTTGGTTCACTTGATGCAAATCTGAGCATCACGAAGCCCGCCGCTAATGCTAGTGATGAAACTCCGATCAAGATACCGCCAGAGCAAACATCAGAAGCATTTTCGACTTCTCTGTTATCACAAGAGAAGCGATCTGTAGGCCGACCGCGCAAGGTAGTGGATAGTGTTCCTCTCTCGCCCACCCGACTTGTAGGCCGACCAAGGAAAACAGTAGTCGGCGCGATATCGACATCTCCTCCACGGCCGGTCGGCCGACCACGCAAATTGACAACGAGTCCAAAACCTGTCTCACCCGCTATACCTCAGAAACGAACCCTCAATGCGCTCACCTGCCCTGCGATACTCTCACCGTCACGACCACGAGGCCGGCCACCAAAACTCGCGTCGAACCTCGAGGTTTTTTCCCCTGCTCGAGCAAAAGGGCAAGCCCGAAGATCTCCAAGTCCAGCTACTTTACTCACATCTTCTCCACTGCCAAGATCTCCAACAGTCTTGAATAATTCACCTCGAGTGAAACCCACAGTGACCATATCATCCGACTATCTCGACATCGACGACATCGAAGACCCGGATATAGCGCCAGCGATTGAGTCACCCTCACGACGTCGAACTAGTTCGTCTCCAAAAGCCGTGCTCGAGCTCGATAGACCGTTGCCACCTGCTACTGCGGGACCTACAGTTCCTCTGACTCTAAAGCAATTACAAGCTGAATGGTCTATTCTTGCGCCAACCCTCTTTCCTCGCATAACGCAAACCATACGTTCTACGTCTCCTAGCCGCGACCACAAGAAACCTACATGGCACGAGAAGATGCTTCTCTACGACCCGATCGTACTCGAAGACTTGACGGCTTGGCTCAATACCCAAGGCTTGCGAATTGAGGTATTGAGGCCAAAACCTGCGAAGAAGGGGAAAAAGAAAGCGGATGACATTGGAAATGCTAAGATGGAGGTGGTCAGGGAAGAATTGCAGTGTTGGATGGTACAGAAGTGGTGCGAGGAGCATAGCGTATGTTGTCTTTGGAAAGAGGGACTTCGTGGTGGAGTACGACAGAGATATTGAACCAATCATGATTATCCTTTATGAAATTATATAGAGCGCGGCCAGCACTATAGATACCCTGAATGCATAGGTGTATGTTTTGCTTGCTGTGGTCGGTTCTGGACGACAATGCTGATGCGAGATTTTATATCTGGTTATAGCCACTGTAGGAACAAGTCATGCCAAGTCAGAACCGTTGTCCAAGTCTTGCTCGCAGGACTTCATGCTACATCGTTGCCATGAAGGATTCTTCAATATATACATCTCATGCATACTGCAGGTCACTCATCATAGAAAGATCAGCTGCTTCTCACCCAAAAGCACGGCCCATTTGCAGAACCGATCAGTTATTTATAGTCAAAAAGATCTCCTCATGGGTCTCCAGACAAATCGAGGTTGAATTTTCCTCTTTCTATATATCTGACTGACCCTTCCCTCCGACATCAAATTTTCTTCCTCTACATTGGATTTTCTTTGGAACAATCAGCATCGGCACCATGCTTCTCAAACTCAGCAGTTTCCTGCTCTTTGCAGCCACAGTCCTCGGTGAACCCTACTGTCCAGCCTCTCCTTCATTCCGCATGCACTCCATACTCAAAAACACGACAAACACGGGCTACAACACCACCACTTCTTCGTTCGGCTACGCAACATTGAGCTTTTGGTACGCGGCACGCTACAACATCATCCTCGACCCCGAGGACTCTTGGACAATCAGTACCGTGTCTACGTCCGACATTTTCAATCATTCTGCCTCGACACTCGGTCAGATTGACCAAAGGTGGGGGTATATTACACCGTTTGTGTTGAACCCTTTGAGCAAAGAGGAACCGACGGGATGGGCGGAGTTCAATGGAGAGGAAGGTGTGGAGGCTACTGTGGGTGTGTTTATCAACGATGATGGGTTTGTGCAATACAACACGGAACCTGGTTGTCCGGTTAAATGGCATGGTAAGTTTTTCTTCATTCTTACCTTTTTCCCTCTATCTTCCCCTGGTCTCTTCTCTTTTCGTGTCTTTGTGTTATGGTCTTGGAAGTTCAGAGCTGATCACTCTTGATAGGTTGCCCGCACCGTGATCCTGCGGAATATACTCATGATGTTACGCAATTGGGATATAGATTGTACGATGCAGCCGTACCCGAGGGCTGCTTCGACATCGATTTGAAAGCGGAGTTTATGACTGGATGGAACACCCCAACTGGAGACCCGCCAAAGTGTTGGGAACCTCGTAGTTAAACGGATGTTGAGATACAGGCAGAAGTGGAGCGAATTGAGCATGACTATACGTTGAGAGACAAGCTGAGGTGGTCCTTCAATCACTGTATATCTTTGAGAACAAGGATCTATCTCGATCTGGTGTCTGGGCTTCAGTCCTGGTTGCCGGCCAGCAGACCAATCTCTTAGCATTCTACAAAGATTGTGATAGTGTGATATATACCTCGGATGCATAGGTCTCTGTTTTGCTTGCTGTGGTCGATTCTGGACGTCAATACATGCAAGCATAAGCGCGAGCGTGCCTTGCAATTCAAAGGATCTCATGCCCACGGATACCCAATCACAGCCGGCGGTCGTCGATACGCGGTCATGTACCCGTTAGGATCCCGAAACAGCATGTAGTACTCGGTCATAACGTACGGGAAAGGGCACTTCACCCAACCCAGATGTTGCTCCGTCGTTCCATCGATCGGCTCATACTCATTTGGATCTGGTCTTCCCGTATAGACTGGGTTCTCGCTCCTTTTGATCAAGTTCTTGTCGATGACTTTTACCCAGCCTTGCCTGTCCGGGTCGAAATCGGGTGGCGCAAGAGCCTCGTGCACGGCGGACTTGAGCGCGTCTGCATCGACTTGCACACAGTATCTATAACGCGGCGAGCGGCCCATGTTGACTGGAATACTATCAGCTCCGTCGGACTGCTGTTGCTCGATCTGAATCGTAGCCTCTGCCCAGTCGTAGAAATGGCGACGAATGGTCGCTACATCGGCGCCATCGAAACGCTCTCGGTCATCAAAGACAGTCCATGTCATACAGTCCAGCACGTCCTGACCGTTGTAGAGATTCATGCTGTCTGTCGTCCACCAACGCAGGCGGCGCATAAACTCGGCCCAGTCTGCGTCGCTCTCGTACGTCGTGCGATAGATCACGTAGCCCCAGGTCTTATGTCCATCGGCTTGATATCCTCCGGCCTCGATCAAGTCCGCGTGGCTTGGGTCTTTAGAGATGCGTAGATTTCGAGGCGAAGGATCTGGTGCTACGTAATTTCTCATCTTCTCTAGGAACGGATCATAGGCAGTGTTCTGTTCGTTTCCGGCCATATGGTTGCCGGCCAGCAGACCGATTTCTTAGTATTCTACAAAGACTGATAGTGAACGCTCCACGAACTTGTGGCTTGATGTGTAGAGAATATTAAATTTGCTATGTTTGCAAATTACTGGCTTGAAGTTGTTCGTGCCGGAATCAAATCTGACATGCATACAGCACAGATGTAGAAAGAGCTGAGGCACGAGTGGTTCCCAGACAATCTTGGCCAAGCAAGAGGTCAAGTCGATAGAAGTGAGGATGTTGTAGTGGAAGATTTAGGCGAATGTTTGGACGGATCTTCCCGTCAAGCTATATACTGTATACGGCAGCACATTGGACCTGTAATTTTCTTAGAGGTAGGAAATACGATATCAAAGACACAATCTTAACATGATGTTTCCAATCACTTTTCATCTTCTAGGCTGCTGAGGATGTCCAATCGCTACATATCGTCCCTTCACAGTCCATGCTGCCTAAAGAAGTCCACGAAAGTGAACATCGAAGCCTTTGGCGACCTCACTTGGGTAGTATAGTTGACATATTGCAATCCGAAGCGTGTCGACAGTCCGGAACTCCATTCGAAGTTGTCAAAGATACCCCAAGCAACTGCACCGGTGACATTGACGCCGTCTTGGACCGTTGCTAACAACAACTCGTTGAGATATCCAGCAAAGTAGTCCGATCTACGTTGATCATAGAGTGCATCAGGCAGATTCGTAAAGTTGTTCTCGCCCGGCTCAGCAAAACCGAACTCAGATAAGACAATGTCTTTGCCCTTTGGTCCGGTGTAAGTCTTCTGGAGGTAGTTGAGGAAAGTGCGGACGCCAGTGGGATCGGACTTCAGCCAAGAAGCACCTAGGTCGGCGGCAAATCCAACATCCCAGCCTGAGGCGGTGACTTGCGATTGCTTGACACAAGTAGGGTAGTTGGGGTCACTTGAGTTGGAGGCACAAGCGTCTGGGCCATTAGGGAGGGCAGCGAGTACATCGGTCGTGTAGCCATCGATGGCAAAGAAGTCACACGAGCCAAGGATCATAGCACTCTGAGCCCCGGTGAAGTTAGGGAGCAGGTTACCCAGTGTGTTTCTCAGAGAAGCTGGGTAATCTCCAGTCTGCCAGACTGGGGAATTAAACCATCCGAGCTGGAAGTCGTTTCCGCGGGCAACTGCTTCAGCATCTGCAGTAGAACTACTGTTGGCAATGTAGTTGTTTGCCGAGTTCTTGAAGGTGACACGACCAGCTCCTTTGAACACGTTTCTGTACCAATCAACAACGGCAGCGTGAGATAAGAGCACGTTGTGACCGCAGTAGTACTGAGCTTTCAGACCAGTGACACCGTACTGTGGCCAATATCCGGAGGGGAATCCAGGGTACTCGTCACCACAAAACACTTGAGGCTCGTTTACTGTAACCCATATGGGGACGTATTTGTCGTAGCGAGTCATAATGAGCTGTGCGTATGCCAAGAAGTCGGCCTGGATCTCTTCGGAGACCCAACCATTGTAGTCGTTCATCAGAGCTAGAGGGGTGTCCCAATGGAACAGAGTGACGATGGGTTTGATTCCTGCCTCAACTAGTCTCTGAATGACGTCGTCGTAGTGTGCGAGTGCCTGTTCATTCACATAGCCTCTGCCGAAGGGGAAGATTCTGCTCCAAGAGATGGAGAGCGAGAAGTAGGGAATGTTGAAGGCCTTCAGACGAGCAATGTCTTGAGGATACAGATAATAGTGCAAGTCGGTGATATCACCAGTCTCACCATCCGCGACGTATCCAGGTACACGGTGGGAGAGAAGATCCCAGATTGATGGACCACGGCCTTCAGCCATGGCTGCACCCTCGACCTGGTAAGCAGCACTAGCCACACCCCATACGAAATCTGAAGGCAATTGGTAAGAGCTCAGGTTGCCCGTGGTGATCATGGGAGAGAAGCCATAAGGTGGAGGCACAGGAGTCGCTTCCGGTGTAGGTGAAACAGTGTAGTTGATGGAAGCCGTAGATACAGGGCCAACGTGATCCCAAAGCTTAGACCAAGCTTGTTCTGAGTAGTCAGTTGGGATGACCTGACCAATGGTGGTTTGAGTAGGTGTCTCTGAAGGGTAAGAAGTGTATGTATAATTTGATAGAGATGAAAGAGACAGAGTGATGGCCTCCGAGGGGAGTCTGTGAGCGCTGGCATTGGCAATCATTGAAGGGGAGCTCGAAGTGACGTTGGCGGGCATTGATGACGAGCCCGGAGCGGCCGCTGCCAATCCGAAGAGGAGGGCGAGTTCCAACATGGTTGCTCGTACGAAAGTTCGAGACACACTGAGAAGAGGCAATGATCAGTCGTCTTGATATATATACTGCTTCGGCTAAACTATCAAAGCAGTGTGTCTCGTCTCTGGCTTGATACGATATTGTGTTGCGACTACTCCACTCTGCTGTTGTAGTAGCAGGGCATAACCTGGTCTAGTTGTTAATGATGACGAATTTGAGGAACGATCTAACGCAGAGTGGTGCTTCGAAGCGGCCTGTAGAGCCGTGCTAATATGCTCGTTCATCTACATCTCTAGACGATATACTCTACTAATTCCATGTGTAAGCATGCTGCATATGTGTTGTATAATTGGTTCTTCACGTCTTCCGTCTTCTAAGTTACTTATTTGGCCTGGTATGAAATTGCTGGCCTACTTTTGTTGCAAGTGAGAGCTAAACAGCTTAGTTCATTTTTGAGGCCCAGAGAATGGAGTATAGGTTGTCGACGTCTGTGCGGTGAGGATAAACGGCTGTCGCGGATGGAAGAATGAAAATTCCACACCAGATTTTATCCATAAGTTCCCCAGCGTCTCTAATGTGCGGGGTTGGCTGTATATCACTTCCGTGATACACTACAGGGTAACTCGGTCCGTTGCTCGATAGTGTGAGAGGAGGTTGGTATTTGTACAGTACTCTGAAGCGGAGTGGGGTGTGGAGATGTCGTAAATGAGCGGACTGGGTACAAGCTTTCAAACAAGCTTTGCTGTCATCTAAACATACTGTATACCACCTCCTTGAGCGCCCTCGGACGAGCCTCCACGACATCCACCCGCAGGATGATTTTGATGCATAGAGCCGACTTCAGCCCAGGCATAGTTGCTTGGATTGTTTGCCTCTAAGCCGCCATCGAGGTATGTTAGTCCATATTCTGATCTCAGGAATAGAGAAACCCAGACTACCTAAGTCATGCACCTGAGAAAAATGAAAAGTTGAGGAGATCCCGTGAAGTAGAACCTAGGGATGTCGTCTACGTCTACAACTACGGCGACAACAAGATGCAGAGAATGAAAACCCAGAAACTCGAACAGCTTGGTAAGTGGCATTGAGAGACTTATATAAATCTTCTCCAAAGATGAGCACTCCCTGAACCTGTATTAATCTGGCAACAGGCTACATTGATCAGATCGAGATTCCCTACTCTGTAGGCAGCATCCCAATACGCACGAATAGCGATGAGTTCGTTGGAGGACAGACAGTGGTTGCTAGAGTACATGTCAATTTGGCATTACGACTGCAGCGGTGGCTCGGAATGCAGAAACGGATATATGTCGTGGATGAGATCAGGCTTTGATTCATGTCTTCGAGCGTTTTTGCATTCTTGACTACTGTGCTGTGCGCCGACCTTTCAATTGTCGGATTTTGTGCTGACATGGTGTTTGGTGCTCTCGGTACGAACGTCTGACTCCACCATGGTCGAACATGCTCGAGACTGAATCGGGAAAGATTCGCGGATGGTATTGAGTTCCTTTCCAATGCGTATCTTGGGTCTCTGTTGTTGTAACAGCAACGAAGGTGATGATCGATACCAGCGTATCACGATGTATGTTTATCTTTCTTGAGCTCACAGGGCAATCTCAAGACGTCCAATTGAGTGAGAAAACAGAGTATGAGCACTGAATGGTCAGATCTTCCAGCTGAACATCTCGGCCAGCATGGTCAGAAATCTTCACAACTTTCCTGTTCAACGACCCTTCCGAGCTCTTCCCGAGCCATCATGGAGGATGAATAATATCACATCGGCGGCAAAGACGACCTTTGACGCATAAGAAATTGAGGATTCCTCACTTGCGATGCCAGGCGTGTTGTCCTCGTACAAGAGATTGTTCTAAATAACTTTGTCAAACAGGACCTCGCCACATCTTATGGAATATGTGAATCAGGTGACAGTGTACGAAGTTCACGTTAGCCATCGTCCAGTTGCCGATCTTCTTCTTGAAAGGACTTTATATGAACAGTTTCAATATCGCACAGCTCGCTATCGGAGTAGCCATGGACCTCCATTTGATGCCCAACAAGGCGAGCGGAGTCTACTAGATCGTAGGCAGACCTGCACCAACCAGTCAAAGCAAGGTTGTGGTTCCCTCTCCTTGGGTACATGAGTGGAAATTTCCAATTCCCCTCTCTCCATGCCCTTCACCCAAACCCTTCTCATCTTCTGAAACCTCTCAGAGATCTCTAAGACCGAGAAGGTGGCAGAGATCTATCTACCGAAAACCTTTACTCCTATGCCCAGGATACTTCCACTTGGTTTTCTTGCTTACTACCTCACTGGCGACGTCTGCTTTGCATTTCGGCAATCTGAAGAGAAAGAGAGATGGAGGATGTGCATAGGTAGGGAGAAAGCGAGCGAACTAGAGATTTTGACCCAGTGCAGCTACACTACCGAGGCTGAAGTTGATATTCAACTTTGCACGTAGAGATTAAAGTTCACGAGTGACCTTCTCCAATCAGACACAATTGTCTCAGGTTGACCCACACATATGCAGAGGAACCAAGATCTTGTAGAGCATATTTCGAGAGCCTAACATAATGCCTGCCAAGTCAAGGCTCTCGATAGAGTTCTCATAGTTGATGGCTGTCTCTCCGTACATATGTAGGTCATCTTGATGGCATTTCGTTGAGTAAGAGATCTCTGGTCAAATTTGCGATTCTCCTGTTGACGACAACTGGAGAAAGTTATGTAATATGCCAACGAGGTAAAGAGCGAACGAACTTTTCTATTGATCTCGCTGGACTCTTAAGACGAAAATCAACAAGCTTTGTGTTATCTTCATGGCAGACTTGGATTGATGTTGAGGCGTGGATAGCGTCGGTGGTATGTAAACCTACGATGACATTCTCTGGGCATATGTGCGGTACATGAACTCTAAGGTTTCGTGTGCATCAGGCGCATCAGGCTCTACGTTCAGAGTCGCGGATCTATGGAAAGTAGCAATAGAGATTCGACTAGGCGTCACGAATCGCTGTTCTGTTCCATACCAGGCCTTGCCCTTACTTACTGGCAGACCATCATAATGAAAGGTGACATATAGCTCCTTCTCGGCTAAAGAATTCATCTAGCATAAATCGGCATCTCATCAGCATCTATATTGGTGCATCAACTATAGCGAGACGAAAGCTCCACTTGACCCTGAGATAATCTCAAGAAAAGACAGAGATAACTGCTTAGGATAGCCTGAACAACCCTAAGCCTTACACTCTCGTGGGGTGGAGTCCCGTATCGTGAAGCTTTGGACAGCATACTAACTCGGGTGTCATGACTCGCCTTGAGGTCGGGGTCAAAGGTGAAATAACACTTGTGTATCCAGGCTCTTCACCAGCAGTGAGTCGTCTCTCTACTTAGCTCTCGGGGCATCATATCTGGCCTCGAACACCATGAAATAGCCGACACTGAAGAGGCACCACTCATTCCGGGTTGTAAATAACGACGGGGTATGCTCAAAATCATGTCGCTGCTACTCTTGACACTAGTGGGGGTTCCTTGTCCTTTTGCAGGGCTTGGTGATCCAGTTCAAGGATGACAGTTGCGATCTATCGTTGATTGAAGTTGATTTAGGTAGGAATACTGGCGCTTTTGGTGTGCCGGTCATTCGCAATGCTGATGTGATCTGTGATCACGAGGTCTTGACAATGACGCTGACATAGGCAAAGCATACGAACAGTGAGCATGATGTGTTCTCCTTCAGAGGCAGCCGCGACCTTTTGAAGCCGAGCTGTCCATGTTCCGAGACAATGGTCGAAACGCCTCGCATCGACATCATTGTTGGACCAAGTGACATCAGCGAGGCATAATGGCTCATCCTTTGGATCGCACCATGCCATGGAAGGTGTGTGTTTGCAAATGGGCATGCCTCCAGAATGAAGACATCATCTTCAAGTGCCGTTTGCAAGCAACACAACACCATGTGCTGCGCGTCTGGCGGATAGACGTTCGAGTCGTGGCTTCGTAACTCGAGTCTGAGCCTGCTTTTTATACTGCCTCTTTCTGTCTTGTTGCATGTCTAGGTACCATCCGAGTGACGGACGCTGGTGCTGATGTAGGAAGCAAGTAGATTGGTAAACACGTAGGTACTTTTTCGACTTGCTCCGATCCCGATCGATGTTTCTGCGGAGGAACAGGTGCGCAAGGATTCTAGAAGATATAAGAGGCTCGGATCGATGTGTGAATGGCGAAGTCTCTGGCTCGCTCGAAGGAGCCTTGAGTCGTAGAGGGCGTTTGCTCGAGTGGTACTCATGTCTGGAGTTCTGGTCGCCGGTGAGGGTAATCTGAGGTATCCAGAGCAGTCACAGCGTTCTTAATATGAGTGAGATGACAGTCTTCGTCTTTGATACAATTACCATCTGATCTTCTAGTTCGACTGTTAGCTACTGCTTGTGTCATGGTACTGTAGTGCTTGTGGGTGTTCAAGAGTATGTTCGGGCGTGACCCCTCCACTTGCAACACTGCCGTGGGACTGGTCTGCCATCAATTGCTTGCATATGGCAAAACAGGCGAGTTACCCGCTCCAAATCTCTGACTGACTGCGGCCGTAATGCTCAGATGTCAGTGTGGGAACTAACGGTTATACCAAATCTTTGCCCTAACCGTCAAACTGTGAGCGTGAAAATCAGCACTCTTCCTAGCTCGGTCTGCACCAATCATCTGCAGCGGCTTTGAAAGTCAACATATGTATCAGTGACATACATACTCCACCTGGATCACCTAACGAGATAGCGATGGCTGAGAGAGAGACGCACTCAAGACACATAGCAGAACGCATTGAAAGCCTCTTTCGGGAGGCATGGCATTGGCTTGCCGCTATGCACATACCTACCTGACTTTTTGTACGGCTCGGCCACTGATCTTATCCTTGGCGGTTCAAAACCCAATCGTTGGTGTCTATCACAATGCATGACATTGATCACAAAACAGGGATCTGTTCATCAATTTTTCTGGCTGTGAGGGAAAGCTAGAGTATCAGTCTTGCGGTTAGAGGCAAGTAGCAGACGAACAGAATAATGCAACTTTTGTTGCTAGCGATGTCTTGAGTCCGATCATAGACAAGCGTGCGACATCAAATTGAATATGTAAGTCTTGGGACGGATGTTGTGCCGCGATCTCAAGCGGGTCGCCGGTGTTATGTACACCACCGACCAACCTGTGAAAAGCGGTAGAGCACCTTTACCACTTATTGTTCTTCGAGGCGGCTCTTAAGCTTAGTTATCCCCGGATGTCTTCAATTCTCATATAACTTGGACGGAGAAGCTATACTACCCTTTTGTATAACTTGTGGGAAAAAAATTGATTAGCGCCGAGCATTGTCAGGCACTGACTGCTGGCCAAGTATCGACAGACCGGAACCTAAGGAACCGAGATGATTTTCCGGCATTAGCAACGACTACGCAGGTTTGACAAGGTCATGCACTTCCATATCCGTGAGGCTTTGCAGTATGCGCCGACGATGCTCTGATGCACATTCAGGCACGAGTCAGAGACAGAAGCTGCTCTACTCGAGGACGGGAACTGACGTTATGTGTATCTTTACAGCTTGATAAATCATAAAGCAGGGTGCCTCAGGCTTAACAGTCCGATTCTTGAAGCTGCATGGGTCCCACTGCGAAGGTCTGAATCGGATGCCAAAACAGCTGAATACTGCGAGCCAGTGAACAAGCGGTCAAGGATTGTGTGACAGCATCTGGCGGTGGAGACAGAGATGACGGCCGTATGCTGTACTGTTTAACGAGCATCACAGGCAGACTCGGCAGAAGGCGGAACAAGCCTTATGTCAGGCGGTTTCTTCAATAAAACGAGAGGGACGCCTGAGATATCGGTCGGCGCAGAAACTGGCGATTGGCATGCCAGAGTACAGACGCCGTAGACGGAAATGGGTTCCTAGCTACCCTTTTCCACATGTGCTTCGTATCGTGTCGTGGCATCAGTGGTGGCTGTCGGCTAGACTTTGCTCTATATTGGACATCTCACAACAAGCGGTGTGAAATCAGCCAATGTCAGGACAGCTGTAGTCAGGACAGGTTACGAGTACAATCTTTCAAATCATCATGAGAATCTGCTGGAAGGTTGACATGACCATGATAAGGCGGACAAAACAAGGAAATTTCAGCAGTGGTAAGTATTTCTGCCCCTGTGTCATGTATGCAAAAATGCATAAAGACGCTCTTTCCATGAACTGAATCATGACTTGTTGGGCATCAGCACAACTACCGGTAACAACACCTTCACACCATCAGTAGGACTTACCTGTCTATCACTTGGCTTCCCACACATGTCCTCGTCCTCCTTGCTGCTAAGTCTTTTACGCGCCTCTTCATGGGCGATCCAAAGCTCAGCCTCATCTATGGTCTATACCCTTTTCCAAAATCATTCCAGCGCACGGTGCGGATCCAAGTCTTTTAATATCTCCTGGGCTGAAGATTATCTTCCAATTGATATTGCCATTCCCGAAGCCGGAAGGAGTAATGTCGGGCCGAGGGTGTTATATAGTGTATAACATCGCGGAACTCGAGGATCAATGATATTGGCTGGATTTAGGCGCGATAACCGCGCAAGCGGTGGACGCGCATGATTCCGTAGCTGCGAAATTCAATAGCGAAATGGGAGGACGAAGGACAAAGAATTGGGCAAAAGGCACTAATAAGATGAGTGTGGTTCCATAGAGGTACGTACCTGGTAGGAGTAACATGTAGTTAAGTTAGACTTTCGTTCTCGAAGAACTTCAGAAAGATTCCGAGTGAGCGCTTACCCATTTCGACTGTTTCCGTGCCAAGCTTTCGTTCGAGCGCCTCCTTCTTTATACTGGTGTGCATAACAGTTTGACATCAACTATCATCACCACTGCGCGCACGTGATCCCGATGTCCCAAGACCGCAGACGCAGTGCATGTGCAGTCGCAAGCTGTCTGCACGCAGGACCAACGTGAACGACATGTCAAGTATTTGATCAAGATCCTTTTGAGCTTTTCAATCGGATGGCGCTACCGCCCTTGCTTGAATGAGCCCACTTCTGCGAACATGGATACCACGCAATGACCATTCTGCTTCCCCGAGTCTCCGACAGACTGCAACTTCTCAACGATGAACGATCCTGTAAGATAGACTCTGGCTTCTTCGAACTCAATTTGAAGTAGTACAGAGTATCTTGACGGTCATCCACCAGCGTGCATAGCAATCGCTGCTCGCCTCCACTTTGGTGGCATTTGAGGCTACCTGATCCTGTCTACACTATCGATCGCTCTCACATAGCGAGTCTGGTCGAACAATGTACATCCGGACGCAGGAAGTTCATCCGGACTGAGACAATGAGAAATACATGTAAATTTCGCGATTGAGGCTCTGCCTATACATATGCAGCGTCCGTATACCCCATTGGCCACCACAAACCTTGACCGAAACTTGCAGATGACTTTCGCCAGGTTATGCGAGGCCGGCTCTTGAACCGGCAGGTCAAAAAAGACGAACGCATGCATCAATGATCTCCACGGCCCGAGCCAGCCATGACACTTTGTACCAAGAACGCACTGAGTAACCGCGAACATCATCTGGCATCCCAGAAGGCTGCTGGTGTAAGTTGAGAGAGTAAGATATACTGATGATCTTGCAGGACAACGCACTACATTGTGACAATAATGCAACACAACAACACAACGTATACATGAAACTTTCTCTGAAGATGGAAGAAGCCTCACGGAGCTGAATCTAGCGATGAAGAGCATCAATAAATAAAACGGAACATCAACCAGGAATGGCGTGGGCGATTCAACGTGCTCGTCGCACAAACACGTTGCAAGAGCACCACAACCTCAAAAGCAACTGCTCTAGCTTCCTAGGAAGTAACATCCGAAGAAGCGACGAAAGAGATGTGCGTGTACAGATCATTTTAACTTAAGTGTATCTGTCACATGTAGTGTAACCCAAGCACCCAAGAGTTATATCGGCGCCGTGCATGCTTTTTGCATGTCCCCACCTGCAGCTAAACTGTTGACAGATGGGCAGCACAAGCCGATCATTTCTTGGTTAAATCACGAAACCAGCCTCAACAAGTGCCACGTTGAGGGGAGAGTCCATATGTCTGCCTTTTCTTGTGTACTTCAAGGTATGACAACTGTGTTTCAGGTCTGCTTTGCTGCAAAGTGTGTTGATAGGCTGTAGCAACGTTCTTGCTATTCCTATACGTGACTACTACTATCACTGTAAAGCGCAAAGCATCGAGGCGAACGCAGACTATAGAGTACAGATCTTGCTTCTATTGGTGCCAGTAAGGGGGACATGACATTGACCCTCAGATCCGATAGATCCCTGAACCTACAAATCCAAGTGAAAAAAGGAAAAACAGAGGATCACACACCAAATTCCGTCCCTGTCCCAAACCGCAAAAGCTACTATAGTACAAAGAGTTCTAAAGGACAGATTAGAAGATACGGTCCATGAAAAAACCATCGGAGAAAAAGAAAGAAAGAAAAATCCCCGAGACCGTTGTCCAGATCCACTCAAAGTGCATGTTGCCATGCAAAAGAAACCCTCATTCTATCCCGGACTCACACCACCCAATGTTCGTTCATGCATAAAACGTCGGTAATCCATGATCCATAACAGTCTTCTCTCTCATCCATCTAGAACACAGAGTCGGGCGACAAAGACATTCTGCCGTTCTGGCGACGAGCGGTGGTGTGGAGCCAGATCATCTCATGACCTGCATGAGCCTGACTCTTGGGAGAAACAGCAGAAAGTGACCAGTCATTGTATCCGAATGAAGGGGCCAAGTAACTGTGCTGCTTGGATTCTTCGAACTGGGTGTTATTGTCCAATGAGGTAGGGGTGAGCATGGATTGATCGAACATGTCTGATGAAGTGTCGTAAGCGATTGAGTTCTGAGCTTCAGACATACGTCTCTGCTGCTGGTAGAACTGGGACTGTGCAACAACGAGTCCATCCTTGTGGGCCTTGATAGATCGACCAAGAGCAGGATAGTCATCCTGACGCAGACTGGCCGAAGAAGATGACAGACTCTCCATAGGCGAAGGAGCGGTGACATGGTGACGACGAGTAGATCTGCGAGTGGCGTTTCCACCTTTGGCCCCTGATTGAACACGCAGAGGAGCGGGATTGGGGTTGCGCTGAGTCTTGCGCTTGGTGTCCTTGCGGTAGCGGGTAGTAGAGCTGATACCGCGTTGGATAGCGTCCTTCGTCAACCGCCAGTAACTGGTCTTCTTGGTGCTACCTTCTTGATCGGTGACTCTCTCGAATGCCTGCAAGTGATCAGCCAAGGGACAAGGAATTAGGTCATGGAGGTGGGATAACATACCGCATTCATTGAAAGGTTGTGGCGAACACTATTCTGCCAGCCTTTGTTGTTGGGATCCTGGGCCTTGGTGCTATGGGTGCGGACCCATTCATAGATCTCCTTCAACTGCATGGTGTAGTTTCTGTCCTCGGCCTCCATCAAGGCCTGACGCAGGAGTTCAGCGTAGCAAGGGTCAGCAACCTCTGTGCTCTCGACTGTCTGATGCTCTCCACTCTGGCTGCTGTTGCTCTCAACCTTCATAATAGGAGAAGAATCCGAGGCGGGCCAATTGCTTGAGTTTTGCGAAGTCTCAACTGGCGAAGTGCTGTCATGGTCCAATCCTGGGGTATCTGCAGGGGGAAGCACAGGATTGGTAGGGTGGCATGGACCAACATTGACCCAGTCAAGGGGGGCTACAGGATCAGAATGGTAGTGATCGATTGCTGATGGGAATTTGGTGAAGACACTAGGCGGTGCTGATGCAGGAGCAGAGTAAGCATTCTGGAACTGTTCGGGGTGGAAGAAAGCTTGCTGATATGCGGGCTTCGAAAAGATAGGAGGTGCAAAGTTGTTTCCCTGCCAGCCATTGGTGAAACTCAGGTTGCCTTGACTCAGACAACTGCTCTGAGCAGGTGCTCCAGGTGCAAGGTGGTTCTCGAAGTTTTGGCTCTGAGTCGAATACGGGCAAGGCATGGTAGCAGCCATGTTGACGAGGTACTCATCATCCGTATCACTGCTCGTCAAAGCAGCATTGTGAAGCCACATATTGACGACTTCTGGATCGTACTGATTGGTGTAAAACGACATGATGATATTGTCTCAAGTGTAGGTCTCAAAGCAAGAGCTATCGCGACTGAGGTGAAGGTGTGACAGAGACGCGTTCAGAAACCAGAACACACTGTCTGTTTGAGTATAGCGTCCGGCCTTAGCGTGTCAAAAAAGAGAGGTGAAGCAATTCAAGTCACAAAGTGGAAGTGGAAAATGTCTCTTATATGCAGCACAACAGTATGAAGAAAAGTCTTGCAGCAAGTAGCCCAAGCTCTTGGAAGAACAACCAATAAAAGCATCAGTGTAGCTGCAATAGTAGACAGGGGAACGTGAGGAACGAGATTCAGCAAAGAAATGGAAGACGAATACATACTAGCCAAGCATGTTGCTGAGCTGGCGTGAAAGGATCTTTCATACTGGTCAATTCCATGACAGAACACAGATACGATGGCACACCTGGTGTCACAATACCAGCAGGCATAAATCAGAAACGGCACAATGAAGGCCTCTACGTGCATGGTAGAGTCTGAGCGTCCTTCAAATCGTAGCAGAACGTAGTCTCATGGCACAATGAGCAGTTCTGGAGCACAGTCGCCAAGTTGTGGACACACTGTGACGGGAGCGCGCGGGGGGGAGGGTTCCGTTAGCCGGGATCCGAAGCTAGCTGTCGTGTTACCTAGTAATACTGCATTAAATATGAATGACATGTATTCGACTGCAATAAGAATCAGATGCACGACATTGTTGAAGGTCGTGATGTCGAAGCATGGTCATTTGGTTGTGTCAATACTGTATCAGATTGTTCGATCAGGACACAGCCATGTAATCGTGGTTGTGACAAGACAGTTGATCACACTATACCACATCATCACATCAACGAGTGATGGGCGGAATTGTATTCTGTTTATTGAGCGCCCACAATCTGTCGGATCGTCTTTGAAAAGCACTGGAGCCTTGAGTCCCAAGCTCTATTTGAAAGCCGTTTCAACAATGAAGAAGGGGCACCTGCAGATACCCGACCAGGCGTCTTTGTCCTTGGGAGCACCCAAACAGAGATACTAGGCGTATACATGTAGCATTGTTTGAGGCCAATCAGTTCTACACATAAGAGTCTTCCAGCCTCGTGAATTCGAAAATGATATATCTGGTGCATGTGGATGAAGGGTCAGGGACATAATGTTCTTCGCTGAGGTTGTCTTTTCGAAGCGCGGGTATTCAGGTCGTGTTCCTATAGGACGTGGGGTGACTATCATGGGGGCCGTCGATGATTGGGTCCACACTTGCAGTTGCGGCAGTGTCAAAGTCAAGCTGGGGTCCGCTGACGAAAGTGGGCCATGTATAGACGTTGACACACAGTATGCAGGGTGCCGGATTTGCAGCTCACATATTCCGGGCCTGCGATTGTTTTTGATTGCGCACAATTTGGAATTGAGGATGTGGTGGTAGGAAGAGATTTGAGGCTGTAGAATTGGATTTGCGGCTTCCGCTGCCTATGATCGTTGCATGTGGTGGGAAGCTATGCCAATAAAGTTCTACTTTCGGTAGTAGACCTTTTTGAACTGAAAGTGCAACTGGAGAATGCCCTGTTCATATGTATCAGTAAAGCCCAAGATGACACAAACAACTCTTGCGGTCCTTGTCAGAGACTTGCAACCCACTCACCTTGTCAAAACTGCTCTTGAAACCACGCTCTCTCTTTGCGCTGTAATCCCATTCTTTATCTACTATCCGGAAGGCTATGTCCTCGTACGGCGGTCCAGCGATGAAACGAATCAGACAGGTATCTTCGGCACCAGCAGGGGCGAAGGATTCGCCACGCTTACGGCCATTTTCTCGTTCTATACAGAAGGTCGGCGCCTTGGTTGAGTCGATGAGATCTGGATAGAAAACATTGAACTTGTAGCCTTGGACGACTTTAGGTGGTAGGTTCTCGTGGTCGTAATGGGTCTGGTTGTATTTGTTCCATTCATACCCCATCTGAACTCTGTTGAAGTAGCGAGGCTTCCTGGGTCGGTACTTGTCGGCCCATTGCGGTTTTCTCGAGGAGACTTCCTCTTCAGCATTGAATGCTTCTTCATTGTCGTTGAAGCCGCGAGCAGCTTCGCGTTCATACAAAGCCATGCCTGCACGAGAACCATCCTCTCGTTGTGAGATTGGCTTGCGATCGGACGAGGTAGTGACAACTGTTGATGATTTGATTGAAGTGCCTTGGGCGGCGTGAATATAACCCTTTGCGAGCACTTTGCGTCTTTCCTCTATCTGCACTTTGTCAGCAGGCGATGAGGTTGAGTTGGATTAAACTCAGTCAACGTACTAGTCTTTGTCTGAATCCTGCCTCCTCCATTGATGTCAGGACCTTGTCTTCCGGATTCAGACGCAGTAGAGGTTCCGGGTCCAGGCTAGAGTTATCTCTCGCGTTCGAAATGCTGCTTGCAGATGCGGCTAGTATGGTCGAATTGAGTTTCTCCTTGATGTGATTGCGCATAGAAAAGGCCTCTTGTTCCTGTTGGTGACGAAGAGTCTCGAGACGAGCACCCAGAACAGCCTGAGTGACCTGGCGCAGTCTAGCTCTTGCCTTGTAGATGGACAGGCTCTTCAAGAGGTTCTCCCAATAGTCGACATCAATGTCGTCGTTGGACCTTAACTTGGCCTTGACCTGCTTCTCTAGCGCTTCGAGTTGGTCGTGCGACTTTGGGGCTAGGAGTCGTTCAATTTCTGGTGTGACTGATGAAATGCCGCGAGCCGTGTGCAGCTTGCTAGGAGCAGCACGTCGTCTGTCCTTGCACACGACCTTCATGGTGTTCCAGAAATCACGATTGCTCTTGCTCTGTTCCAACGCCAGATATGTTTCGATGCCCTTGTCGAGTTCTTCCAGTTGCATGTCATCGAGACTCTCAAAGACGGCCTCGGGGTCGACGACGGGGAGTTCTTGATCATCGTCGTCGCTGTCGTAGCCGTTGCGTGTGGCATCAAGGGCGCGCAAGGTCACAGTAAGCAGATCGATGGGATCAGCCCTTCCAGCACGAGCTCGTATGACGGCCTTCTTTTTTGCCTGCTTGAGCACGAAGCGATCCTCGTCGGCCACCCATGCTTCTTCCTGCGCGTCGGCTGCGCTTCTTTTGGCCGGCACACTCGATCTTGCCTGTCGCCTGCCTCGTGATGAGGAGTAATCCATGAATGTAGTTTGCTTTCTTAAGTAGCTCGCTCGACTTGACGACAGGAGTTGACAAGTCTTGTTATTGCTGGCTCTCGACCTCGAATAATATTTGAAGTCTGTACTCGTCTCAACTACAGCAAACACTCATGTCTTTTCTCCACAAATCGTCACCACCAGCTAGAGAACGGCTTCGCTGGCTTTTCAGAACGGCTTGCCTCCCTGTACTTGAATGATCATAGTAATTAAGATCGATGTTGTTAGCAACGGCTAAATCAAACCATCAGTGATACATGCAAAGCGTGCATTAACAATAACTCAATCATCTTTTGCAAATGTTTACTATAGCCTACCATACTCTACAATTCTGATAGCAGTTCACTCTGTTCTCTAGATTCTGCTGGTAAGGACGGCGCCAAGAATCTCAGATGGTTGTGAGGTGCAACAACACATCAATCTTCAGGTTCCCAGCCACTCATTTTCACCTGCCTGCCTGCCCAACAACAACCACAAATACCTGGACGTTAGCCATGTAGCGTCCACACTCCCTCTTCCATGCACAACATTTCAACATGGCCATGGAGGGGCACTGGGGTCCGCTATCTCTCGATCGTGACGGTTTACCCAGGCTTCTCGTAAAATACACAATCACAAAGGGCGGCTACGCTGTATCCATCACCGATCTTGTCAACTTATGGATCGAAGACTTGACAACCGCCCAAATCATAGCAAATGCCGAAAGCCAGGCTTGTAGCATCAACCCTGCGGATGATGTAGGCCAACTACCTATTCTGCTCGAAAAGATACGACATGTACTTTGTAATCAAGAAGGCACTTCGGTGCGCATCAGCCTACACGAGTCTGATGATCTGACTCTCAAATTGCATGCGCCTTTGCCTGCTCCATTGTCCCCTCTCGAATGGAACATGACTCTTCACAAAGCCACCTCGGCCGATCTGGCCACCGAGGTCGTCTCTCCTCTCCTTCTCCTTGCCCACCAACAACAGCAGCAAGTCAAATATCTGCTTGGCCAACTCCGCGATAAAGACCATGTCATGTCTCGGCTCTTGGACAAGATGGAATCCACTAACACAGATTTGGGCTCAGTTTTTCCAGGCGTTTCAGGTGGCAGAAGTTCTCAGCGATCTCTCAAGAGAGCTCATGTTGAGAAGCACGTCAAAGGCTTGGCCCTCTTCCAGCCTGGATCAGAGTTACAGCATAGTGGAGGTATTCCTTCTACAGACGATCTCTATGGTGTCCTCCGAGACGTGTCAGACGGCGGTGGTTCCATGTTCATCCGACCGTCGACTGAGCCTTGGTGGAGAAACATTCCAGGCTACCAAGAGAGTTTGGGTGCCAATATTGGCCATGCTGCTCATCTAGCTGATGATGACGAGACGGACGACGACGATTTGGACTTCCAGGTTTGTACTATTCTGAAATGGGTTGCCAGCAAGCTGACAAATAGACAAAGACTCAAACAATTCCTGAGCATATGCAACGGCAATGGCCAGCAAACATATCCTCACCCACCAAGCCTTTACGTAGCATCCCTTTGGAAGACAACATCTCCACAGACGAACCTCAGTTTACATCTTCTCCTCCATTATTACCCCAGGATATGCCTTTGTCTGCCACTGCTACACCTGTGCCAGAAAGCCCAAGAAGACCATTGAACGCTAGGACGAAGCGGATTGGAGTGCTTGGAGGAAGATCAAGTTCGCAAGTACCACCAAGGTCAAGCTCACATGCTCCTCTGAGATCAAGCTCGCAAGCCCCACTCCCTTCATCACCAGCCAAAGTGGTGGACAGGACGCGAGATTTACGTTCTCGGAATACCAAATCGCCCTCGCCGACTCCACCGGTAATGCGGCCACCACCAACCCCGTCGAAGATTCACCGACTTGGAGCTATAGGTCGTGGGAGCTCTCAAATGCAAGCATCGCAAAGAGGCTCGTCCCAAGCATTACCAACGCTGGAAGAGGAAATGCAGCATCACGACAGAGCAGCATCGGAGATGGCGCCTCCAGCAACACTTGACAGTGAGGTACAGGATGAGGCACGACAGACACGACTGGGGAAGCGGAAGGCGAGCGAAGACATTCCACCTGTTAGGGAGAGCTCGGTAGAGAGGGCAAACAGGAAAAGAGAGGAGTTGAGGCAGAATCTAGGCACGCAGACCAAGGCGCCGGCAAAGAAGAAAAGACGATTCTGAGGTCTGAATGTGGTGTTTGGGATGTGGTCAAGGTTTGTGTAAGGTTAGGTATATCTCTGCAAACGGTGTCAAAACGCTACAACCCGTGTTCTTGCTTTCCCTGCATGTAGTGACGGGTGCGTTTTTGTTCTTTCATCGAGTGCGGTGTTGGTTTTCCTTCTTCGTTCACATGGTCTTACCGTTTGTTCAATTCTTGTTCCGGCGGCTCTATCACATTTTCAGGATCGAGGAACTCTTGCTGCGCTGACGATCTCAGCTTTACAGGATTATCGCAGCAATACTCTCGTTCATCTTTGCATGAATAGCTTGAAGTAATATTCTTGCCTCCATTGAAAATGTGTCAGTATCTCTACAACTACTATTCGCAATGCCAGCACCAGGAGTTTAGTCTCTATAAGTTGTGTGAGCGAGCAGTCAGTTTCGCATCAGGAACAGATGGTCAAGTACAGTGCGGCAAGACAGAAGGAGCGACGAGGCAATCTGCTTCCCTTCCCAGCAAGACGTCCTATTCGGCCGCCGTCAAGTCGAACCCTCGTCCCACCTCGACTCGACCAACATCATCATCATCATCACAAACGTCCAAGTCATCATCATCACTACTAGACCATCGATCCACAATCCAATCAAGCAACAACGTTATCATGAGGTACATACACATCCGCCGCAGAGCACGCATACAGATGTCATTGCTGACCTCCCCTCAGGCAGAAGATTGACAACCACACAGCCATGCGCGATGGAGACACGGCAGATGCAGCAGCATACGCTGCCATGCAGGCACAGATCGCAGCCCTGACAAAGGAGGTGCACCAACTACGCGGACAGCACCAAGAAAGTGCCCGTCATCCACCCACGCGCAGTCCGGCCCTGGCCTCGCAGTCACGCACCCCTGACCAGCGCCCAGGTTCAGCGGCCTCTGAACTGCAGCGACGTCACGAACGCGGCAGTGCCACGGCCACGACATGCAGCAGCAGCGATGCTGCAGACGAACACGGCCATTTGGCTTTCGAAAGCTTTCCCTCGCTGTCTTGTTCGGATGCTGTCGACAGTTGCTCCCAACGCGGCACGACTGCAACCTATGCCAAGGTCCTGAGAGACTCAATATCACAGTCGTCAAGCAAGCGACCTGCTCAGCACGACGAACATCTTGAAGGCGATTCTAAGTGGGTCATGCTCACCGGCGACGGTATTGATGATATTGACCTTATTTGGTCTGCTGATTCGCAACCGACTTCGACAAGACACTTGGCCATGACGACATCCCAAACAGCCCTCAAAAACATAATCAAGTCGGCCTCCAAATCGAACTCGGCATCCCACAAAGCACATGTGGTCGAGGCCCCCAAGCTCGCTACAGAAAGACGTATCGCCGAGAGACGCAAGCGCATGTCGTTGCCGCCAGATTGGATGCTTCCAACCGAATCGAATCCTGACACCATTGCCAATGACGACGCAACCTTCCCTCGTACAAGCCTCCGAAAGACATATGCTCAGGTTAGCAGCATGTCCACTTCGACATGCAACCAGCCGCCCCGCTATTCTGTCGGCTCGCTCAAGTCAAGTCCAAGCAAGTGTACACTCAGCAGGGCCACGGCTTCCAAGGCACCCAACTATGCATCGCCTACTACCGCATCCAAGCATCGTGCTAGCCCAGGTGATATCAGCCGCTCGTCCTCCCCTCAGAAGACCAAATCTGTACGTATGGACAACGCCGCTTTCCCCTTTACCAAGCCGTCGGACCAGTCCTCCTCTTCAGACAGACGGGTTGCCACGCCTCTTTGCGGTAGTGCAATTTCAAAGTCTCGCTCGTTGAATGACAAGCACAAAATAGGCAAGCTTGCATCGAGCATGGATGGTGCTGCTGACAGCCACGAATCTGACGTGCCACAACCAGGCCGCACAAATGGTGTACGAGGTCAATCGAGAAAGGGTAAACTTGACCTTTCCATTACTATTCCAGATCGCAGCGTCGATCTGCCTAGTCTCTCTAGTCCTTCACGTATCCCTTTGCCCGTCCATACTGCTGGACAGAATGTTTGTCAGGGAGACCACAAACAAATCTCAAATATAGAGGAAAAGGAAGCTGTCACTCCAGTTGTCCAGAGCCTTGACCAGGATAAGCGTACTCAAAGGAGCATTGACAGGGCTTCAATCCTTGAGCCAATTAAGAGACGTCGGTCAGCCGCATCTACGCGCAGTCGTTCCAATTCAGGAGCGTCCATCACTCAGCCTGGACAGACATGGGTTGCTGGACGTGTTCAGGAAGAGACTGATCTGGATGGTGAAACTTTGAGGGGTCACGTCTCAGAAGAGGAAACTCATATCGCAGAGCCTGGCGCAGTAGATTCTCCTGCCAACGAGTCTCTCTCTGCCCACTTCAGAGTGCCCCCGTTTACTCAACCCTTCGAAGTAATAAGACAGACTCATGACAACACTGCCGGTGGTCACAGCACCAACAGCCAACACTGTCGACACACTGACAAAGTTCTTGACTTCAGGAAAGAGTTAAAAGCGACGAGCAGGTCTGCCAAGTCCACCACGCGTCCTCACTCGAACAGCGATCCTACCAATTCTGTCCCCGAGATTAGCTCCGCTATTGTGATTTGTGGCTCTGTTGAGATCAAGCCATCAACACCTGCCAGCACAATCCCGGGTGTGCAAGTTGGTCGTCCACAACCATCCAATCTCCGTGCGACTGCTCCGAGCTTCGTCCCAATTCCTCCTGCTTCTGACGTCTTTGTCCCTGCTTTCAAGCCCAGCGTTGTTGTTCCCACTTCCAAGCCCAGGGTCTTCGTCCCTGCTGCCAACCTCGACTCCAACTCTGACGTTTGCATGCCACGCACCCACTTGAAGAGCCGTCCAGGAAACGTTCCCTCCCAGACATTGCCGCCACACAATGATATCGTGCCCGACAGTGTGATGGAATCACCTCCCAAGGAAGATTTGTCTGGACTGTCAGCTGCTCATCGAGCTCAACTTGCACAAAAGGGAAGAGAGCGAGGCTCGAGCTCTGCATCGTCATCCACAACTCTCAACTCTACAGGTGATTCTTCTAGCTCACGGGTCTCTCCAAAGCGTTTTGCTGGTTCAGGTTCGGAACAAGGAAGACCATATTGGGACTGGGTTGGCTCTAGCCACAGCGCATCTACATCACCTATCAGATTCGGTAGAGGTCCTCTGCCAAGCATGCCGGAGAACGGAGATGAATCCATCGAGTGTGGTAGTGTTGAGCGTGATGTTGTGCGGCGCAAAGGTTGGAAGATTGGATCGGCGGCTCCCGGATGGTGGTACGGCTGGAAAGGAGGCGACGGGCTGGAGATAAGCTTCAAGGGCCATGGCCCCCACGCAGAGATCAATCCCGATGCACCAGTGAACTTTCAGGACCATGACCGTGGATCAGTCGAGAGAGATGTTGTTATGCCAGGCAGATCACCTCGTCACGGTCCAGCTAGAGGCAAGCGCGGCGGCAGGACCAATTCGTTCAGCAGCGTGGAGCGCTGGGCAAGGGCAGTGGGATATCCTGCGGTGCCATGCGGAAACTTTGAGGTAAAGACGGCAGCCGAGCATATGGGTATTCCAATGAACAACCATGTCGTTAACGGATGGTGCCATGACTGTTGGCCCCAGCAGGGAGGAGGAGGTTTTTGAGCTGGGATGTTCGAGGATGGTTGATATAACTTCCAGCAGATCACTTCGGTGCGGTGTCGGTTTTCAAGCGTTGTGGTTATCGTTTTTGAAGAGAGATGTGGTCGTTGATGGTCGTCGGGGGAACCTTGGTCTTGAAAGCACGTTTTTTTCTTGACTGATATTGTTTCTTGAGGATAGTATTCGCAATGCGTTCTATTTTACGCATTCTTTTGAGTCACTATCACGTGTACACTATTTGTGGAACATCAATCTATGTAGATGGTCATAATAGTTGTTCTAAGCATCAAGATTGATAACTGAAGGTACAGGGGACTTTTGAATCGTGTTGTGGCACAGGGACTTTTCTTGGGCGATACTTCTATCTCCGAGGACCTACATGAGTCTACGAAGTCACGAGAAAACAAAAAGTTGCCTGTCAACAAGACCTGAATGAACATATCGATGTCAAGATATAGGTTTCTATTCGGAGGTTGAAGTCATGAATTGACTGAAGTGACGAAGGCAGAATCGTGTATCTAAAAATAACATCAAGGCCGGTAAATCCGGAGAAAAAAAGGTCTCGTGAGTCTCGAACTCATTTTGCGACTGAAAGAGATACGAATTACGAGACTGGACTCCCTTGGCCCTTCCTTCGAAGCAGAACCAGATATAACGAGACAAGTTTGTTACTGGCACCAGATGTGACATGCAGACTCGTCAAGGGAAGAGGTAGTGGCAACAACCAAGGCCATGTGATGGAAGTTAAAACAGGCCAGTGAAGCAGGCCATGCACCGAAGCAGGAAGGAAGAAGAAGATTTGCGTTTTGCCACGGGTGGGACGGGATTTTGGGGAGTGGATTGTGGAGAAGACCTTGCTTGTTTGGGGCAAACAGAGGGTCGATCGGATGCAAGTGGCCCCTGTGGCATGAGGCTTGGCTTGGTTTGGCTCCCGCATGTCGCATTCCGCCCTGGAAGTCTGTCTTTAATTATTTTTGTCTCCCCTTCTGACGCACATTTGACTGTCGGGGATATTCATCATTATCATTATTACTATCGTTCATTCTTGCATTCCACTGTCCCTCGCTCGTCGGCATCTTGAGGCATAGCGTTGTTATCTTGTAGCGTCTCTTTCGTGAAGACCAGTCGACGAATACCACTCATTCGTTGTCGTCACAGTGTTGGATACGAAACAATAGCGGGCCGGGCAATCACGCACCCCCCTTGGGTCTGTTCACTCCAACGCCCTCATCGACTTTGACTTGGACTTCGACAAGACGCTCCTCTGTCGGCCTTGCCATAATACATACCATCTTCAACGCGACCACATCTCGAGGAGATAAACACGACAAGATGGTGACTCTCCGCACATTTGCCGCCCTGTCGGTGGCGGCGAGTTCATCGCTCGTCAGCGCCATGATCACTTGCGACGCCAACAACCCCTGCCCGTCCAGTTCGCCCTGCTGTTCGTCGTACGGCTTCTGTGGTGTCGGCGCATACTGCCTGGGAGGATGTTTTCCCAAGGACTCTTTCAGTCTGGACTCTTGCATGCCTGCACCGACGTGCAAGTCTGCCAACTACGACTTCAACAGCCTCGATGGTCTGATCGCCAACACGGAATATCTCGGCGACCCAAAGACTGGCAGCTGGGTCACTTCTGGCAGCCCTCTGGTTTTCAACGACGAGGCCGTCATGCTTACCATGACCGAGGACTCGTCGGGTACCTTGATCAGTAGCACAAACTACGTCTGGTACGGCAACATCAGTGCCACCATGAAGACCAGTATGGGACAAGGTGTCGTCACCGCCTTCATCATGATGAGCGACGTCAAGGACGAGATCGATTTCGAGTTTGTTGGCTCAGACCTGCAGACGGCTCAGAGCAATTTCTACTTCCAGGGTATCACTGATTGTATGTATCTTCTTGTCGCCATGTATTGTCATCATTATCACCTACTAACAGCACGACAGACGGCAACAGCAAGAACCTCAGCGCCGCCAACACCGAGTCAACATGGCATACATACACCATCGACTGGCACCCTGACTACCTCAACTGGATTGTCGACGGTTCCATCCAACGCACCCTCCTCCGCAACGAGACCTACAACGAAACCATGGGACAATACCATTACCCCCAAACCCCCTCGCGAGTCCAGTTCTCCCTCTGGCCAGCCGGTCGTGCTGGAAACGCACAGGGCACCATCGACTGGGCCGGCGGAGAGATCAACTGGAGTAACAGTGCCGACATGGCCAACGGATACTACTACGCCATGGTCAAAGATGTCACCATAGACTGCTACGACCCACCCCAAGGCTACAACAACCAGGGTTCCAACTCTTACTACTACGACAATGTCGCTGCCACCAACGACACGGTCGTCGTCGGCAAGAACGGCACCATCCTTTCTTCTTTCCTAGCCACTGGTGAAAACCCCAAGATCGGAGCAAAGTCCTCGGCCTCGACGACTGGAAAGAACAGTCAAGCCTCTTCGACATCTACACCTGAAACTGTTCCCGGTGACTCTGGCGGTGGTCTTCGCGGCGAGCAGAACCCCACCGATGGCTCCGACTCTAGCAGTGGCAGTTCCTCGGGCTCTACCGGCGGTTCTTCTTCCTCTGGCGGCGGTGGCAGCACTGTCGTCCAGAACGGAGGTTTCTCGCAGGGTTTGACCACCGATACCAACGACGGTAACAGGGTTGTTGCTGGCAGTTTGGTCGCTCTCGTCGCTTTCTTTGCTGCCGCCATGTTGCTGTGATATCAGCAAACCATCTGACAGCATTACATCAATCTCGCTGTATCTCGTATTGTTTTTTTTTTTTTTTTTCGTTTTCTGGTTTACCATTTTTTTCTCTCTCGGACTATTCACGCTCTCATCTTCTTGTCTATGATTTTCTCTTTATTGCTTGTTGTTCATCATGACTTTTTTTTTTCTTCTTTTTCCAAACCAAGCTTAATCGCTCAAAGTCATTTTTTTTTCTGTTCTTTTCCTTTGCATAGCGACTTTCTTTTTTCTGGTCTGGGAAATAACGAGAAATCTTAATTTTTGGAAAGGAGTAGGAGAAGGAGAAGAAATGAATAAAAAAATCCTTGTACAGTACCACAACCAAAAAAAGACAATGTCTTCAACCAATTGCCCGAGTAACTCTGTTTCCTACAACGATGAACTTGTAAGAAGGCAATCTGTACGGAATTGATAGGCATCTCCTCACCATGTTCAACCGAGATCAATCGTGTTCTTGTTTCTTGGTGAAGAGGTCGCTGTTTTTTCGTAAAAGAGTTTTTGATACTTGGGGTTGTCTAAAATTGTCGATTTCACTGGGAAATGGTGTATGATGCACTCTTTACGACGTTTCGTGCTGTGTATAATGCATTCCTCGTATCATTTCTCGTCAAACTCATGCTTCATATACTATGTTGATGCTCATACTCCCCTCATCTCGATCCCGAGGTTCTGTTTTCTGTGGGGGGGGGGGGGGGGGGGGGGGGGGGGGGGGGGGGGGGGGGGGGGGGGGGGGGGGGGGGGGGGGGGGGGGG
>BSBH01000037.1:0-211434 GCA_026013035.2 Dothideomycetes sp. NU30
AATTGTGGGGGGCAAATAATTTTTTTTTTTTTTTTTTTTTTTTGTTTTTTTTCTTGGGGGGTTAAACGGGCCCCCCCCCCCCCCCCCCCCCCCATCTAAAACTCCATGTTATCCTTTTGTTCTCAAAAAACAACAACAGTTGTCTCTCAGGTCACCACTGATCAGAACCTCGATCTTCCCTCGAGGGTTATAAGTCCAGCGCTGTAGGCCATTTGGTACTTTTGAACGCTCCCTTGAAGGATGACCGGGTTTGGGGACGGTGGGAGTGTTTGCGTGATCATAGTAGTCAAGGGGTTGCTGATGATGAATTTGAAGTGAGCGGGAGTTTACTGGCCTAACACTGTGTCAAAATCTTTGCTTGAGATGTGATGCTAATCTTTGTGATGGATACTGTTCGAATCTCTGTTCTGTTCCACAGCCGACTCGTTGTTGGAGGACGAGGAAGAAATCGCATCCGAGGACGATGAATCAAGCCTAGTAGTCTTGATTTCCTTGCCAAAATCGGCGTGAGAAAGACCTTTACAGTTATCATGTATCACACTTTGCATCTCCGAAGAGGTTGAGCGTGATTCAGCAGACCTCTGAAATTCGGTATACTTCTGATTATGTTTGTCGTTCGAAATAGTGCCGTTGCCTTGCCTTTCGACCTCAACACAGTGACTGAGTTGAGGAGCGTGTTCAAGGTATCCAGGCTGCTGCAGCTGTCCCAGCCCGGATTGCTCAAAGGAAGGTGGAAGAGGCTGGGAAAATTGTTGCTGCCCTTGGCAAAAGAACTGCTGAGCAGGGAATTGAGCACCATACTGGAAGTCGTGGCTCTGGTGGTATTGAGTGGAAATGTGTGGATGTTGTGGGTTTTGAATGTGGTGTTGGAAAGGGGGAACGAAATGTTGGACAGACTGCGGCTGCTGTAGGGCTGAGAATTGCTGTGGAAAGAAAGGAGGTCCGTACTGGTAGTCTTGTCCCTGATGGTGTGAATAATTGATGTGGTGTTGTTGGAAGAATCCGAGATATTCATGACTAG
Source organism: Dothideomycetes sp. NU30 (assembly GCA_026013035.2). Taxonomy (NCBI): domain Eukaryota; kingdom Fungi; phylum Ascomycota; class Dothideomycetes; species Dothideomycetes sp. NU30. The sequence goes on from BSBH01000037.1 coordinate 1,022, forward strand.
GCTGTTGTTGACCAGGAAAATGATGACTGGGGATTTGGTAGTCGTAACGAGGATCCAGGCCTTGTTGATACAGAGGACCAGAGCTGAATTGCTGATAGTCATCGTGGTAGAAACGGGTAGTCTCGTCGTATCCAATTGCTCCCTCATACGCTGCTGCCACCATCTCTTCCAAGTGCTTCTTGTTGGGTGACATGCCAGGTCTACCAAGCTTATGCAGACCGCACCTCGATTGACCCTGGAAACAAACGTGGCATGAAGTGTGTTTGAGACAGACTTGACGGCCATGAAGACAGTCTAAGCAGTGTAGTGCGCAGGCTAGAGTCGGGGTGCATCTCACACAGTGGTCGGAGCATGGGTGTCTACCTGAGACACATTTGGTGCAACCATTCATTTTTGGATGTCAAGTGGCGCGGTTGGATTGGGATAAGGAGAGGAGTACGCAAGGGTGATAGAAGATGCTGTGATGGCCGGCGATGGGACGAAAGTGGGAGGTACTGCAACGACTGATGATGGATATGGGAATATGTGCAAGTAACAGGGATTGTGCAGACGTGTGATTCAAGGCAGCAAGATGGTGACAGAGCAAAGGAAAGAGGAAGTATTTTTTTGTGTTGCACAGAGTAGAACGAGAGTGGCGGGTGTGTAAGTGAAGGGACCAAAAAGTGAAAGCAGATAAAGGATGATGGTGGCACGACAATCAGACAAACCCATAACTCTTTTGCTGTAACATTTCACAATGCTTGAGAACCTCAACAGAGAGCATTGAGTGACGATAAACCATGTAGGTATACAGAAGGATGATATTGCTAGAAGGAAATCTCACTGAGAGCCCTGGATAACCGTGAAATCTACAGCTCTCAACTGGTTAGTGCCCGCTTGCCATTATGCTTTATGAACCCCTGCAGTGCCATTACTCACAGCAACAACAAGGAGAGCCTGTATCAGTAAAGACTTGCAGGCGAGAACGTCCAAATCTATGGCGGTATACCATGATATCATGTATCATGATAACTCACTATGTTGCTCAGACTCCCCGCGAGACTGTCACTCGACAAGATCATGGGCGGGATTATACAGGGGGTTTCGATAGACAACCTACATCATGGAGTACTAACCATATTCCTCGAGTATCAGACTGATGGTAGCAAGTATCATCTCAGGAATCAAGTTTGACGTTGACTAGAACCCGATGAGCATCCGAAAATTTGCCGACTCGTGCTATGCTGTCGCATATATGCTGTCGCATAGGTATTCAATTAGCTAAGATAACTACTCAAGACTCCAAAATACTCCTAGTAGTGATCCTTGATTTTCCGTGTCTCATGATTGACCCTCCTTGCTATTAACATGTTTGCCATATCCCTCCCATTATTGTACAACCAAGTACATCGTTATCCGTGAGATGTACGTACGACTAGAAATCCATGCCCTCTCCACTCTCTTCTCTCGCACGCTTCTCACCCGTAATCTCATCCTTCATGATAGCATTGACATGACTTCGGAAATACTCAATGTAAGGCTTGAGGCTCGTCTTCTGCCAGTCCTGTATCTTCTCGGAAGCATCATCGCCAGCTTTCCACGCGTCAATCTCGGCCAACAGTTGTTGTACAGTCGGCACATTTTCAGGCTCAAACTCCTCGAAACGCCTTGCGTCAATTGGCACACAAATTCTGCCAGTCTTGGGGTGAATAACAAACGGACTCTTGAGCAAATGGTTGAGCTTCTTGGAAACTTCGGCATCAAGGCGTGGGTAAGTATATTCAAGTCGGACATCCTGTTTGGCGTGGACAAGGGTTTCCGGTGTGAGGCTCGATAGTGATCCAGAGATGGAAGCAACCGCATCGATATCTGCCCATTTCTGAGCGCTACTGCGGTATGGAGCGCTGTCCCACTTCCTCTGCAACGCTGCAGTCAAGCTCTTGTCTGGCAGCAATTGTAACAAATGTGCTGCCTTCTCTGGCGTTGCCCAGGGATCTTGACCGTCGAGCACGTCTGATTGGAAATGTCCGTTCAGCAATTTCAGACTACGACTATAGCACAAACGTGTTAGCATTTCTTGTCTCTACAATGGCGTAGCATGATACTCACTCGATATGTGGGTGCAAAGGTCGTCGTGCATTCACCTTCTTGCCACTCTTGTCACCACCTTTCAACAGCTCAAGGTATCCAGCCAGCGAACGTCGTTTGGTGTCATCCATCTCCCTTGCTCTCTTGTCGCTGATCCAAGCGTGCGCACCACGTCTTCCGGAATAAACCCAAAGAATGTGCTTGAAGCCAAAGTCATCCCTCAGAGCCTTGTCTATGACCTTGATGGCCATGGTTATGAATTGCCAGCATTTCTGGCAGATTTCGGCTCCTGAACAGCATGTTCTAATCTCATCATAATCCGTCATATCGATATCGAATACCAGCTCCTTGGCTAGAGGCCGGAAAGCGCTGGCGTTGCGTATTGACTTTCTGTCACGAGGATTGGCCGAATACACAGGACCGATTTCGAAACGGGTCGGAGTGAGCTGTACACACTGTTTGCGCAGATCTTCTGCAGTATTGAAGGACTGGTATCTGATATAGGCATCGTTGGGCAAGACGAAAGCGAACTCGCGGTTGCTGAAGTCGGTAGTCGTGGTTGGCGAGTGGTTAAGCCATTGGAACAGATACTTGAAGGGGAAGAGTCTTTGGTAGAAGGCACGCATGACCTGATCGTCAGAAGCTGAGCCGACCGTCGCTTGTGGCTCACTGCGGCTTGTTAGTACATGGAATTAGCGAGACGCTGCTGAATGTGACATACACATCATTCTGCGATTGTGTTTTGGTCGGAGCACTTGAAGTGAACTCGTCGTCTTCGTCGTCATCATCGAACATGTCTTCCAGCGAAGTCTTCTCGGACGTGACTACTGCGGGTGCTGGTGGTGAGGCTTGTGAAGCCTCATTGCCCGAGTCTTTCTCTGCTTCTGGAATCTTGTCTGCGACGTCAGGCATGATTGTATCATCGACTGGGGGTGATGACCCAGGACTTGATGTCGTGGAGTGTGGCATCTTCGCAGTGGACTCTTCGTAAGCAATTGTGGTATATCGGTAATAAGGATATGAAGAAGTGGTGTTGGTTGTTGATGGCCTGTAACGCTTCTACTCGGTGTTACGCGTTGAGGCACGCCAGAACGCGTTGTCGCGTTTGATTGATTTGCATAAGTACAAGCATAAGTATAGTATTATGCGGATCCTACACCTACCTCTTTCCTGTTTCGACCAAAAACATCGCTTTGTTGCTTTTCAATCAGCTGGTCTGATTTGATCGACCGAGTCCATGACAACCAAAGTCGACAAATCCTACGCGTTTGCGTACCTGTCTCCTCCAATCTTTGACTCTTCATAACCTGTCCTTCACTACATAAAAAGCCGATCACAGTACATTACATTGCAATGGACTCAAATGTAGCCACCGGGATGGACTACATCAGTGACGACTCTGACTTTTATGGTTTGCGCAGTCTGATACTCTCATCTGTACTCAACATACTGAGAGAGGTACAGGCACAGCGAGAACACGTAGAAGGCTAGAAAACTGCAGCGAAAAGGTGAACTCTCTACAGCTGATTAGAGATTGGGCCAAGAATAGAGTGGCCCATCCAGTCCCAATCGTTGCATCAACCGAGCCAACTCAGCAGATACTTTACAGCAGACTCGAAGGTTTGTTGTCAGCTCGTCAGCTGAACGAGACCGTCGATGAATTCTTGAAACGTCTACCACCAAGAACGACTCTATCTAGCGAGGCCGGTCCCTGGATCTGGATCACATGTCCTATCGTCAAAGGTAAAGGCAAGAAGGCAGCAGATCGCGGCCATGAACCCGAGTCCGGCGCTTCAGAAGACACTATGGAACGTGCCTATGCATTGCTGAACCAGTTCGATGGTGAGCAAAAACGCATCAAGGGCAACAACTTCGAATCTCCCCAGTCAACAATCATGAGGTTGCTCAGTCCTCTAAGAGAGAAACTCAAGGAAGATTTACTTGACCTCGCTGTGGCGGGCAACACTACTAATGGCAAAGTAAGAATAACATCAAGAGCCTGCTACGCTGTAAGCCTCTAACAAGTGTTAGTGGATGCTGTTCCCAACCGTGGATGAAGTAAGCAGAGTCTGGAGACTTGTTGCCGAAGCTGTCGTGGATGGCAGATTAGGAGATACGGCCAAAGTGGCTACTGCAGATCCACCAAGTATCTTCGCTGGCTCTCAAAACACTAATTCAGGCCGTCTCATATGCATCTACACTCAGGACTTCTATAACGTCGACGACATCCGAAGAGTTCTCAGCGAACTCGTCAGTCTCGGGCTTGCTCCACGCGCTGGGGAAGGCAGGCCCATCTACTACAAATGCAATTTCTATACCTACCTCGGGATCGATTCAAAGAACAGCTATGGTCTCAAAGCCAGTCTGTATTCTAGCCAAGATTTGCTGAATCCGGTAGGCACTTCGAAGCGAAAGCATCAAGGTTCGGGCCATGATGGATTCAAGGGCAAGCAACAGACGATTACGGCTTTGATGAGCAACAAGAGGAGAAAGTATGAAGCGTGAATGTTGGAAGGCTGGCGTTGGCTTACTTGCTGATATTGAAATACCCCTACGGCGTGTGCGGCGTGTACTGTATGACTCTTTTCTGGTTTCGTTTCTGTTGCCGCGCGTGAATGACTCGGGGCCAGACTTTACTTGCTGATATCCTGTATAAAGGCCTGGAAAATGGCATTGCTTTCTACCAATTCTCATTGAAACGGTTGCACGCCAATGCCGTTTTGCGTGCAGCAATTTCTTGTTGTATTGTGTCTTGTGGGATGTTGAAATGAGTTGAATCTTTGCCAGAGTTTCGCAGCTCGTTGTCAATGACCTTCCGATTTGCTCCAGATACAGGCTCTCACGTGCATCAGTCATACAGCCTTTACTGGTGCTGACTTGCCTTCCTAGCAGATCTTATCATGCCGTCTCATGCAGCAGAAAATGGCGTGCACCTTGGACCCAGTTGACATTCGGGTCGACCATTCAAGATGCCAGCATTCAGAGTCCAGACGTCCACGTGGTACTTCCACTCGGCGCTCGGAAGTTCAGAGACGACATCCGACAAAAGTGTCGATACAACTTTTGTGTAAAGCGATCGAGTAACCATCGAATAACCATCGAGTAACAGCTATGCTCGTTTAGGTAACAACAAGCAAAATCATACGGAGAAACTCTGTTCGTCCATGACTTTTCCGGTCATCTCCGCTTATCACGACTGAGGATGTTTCCTCTTCGACCGCAATAGCACAACATGTACTCACGAACGTAGCAAAGGACACTGTAAATCAAACGGGGAGGTGCTCGCTTTCTATCTATATATATATATATATATATATATGTATTCATCATACTGCCCTTCTATCGATAAGGTATCTATCCTTTCGACTCTTCTTATCTCTGGTCAAGATGCCCAAGAAATCCAAACTCTAAATGCTATTGGTCGGTCGGCTCCGGCACGCCCGAGTCTCAACTTCCTTATCGGCACAGCCAACAACGTTGCTCAACCATGAAGTTCTGTTCACCGCAACCTTGGCTCGCTGTCTGGAATTTTGATCGAGTAATAGATCAATTCGATGATGGCAAAATCAACGAGAACAGCTTTCCATGGGCCGTTTTTGTGCAGTGCTTCTTTGTTATTTACTCTTTCGGATTGGTCCTTGGCCGCCTCTCCTTTTTACCTCGGGCGTGGCCGTAGCATGCCGTTGAATCAAACGTAGGTATGTAGCCGGCATACGAGATGCCCGGGTGGATCTCGACGGGCCTTTTGAAACATCTCCAAGTACCCCATGGTCAGTTGCGATAAGAGGCGTCCTACCCCAGAAGTGTTTGCATGACATCTCTTCCGCTCCATCTTTGTCTCCTCTTCTTTAGGTGGAGTCAGACCCTTCTTATCTCTTGTACTTCTTCCATCCTCCTCCTCATCCCCAGACTTTATACCTATCGATAAGCCCTGTCCTTGACTGTCTCCATATCCTTTCCAGACCAAGGTGTTTCATTATTGTATGAAGACTGGAGCCGAAGTATAGCAAGAACAACGTAGCAACATTCTCAATCATGGCACCTCACGCTCTCTCGCCCGCGGTCCGTTCGGAGGCCACTTCGCCTTCCCCTGCAACAACGTCACAAAGCGATATTACAGTGCTAGCATCCTCAAGAGCAGTGGTACAGGGTAGGCTCACCGCCGCAACTATCGCCATATCCACCGTAACCGGCAAGATCCAATCGATCTGGAGTTCTGTATTGCCAGCATCTTCTTTCCCAGCAGGTACACCTTATGTCGACCACTCACCACACATCCTACTTCCTGGCCTTGTGGATGCACACGTACATCTGAATGAGCCCGGAAGAACAGAATGGGAAGGTTTCTGGACTGGCACGAGAGCGGCTGCATTTGGTGGTGTTACAACAGTGGTGGATATGCCTCTCAATGCCATTCCTCCTACAACAACGGTCGCCGGCTTCGAAGAGAAGATTGCTGCCGCGCAAGGAAAATGCTGGGTCGATGTTGGATTTTATGGTGGCATTGTTCCTGGCAATGCTGCCGAATTGAAGCCATTGGTACAGATGGGTGTCAGAGGATTCAAAGGTTTTCTCATAGACAGTGGTGTAAGTACCGGGTGGACAAAAGACCTGTCTCTTCACAGCTAATCTTCTTCTCTTCACCAGGTCGAAGAGTTCCCCGCAGTGTCTGCCGCAGACATTCAGAAAGTGTTCCAAGAATTGGCAGACGAGCCAACAACAGTCATGTTCCACGCTGAAATGATCCCGCCAGTTGCCGCATCCGTTGGCGACGACGTTCAGACCTCTGAACCACCTTTGGTTCCCAGCGGTCCCTTGGACGTCTACCAAACCTTCCTTGACTCCCGCCCGTCCACGTTCGAAACCTACGCCATCCTTGAGATCTTGAGTCTAGCACACTTGGCACCGAAATTGCCCCTACACATCGTGCATCTGTCTGCTGTAGAAGCAATCCCCATGTTGAGGGAAGCCAGGGCAAAGGGCGTCAACATCACCGCGGAAACATGTTTCCACTACCTGTCGCTTGCGGCTGAGGCGATCAAGAACGGAGACACAAGACATAAGTGCTGCCCACCAATTCGCAGCCAGAGCAACCAGGATGGTCTGTGGGACGAGATGACTCGTCCCGATGATAGTGTCATCAAAACAGTCGTCTCAGATCACTCTCCTTGCACACCGAACCTTAAGCTACTACCTGCAAACGTACCAGGCGCACTCGAGACCGCGGTCGCAGACGATTCTAGCGCAGGCGATTTCTTCTCCGCCTGGGGTGGCATCAGCAGTGTTGGTCTTGGTATCAGTGTTCTATGGACCGAGGCCCAAACCCAGCGCAAGAACGTCACCATTGAAGATGTGGTTCGCTGGTGCTGTCTCAACACGGCTAAGCAGGTTGGTCTCGAGCACTGCAAGGGTGATATTGCTGTCGGTTTCGACGGTGACATTGCAGTGTTCGATGACGAGGCCGAGTTCATCGTTCAGCCCAATACCATGCTCTTCCGTAACAAATGCAGTCCTTATCAGGGCAAGGCACTCAAGGGTGTTGTCAAGGAGACTTGGCTCAGAGGTCACAAAATTCACACCAGAGATCATGGGTTTACTGACAAGATGGGTCCTCAGGGACGCCTCCTCCTAGAACCTAGACAGAAGCTGGAAGCGTAATGTGTGGATTACGATGTAAAGGAGGTTGTGATAAGTATGTTTGAAAGCATAGAAGAGCGTGCGTTGTTGAACTTTTTGGCATTGCGAGTAGTTTAGGCATTTTAGTTCTCGATTACAGAGTCTGATTATGAATGGATATATATACCGACCTGGTTGATTGAACAAGACGATGTCCATGGTACCAGACCACTATTAGTATTCAGTTGAGGCCGTGCCACATGTTCCATTCAATTCAATCGACGTCTTCTGCGATTGGTAGTCGGTACGTGGTAGGCAGGAAGGTCAAATCAGACAAAGAAAGAACAACCTCGGCAACGCCAAGACCAAATCCCCCTCAACCTTACACCAGCTTTCTCTGACAATTATAGACGCCATCGAGCATCAGGGATCAAACATCAAGAATTTTCCTGAACGATCACCATCATGTCAGCACAAGAATCGAAGCGATTCGAGCCCAAGCACAAGGTCGATCTTGATCCTCCCAAGGATGATCCTATCAGCCTTGACTACCTCTCCAAATGCGATGGTAAATCATGCATCGGTACCTTCGCATATTATACAAGCAATATATCTGACTTCTTGCTCAAGGAACACACGAGGGCTATCCTACATACGTAGCCATCAAGGTAGACAGCTTCATATCGTCTCTCTAGATGTGACTATCCCAAGCTGACATTGATAACAAAAGGGCACTGTTTTCGATGTTACAGGCAACAAGGCATATGAACCGGGTGCCTCATATTCTAGTAAGTCATTCTCAACTCCTCTTAAGCTCATCATTCTCTCCGGCGAGAAAAAGAAATCTGTAACTTACATATTCGACCAAAAGTCTTCGCAGGCAAAGACGCCTCAAGAGCACTAGCCCAGTCCTCACTCAAAAAGGAAGAATGTCGTCCAGAATGGGAAGATCTGTCACCAGAACACAAGAAGACACTGGAAGAATGGTTCATCTTCTTCAGCAAACGCTACAACATCAAAGGAAAGGTTGCCACCGATAACGCGAATTTGTAGTTTTGAGTTGAAATGAATTGAGACTTGAGATTTTCCTAACTCTTGTCACAAGGGGTCATACGCAAACAACTTTCTGTTTGAATATAATATACCTGGATAGAGATATATCCATTCTGATATGGCAGTGATCTCCTGACACGATAACCAAGAAGATGAAAGCAGATAATGACAGTTCTTTGACACTTTCGGTCAAACACAAGCCCATGTCAGAAGATCACTCAACGACAAAACATAAAGTTCTCATGAAATTCGCAAGAACATTCATCCTTTCTTCAGCATGCAAACGAAAAGAAGAGAACAAGAAGAGAACAAGAAGAGAACAAGAAGAGAGTAAGAAGAGGACAAGAAGAGGACAAGAAGGAAGAAAGAAAAGGAGGAAACATAGATGTTTCCAAAACAGAACAAAAAAATACTCAGACCGATATCCCACTCAGCATCTGCACAACCAATCCCATCAGCCATATCCTCATCAAGAGGAAAAAGAAGAAAAGAGAAACCTCGAGAGATTCGGAATCTTGTTTACCAAACAGCAAAAAGAAGAAACTCACATCTGCCGACTCCAAGCCATCATCCTGCCGGCACACTGCGGACAAGATTTTCTGACGCGAACGTGTTGTCCCAATTTCCAGATCCTCTTTCTGCACTCTGCGTAAGCTGCGAAACGACAGAGTTTGCCCAGCTGCTTGCCGTCGTGGCCACAGCTATAGTGGATCGAGTTCCAGGTACACATTTCTTTTATTTTCGTTGTCCTTGTTTCTCTTGTCTCTCTGTTCTTCTCCCCCCTTCTGTTTTCTCTCTCTTGGATTATCGAGAGTGACAAGAGGGCAAATTGGGATGGAAACAGGTAGATTTCGTCGATGTTTTCTTTCTCTTGTTACAGCTTCTTTGCTTTTTTTTTTTTTGTTTTGAAATCGTGTTCTCAGATTGTGTTTTCGTGGTCTCGAGTTGTGTGGTATCAAACTCTCGTTGTTCCTCAAGATGATCGTTACGAAGGTATTTTCTCTTGCGACTTTTCTTCATCCGAAGAGAAGAAGAAGAAGAAGAGTTGATATCCAAAAAAAGCTTTTTTTCACACGCTCTTTCTTCCCTTTTATGTTCGAGGATCGAAAGAATTGTCACAATGACATTTTTTTACTCTTGCCAACAAAGATAGAACAGAAAGACTAAAAGCAAAAAAAGGATTAGCAAAAGCCGCAGTACTATATCAAGTTTTTTCTCTCTTCTTCCCTTCTGAAGAAAGCGCTTGGAGATGTGTGTTTTCCTCCCCTGCCTCATGATACATGTAACGTTACATGGAAAACTTGCTTTGCTGTTGTTGTTTGCTTTGCTGGGTGGGTACAAGCATAATCGAAAGATGCATTGCATTGCCAGCGAGGCAAAAAAGAGTCATGAAAACAAGGCTTTTCGTGGTGTTGAATCGGCCTTCCTTTTTCTTGGTCGTAATTGGTCTGTGGATGTCACAAGCAGGAAGGAGGGATTTGTTGGTCCATCAAGATTCTTCTTTCTTTCTTGTTATCTGGGAGATATGATGTAGAGATAACACATTGCTTTGTTTTGACACGATGTCTTTTCCATGACAACACGTTAGGGAATGGGCCAGGCGATGAAATCCTTTCATTGATGATCATTTGCCCAAGCCTGTTGATTCAAAATCTTATGATCCAGAAATCATTTATATAATGCCATATCATCAGTCGTCGTCGTCTCGACCTCCCGAAAATGTCTCCTAACTCTTCTAGCGGGTCAAATTTACAAACACCTTCCTTCACGCAGCAACGGTCAGACAACGACCTTGAACCCTATACCTAGAGATCACCGACCTTGCAACACAAGACAAGAAGCCTCTCTGGATCCCCCAAACTACGACATTTTTCAACGACCCATCCTCTGTCTCTGACCATAATACGCACAGTGACGACAGTATTCAGTAGGATTTGACCACTCGCGCTTGATGGACCAAGCACCAAAGCATTGATGGTTCGAGTCGTTGCGGGCAAAGTGACAGTACTTGATTAGCCGACGGGCCGAGTGTCCACAACCGAAATGGATGTTTTCGAATTGGCACATTGCTTGAGTTTTGTGTGTGCGAGAGTGCGTTATGTCTGATTAGGCATTAGTCAGGAGAGTGTTGGTAGATGGCGAAGGAGAAGAGAAGGGAATGTTACCTTGAACGGGACGAGGTGCTGGTGGTAGTGGTGGGATGGTACGGTGGTAGGTACCTGTCAGAGGAGACGGGAGTGTTGTGGATATCGGGAGGGATGGGAAGAGACGTTTGTCGTCTTCTGTGGATGTAACAAAAGGCTGAGTCGGGAAAGCTTGATATAACTTTGTAGTGTCTCGACAGAGGAAGTTTTGATGATGGATTCTTTCCACTTGACGAGACTGCCCGGTGGTTCTTATACACCATTGAGCTTCTGACTCCGAGGAACATATCAGCTGTTCTTCCTTGTCTTGTCGACTTGTTCTCTTGACTTCTCAGATCTTAAGTGCAGGAGAGCTGTCACTCAAGGAATATGACAGACGGATATCTGCACAAAGGCATTCCTGTGGTGGACCATTACTCGCATAACATATCTGCTTCTGATTCATCTGCTCATGAAGCACACGTCAAGTAAAAGCGTCGAACTTGAAGCAATTTTGTGATGAGAGATCCCGTAGTCGTAACATCAGCTACGGACAGCAGCCGACAGCAAACGATTGAGCTGCATAGCGATGAATAGATTCTTGGATCAAGGTCAATTCCGGTGCCGTGGACTTTTTCGTTGACTGACCATATGTTTGCTCGATATACATCGGGGACGCACGTGAAATGCAATCTTGACATGTTGACATGTTGAACTGATCCGAAGAGGTAACATATGATTCCGAAAGCATCAGAAGTTCTTTCACAATCGAGCCAAAGAATAACCTGTCAACATGAGCCGAGTGCATACTGGCTTGTGCTGTGCGTCTTTGACTTCTGGAAAGAACAGAGAAGACACACCTCCTTGGTAACACAATACCAAGGCATGTCTTTCATGTACTCCCATAACCAGGGTAGCGGGTGCCGGCAGGCATCCCGACAACTTCTTGTGGGACTAAATTGTCCAGGTTACCCGAACCTGGCCTCCCCTGCAGATTCTAGCCTGCGCGCTTTCCAATTGGATGGACCGATGCGAGATAGATCGTGTCGTGCAGGCGAATATTCTGTGGTTGACTCTGATGGAGAGGAACATTCGAAATTTGATACTTGCCGAGTTGCCCTGCTGGGAAACCACGATCATGTTGTATTGTGATTACAATATTGGAAAGAGTAGGAACGACTGTGCTTTTGTGACATGATAAGAGAGGAAATAATAGATAAAGAAACCATAGAAACTCCAAGTGCGATGCAGAAGAGAAATGCATGTCCTGCTTGTTTGCCCAACCATCACAAATGAAAAAGATGTAAAAGAGGTATACACAAAGAACATGCATGACAGGTCCAAGCAACGTCAAAGCACGATCATCGACTGGCTCGAACAATAGGGTCATGTCGTACATGATAGAGCCGACTTGCTGACAGTTGCCAGACAGGTCAGAGTGACAGCTCTTAAGCCGCACCCTTCTTGCGAGCACGACGAACCATACGCTTCTGCTGAATTATCCGCGTCCTCTTGGCCAGCTTCTCTGCTTCCTCGTCCTGCTTCTTCTCGCCTTCACTCTTATCATCTGACTTGACATCCCGCTTACGCTTGCGGTCATCGAACTTGCCCTTGCTGCGATCACCCGAGAAAGACTTCTTGTCGGTGGCACCGTCCTCGGCCTGCCTGGCGGCGTACGAAGGCTGGCGAGACTTTTCCTCCATCTCCTTTCTTCTCTTGACGACCTGGGCGTTCTCAATGGCGAATTCGACGATCAACCTCTTCTTGCGATCGGCAAGCGCTTCCTTGGACATCTGTTGGTTCTTCTTGCCCTTGCCCTTGGCCTCCTGCTCCTGTGCCTTGTAGCCGATGGCGTGACCGTTCAACCAACGCAGACCCATAAGTGCCGAACGATGTGTGTAGTACTCGATGAAACCGTAACCGCGACTACGACCTGCACCCGTGCTTTCGCCAACCTTTTGGCCCTCACGACCTTCAAAGACAATCTTTGCCTGCTTGACGACACCCTTGGCGCGCTTCTTGCGGTCGGCCTCGGCTTTCAGCATCTCCTCTCCACCTCGGGCGAGTTCTTCCTTGGACAGGCGTTGACGCTTCTCCTCCTTGACATCCTTGGCGAAACCGACGACGGCTTCTCTGGCAAGCTGCTTGAGATCCTTGGAAGTGATTGATCTGGGGATGTTGCGGATAGAAAGACGAGTGAGACTCAGAGACAGCGATGGGTTGCCCTCGATCAGAGTCTTTCTTTGCTTGGCGCTGGCTTCTCTCATGGTTTGCTCGGAAGGAGCAAGCTCGGCCCACATTGGCGAGTTGGAAGCAATTGTTCCTTCGGACAGCAGGTATAGACGTCTCTTGTCGGTGTCACGCTTGAAACGGTTGGCGGCACCTTCTTCAGTCAGACGATTGGCTTCTGACTTGTTGACAGCACGGGAGACGTGCAGGACGCGGCCTTCCATGGTGAACCTTCCAGTGGGGTCGGCGTCTTCATTCTGCAGAACAGAGTGTGTGACAGCAGCCTCCTTGGCCTTGGGGCCATTTGTTTGAGGGGCTTGTTGTCTAGGAGCAATCTTCAAGCAGTTGTCGGCGTCCTCAATGTTGTAGAAGCAAACGAAACCAGTTCCTCTAGGTCTTTCGGTGTCACGGTCAACAACGATTCTGGCGTAACGGACAGAACCAAACTCTGAAAAGTGTTCGTCGAGGTCATCGTCGGTAACGGAGAAGGGAATGTTGCGGACGAAAAGAGTAGATGAGTTGTCGGACTGTCTCGGCTCTTCGTCTTCATCATCCATGTCATCCATGTCTTCGTCCTCGTCAACTTCAGAGCCAGATTCGTCATCCTCGTCGTCGCCGTTCATGATGTGTTCATTCTCGTCGTCTTCAGCATCATCAGCGTCTTGGTCGGCATCCTCGGCGTCGTCGGCATCTTCTGCCTCATCGTGGGGTGTGCTGTCCCAAGTCTCCTTGTCAACGGCCCAATCGACAGCCAAAGCTCTGCCATCAACATCCTTGCCATTGACACCCTCGATGGCCTTTTCAGCATTGGGCATGCCACGCATGATAACAAAACCGAAACCACGGAGAAGGCCTGACTTTTGCTTGGGCAAGACGGCGTGCTTGACTTTGCCATAGCTCTGGAACAGCTTGGCCAGCTGGTTGGGGTGCTTGATGGTCCAGGGAAGGTTGCGGACAATCAGTCTGGGCTGCTGGGCAGAGGCGCGCTCTTTGTCACGCTTCTCCTGGAACTTCTGACCGGCAGTGGGAGCAGCCTCGGCGCCGGGCTCCTTCTCACGATTTCTTGGCTCGGCGACCTCGCAGCGAATCTTCTTGCCATCGACAGTGTGTCCGTTGAATTGTTCCTTTGCTTTTTGGCAGTCCTCGGCGTCGGCGAAGGTAACAAAACCGTAACCCTTACATCTCTTGGTCTCTTTGTCCGTGACAGCGACAGCGTGCTTGATGGGGAACGAAGCAGAGAACAACTCGGTCAAGGACTCGGCAGTGGTAGAAGCAGGCAGGGAGCGAATGAAAAGAGAACGGCGCTGAGAAGCCGCCTCGTTCTCGCTCTCAGTTGAAGACTTGGTAGGCTTTTCTGTCGTGTCATCGGTGGTTGCTTCGACTACATCAGCAGCGGCGGCTGCTTCCATGGACAGTCTTTGCTTCTTGCGTGGGGGCATCATGGTGTGTAAGAGTTGTATTGTGGTGTGGTGTTTCTTTCGGGCAAGAAGAAAAAAAGTGTAGCAAGCATTTGAGACTTTCACTTTTCTCCAGAATTTCTCAAACCGAGGCCGAGCTCAAGACGCTTTGACCAGTTTCACAAGCTCGTCACAAGTCAAAGTCCATCTTCAGCGAAAACGTCTTCTCTGGCACAATTACTGCATATTCTGTCAAGATAATTATCAATATAATTGGTACAATACAGACCAACTATCATACTCCTCATGCCATGCGCCAGGCTATACTCTCAAACATGGTGCTCGTTCCTTCCGTCCACAGGTCAAGGTGAACCAGAAAGAGCCGCAATGAGGTCGAGTGCCGGCCATGCATTCCAATAACTCATTCGAATGCCACACTCGTCAATGATGAGGAATGTACAATGAACCAGCTCATGCCTTGGCGACGGGCTGGTCAACCATCAGTTGCAGCAATGACATGACTACCTCGGACGCGGCAAGCGTCGTTGTCTCGCCCGGATTGTCATAGATGGGCGCTACCTCGACTGCAAACAGTCAGTGGCCGAACGAAGTCTCAACATTACATGAATAGGGAGACTTACCAACGTCTCCACCAATCACTTCTAGACCGCTGAGTCCATCTAGAATGGTCAACAACTCTCTGGTCGACCAACCACCTACCTCTGCTGTACCAGTAGCTTGTGCGGTCAGCATGAAAACCTATGCATTGGAGTGGAGATTGATATCTTACCAGGGGCGAATGCAGGGTCTAGAACGTCGATGTCCTATACTATGTTAGATACGAGTTATGGTATTGAACATGAATCACTCACAACACTAATGTAAACCTTGGTGCCAGCGACTCTTCGCTTGAGCTTCTCAATGACACCCTGAGGCGTCAATCGATCGATATCTCTTGCTTTGACGATTTCAAACCCGCAAAGCTTGTCATTCTTCAGGTCGTATTTCTTGTTGCCTAGAGGAGCTCTGATACCAGCGTGTGCTGAGGTATTGCGAACCAGACCCTCTTCGTGAGCAATATGCAGGAATGTTCCGTGATTAACTCCACTAAGAGAAAATAGATTAGTAGTGTACTCCTTCAATGATACGCCAACTTACGCATAATGTGAGATACCACCGCCCAGTACATCAGGGTCCCATGTATCTGCAACATATGTCAGTACAAGGTCCCGACCAGGATCGTTAATAGACTCGCCGATAGCATACCAATATGACTGTCGAAGTGAATAACGCTGACGGGTCCCCAATGGTGAAAAGTAGATCTCAACGCGGAGAGAGTAGTTGTATGATCACCACCGAGAGTCACAATACGAGGGACGGTGTAGTCCGAGCTGTTCGTGGCTAGACCAGACACGACCTAATAACGGTGAGCTTCTCTCCCTCACGAAGAGCAGATTGATATGCCCTTACCCTATGAGCCTTGTCGAGCTGTTTCAGAGCCACGGTATTGTCCTGAGACCATCAGCAACAAGATTTTAAGACAAGTCTAAGTATATAGAAAGGCATACCAAGAATGTGAGAGGAGCATCACCGCAATCGACGATAGTGGCCCAATCTGCAAAGACATTCTTGCCTGAGAGGGAGTCAGCCTGGCTCCATAATTGGTGAAGAAACCATCTCACCAGTATAGATGCTGTAAGCCATTTCTGGTATTATTCTCCTCGATCCTTGTCTGATGCCACCCGGTCCATAGCGAGCACCTAGTCAATATCAGTATTACCAACTCACAAATTCCGCTCCAAGTCTAATCACCTGGTCTTGCCGTCACGCCCTACATGAGGTCAACACGGAAACAGTCGTTTGAAACATGTTAAACATACAGTATCAAAAGGCGCTCCAAGAATTGCTATATCGAATTCATCGCGTATATCTCCACCCAAACAATGAATATAAGGAGTGTTGGCGAAAGTGGTCAAACCGGCGAACCGTGGAGTGCTAATGTCTGGCGAGTCTCCTGTATCGAGTCCATGTGCTAATGGGGCCTGGTAGGTGGCTACAGGTGGGAAGCTGATATCCCGAGCTGCCACGACCGAGGCAAGAAGCGGGATTGTTAGAGGTAAGATCATGGTTGAGTTGGAATATCAGACTCTTCAAGACTTCAAGAAAGACTGAATGTGCATTTATATACTACTGTGGACTGGAACCACAAAATCATAGACTCACACAGCATTAAGGCTATGCCTTCCCCATTAGGAAAGGTGCGATGTGAAGCGGGTTGACGTAATGATGGGAAGGTTCACAGCAACGAGTAAACAAAAGATAGCGTCGATATTGAATTTGACATCGAAACGAATGAACTACATGTACGGAGCAGGGGTATTCTGGAAATATTTTCAAGGCTTCTTCTCACCGGTCAACAAAGCTTCAGCGTCCTTGTCTCTGGTGTTGGTGCTTCCACTTCTCTCACTGGCCTGAAGCCCCTTTGGAGGGGCATCAGCAGAATCTGCCGTGACACTGGCACGGGCAGCCTCCTTCAGACGAGCAGTGTCTGACTCTCTGTGGTCCTTAGTCTTTGTCTCCTTCTCATCGTCACTATCGCCCAGACTGAAAGGGTCATTCTCGTCTGTGTCTGGATTAGGGGCAATCGAAGTCAAAGGTTGCCACTTGGCAGATTTGGAAACTCCGCTGGGAGAAGGCTGGCGTTGGTTTTTGCGATCAATGGCGTCAACCTCGTCCACTGGTCCAGACTGAGGTGGGCTGACGTTTGCTTTGAATAGATCGGGGTTTCCGAGGGGACGAGAAGAGGAAGAGTGACGGGAAGGAGCTGTATTCAATGTTAGGCATGTGCAGCAATGCGAGCAAAATCTTGGGCAGACTTACCTTCGTCGTCGCGGAGCTCTAGCGCGGTAAAGTCATCGTCAAGCATACGGTTGTCCGAGTCATAGTGACTCCTGTCGGTGCTCTTCCTGCTGGCCTCAGCCGATCTGCGGATGCCGTAGAGCTGCTCTGATTGTGATGGGCCAAAGTTTTGTCTGCGAGGAGGACTCTCCAATGTTGTAGGGCCGTTGTAGGGATCGTCATTGTCCTCTCCATCGAGACGCTTTCTAAAATCGGTGATCCACTTGTTGACCTTGGTCTGTGTCTCGAGGAAGCCCTTGCGGACGTTCTCCTTGATCTGTGGCAATTCATCTACGCCAGAACGTCAGCGCGAGCGCATGCATATCAGACACATGATATGGCCATACCATCGAAGAAGCTGTACTCCCTATCGTCCTCTTGAAGACCAGGACGGGCGGGTCTGCGAGTGGGCAGGGGCGGGCCTCTCTCGTCATCGTCGCCCTCATCGTCGACTCGGGCTCTGCGGTCACGGCCAGAGGATTGGTATTGCTGGGCTAGTCGGCGGGCCAGAGCCTCATCTGCCTCGAGCTGGGTTTGCTGTTGGGTAGGACGAGGTGGGCGCGGTGGAGGGGCCTCTTCGGGCTTGAAATCAGGGTCGGACATGGCTGAGCAAGCGTTAGTCGATGAGCGAACGAGTCGTACTACATGCAGGCAATGCGCACCTAGCAGAGCATTGAAGGCGGGCTCGACGTTGCCGCCACTGGCGAGCAGGACTGCATTAATGACCTTGTCGTCGATGGTAGGGAAAGCTTCCTTGAGAGTGTTCTGTGCCTGGGCATGGGGGCTAAGAGGGCGTTGGGGTTTGGCAGGAGGAGCTTCCTCTTCAGCGAAGCTGACTTTGGGCTTGGGGGTGGGAGTTGGGCTGGTCTTGGTGGGCTTGCTCTCTTCGTTTTCGTCGTCCCAGTCGAGCTCGCGTGCTGTTGTAGGCGACTCGGGGCGCGCCTTCTGTTTCTTGTCAGTAACAACATCAGCTGGTCAGCCGGTGGAAAGACACTGACAGGCTTGTCTGCAGGCGATGATTCCGACATGATTGTGCTGTATGTCGTGTATCTTGTCTTATGAGAATGAAAGAAGACGTGTGTCAACTAATAAGTGCCAAAGATGTTTGCCTAGACCGATCATCTCATGTCTGGACCGACCGACCGACCGAGGGGCATCTCCTCCACTTGCATCACTGGACCCTGCCTGTTCTTCGTTCACTGGCTGCTTCCCGACCCAAATTTACTCTAACTATTCTGCCACTCTACTCCGTACTTGCCTACCGTAACTACTTGGTCTACTGACATATCAGTAAACAACTCTCCGTATCAAACATCGGGCTTGCTGATCTCGCTCCATGGCCAGCTGAGAATCAAATCACGGTGTTCATGGCCGACTTTGACCTCGCTCGGGATTTTATACCCGCCCTACACAAGCCATCGTCTTTACTACCAATTGCACGACACCGTAAAAGTCTTCTATATCTGATTGAAACTTTTGCTGTTGTCATAGTCGTGGGTCAGACTGGAAGCGGCAAGACTACCCAAATACCTCAGTTTCTCCATCAGGCAGGATGGTGTGCCGACGGAAAGATGGTTGCTGTCACTCAGGTAGGTTAGTACACCACCAAACAATCAATTTTGTGACACTTTCTTACAGATTGAATAGCCTCGGCGAGTTGCAGCAACCACCGTCGCCGCCAGGGTGGCTGAAGAGATGAGATGCAATCTTGGCCAAGAGGTAACACATCCCAAGAAGCTCTATCCATATTACAAGCCTAATTACCGAGACAGGTTGGATATTCTATCAGGTTTGAAGATGTCACTTCGGCCGCTACCAAGATCAAGTTTCTCACCGATGGCCTGTTATTGAGGGAAGCCCTGGTGGACCCTCTACTCTCACGCTATTCCGTCATCATGGTCGATGAAGCCCATGAGCGATCTCTAAGTTCTGATATCTTGTTGGGCGTTCTCAAAAAGATCAGGAAGCGTCGTCCAGACTTGAGAATTGTCGTCAGCAGTGCTACGCTTCAAGCAGAGGACTTTTTGAACTTCTTCGCTCGCAACGACAGCGAAACTGCAAACTCATCGGCTAGTTCAGATGAGCTCGGCGGCAATGTCGGTCGTATTGTCAATCTCGAAGGCAGAATGTTTCCAGTCGACATTCACTATTTGACATCTCCTGCTGATGACTATGTGGAACGAGCCGTTCAGACCGTCTTTGATATACACACCCAAGAAGGGGATGGCGACATACTAATATTTCTTACTGGCCGCGAAGAGATTGACAATTGCACGTCCATGATTGCAGATCGCATTCCATCATTACCATCAGGATCACAGGCATTGTTATCCTTACCACTATACGCCGGGCTTTCTACAGAGCAGCAGATGTACGTCTTTGAGCCTGCACCAGAAAACACTCGAAAGGTCATAATTGCCACCAACATCGCCGAAGCGTCAGTCACGATATCTGGCATTGTCTATGTTGTTGACTCTGGATTTGTAAAGCTCCGCGCGTTCAACCCTAACACAGGGATTGAGACCCTAACTGCCACGGCCGTCTCTAAAGCGGCAGCGACACAGAGAGCTGGTCGAGCGGGCCGTACCAAGCCTGGAAAGTGCTACAGACTCTACACCGAGACAGCCTACAATTCACTAGATGATGCCTCTGTGCCGGAGATTCAGAGAAGCAATCTTGCGCCAGTGATTCTGCAGCTCAAATGCTTGGGCATTGATAATATAGTACGCTTTGACTATCTTACCGCACCACCAGCCGAGTTAGTAATCAGAGCCCTAGAGATGCTTTATTCCCTCGGCGCTTTGGATGACTACGCGAGACTGACCAAATCTTTGGGGATTCGCATGGCGGAGCTCGCAGTAGAACCAATGATGGCCAAGGTTCTGCTATCAGCACCGGAGTTTGGCTGCCTTAGTGAGATGTTGACTATTGCGGCCATGACCACACTGCAAGGGACAGTGTGGTTCCAGCATGATGGCGAGAAGAAGGCGATGGAGTCGTCTAGATGGAAGTTTGCTGTTGCAGAAGGTGATCACCTCACCTTGTTAAACGTGTACCAAGCGTTTGTAACCAAGGGCAAGAAAGACTCAACGTGGTGTCGCAACCACCACCTGAATTTCAAGAGTATGACCAAGGCCGTCAGTGTGCGCAACCAGCTCAAGAGATATATGGAACGCTTTGGCATCAACGTTGACGAGTCTTTAAGTGCAAGTGGTGTACTGAGGGCAGGAGGACCGGACAAAGCTGAGCAGATCCGACGATGTCTGACGGCAGGATATTTTGTGCATGCGGCGCGAATGCAACCGGATGGGACGTTCCAGACAGTGGATGGCAGCATGACATTGCACGCACATCCCAGTTCGTTGATGTTTGTAGGTTGGATCGAGATATCGGACCATGAGACACCAGACACTAACTGATTCAACAGAACCGCAAGGCAGATTGGGTCATCTTCCACGAGGTCATGCAGACCGGAGACAAGACCTTTATCCGCGACGTGACCAAAATCGAGAAGTCGTGGCTCACAGAGTACGCGCCTACATACTACCACATAAGAAAATAGCTCGGCTCAATCTGGATGAAGAAGTCGTCATGAAGGAATCGTCGATTGTAGCTCGAGTATACTGTACAGTTCATCACATTCCATCTCTTCCTCCAGCTCCTCCCAAACGACTTCCCACCTCCCCTCTTACCCCCGACACCATCTTATGATCACTCGGGTTTGCTGCAGCCTCATACAAGAAATTGACAGGCTCACGACTCAACTTCATCCACTCCCCCTTGAACCCCAAATAAGAAATCCTAGTCTCATCCTCATCACCTCTTCCCCAATTGTCCTCGAAGAAAAGATCTAGCGAGCGGACCGTATTGAACAGAGCGCGCTTTACTGGTACTTCTTGGACGTCGTTGGATTGAGAGAGTTCTAGTATTTGCGTTGGTTGGAGTGTCGAAGCCGTGCTGAAATCTAGGTCATCGCGGTTGACAAAGAGTTTTAGGGTTAGGGGTGCTGAGTCGGATGTTGATGTGCGGATGAGGATCGAATGGAGGCGGATCTGTGCGGTGAAGCTATTGAAAGTAGTCGTCAGTTGTGTTCTGGAGAGAAGTGTAGGTGGATGTAAGGTGGGGGGTTTGGCGTACGGGATGTGCATGAGTAATTGCTCGTCGGCGTCACTGCATAGCTCGGGTTCCGTATCCAGTCTCTGGTCCCATGTCTTTTGACAGATCTTGCTGCCTGAACGTGGTGAGTTCTCGTTTAGCGTGTTGATGGCGCCAAAGTCGACTTGCTGGTAGATGTGGTTCTGGAGGGCGGGGGTTATGTCGTCGGAGTGGTCGTGGGCGCCGTGAGAGTGACCGTGGTCATGGCCGTGGCCTTCGTGTTCGTCGTGACAGTGTGACATGGTTTTTGGATTGTTCTAGCGTTGCTTTTAGTAAGCAAGTCTGGGTGTTAATTGACTACATGTTGGAGATTGAAGGTTGATGGATGTTTGCAAATCCCACTTTGATGTTTGATCATTTGCACGTGAATATCTGTATATCGACGTCACGTATTTATTTATGTAAAGGAAGGCACATATGAAGCAAACATCATGCATCTATGCCAAACAACTGAAAGGCAAACAAGAAAAAAAAAAGAAACATTTGGGTATTGAACGCATATATGCAAAGTAAGCCAATCGATGATATCTACAATGAGACCCTATGCAAGCATGGGCTCTTCCCCCTTTGCCGTCTCTCGTTCTCTCGCCCGCCGTGCGGCTCTGTCTTTTGCAGACTCTTTCGGTGCATCGACGGGCACATCTGGCATAGGCTCGACGACTCCAGCCTCCTTTGTGCTCGGCATTTTCTGTCGTGCCGACTCTGCTGCCAAAGCCTCGAGCTCGTCCTCCACTTCGTCCTCTTCCTGGTTGGTCATGTTTATGCCCAGCATCTCGTTGATTTCCTGTACCTCCTGTCAGTGACCAAAAACATGATACAAATGTCGCCATGCCACTTGCGTTCTGGTATGCCCGAGCCTCGTCATTCTCTCCCAAGATCAACTCGACTCGTTCTAGTCCTCCCATCTCCTTGTGAATCTCTTTCAACACCTTGGTACCTTGCTGCAATCCAAACACCACATCTTTCTGAACGAGAGCAAATTCGACATCGCTGGTCAGGGTTTCGAGTTGCGCAAGTTGCTGGTCTGTCTTTGCGAGTAACGATTCTTGGTATTTCTTCTTTCTCAGGGCGAGCAGGGCACGCTTCTTGTCGCCATTCCGTAGACACTCTTTGGCTATTTCTTTCTCTCGATTTGTAACCACGGTAATACGTTTCTGGTACTGGTGTAGCTTATCGCGTTGGTTCTTCATATCCAGGATGGCCCTTGGGCAGGGGTCAGATTGTTGGTTGCCAAGGATCGGGACATGATGGCTAACCTATCCTGCGCGGATATCTTGGGCGTACTTGACGAGTTCCCCATCTCTGCTTATATGGTCGTCTCCTCTGATTCGAGAGTTGGAGGGATTTATAACATGGTATAGCGATAAACGCGTCCCGCTATCGGTGTTTGCATGTGAAGGCGGGCTAGTGTGATGTCACCTTCGCGCCGGGATATCATCGGCGTCTCAAGGCATGCATACCAAAGTTTATCTCTCTCATGCGAGCAGTCTTCAATTGATGAGCCATGGACAGTCATGATTTTGAGAAAGTAATGGTACATGATACTGGAGATGAACGAGTCAGAAGACATGGTCGAATGACTGACGATCTAAGTAGTTCATACACCGAAAGGAAGAGGTGCCTGTCATCCTGTCATATTCCACCAGAACACACAGTTTACAAACCCATGATAAAGAGTCATAGTATCCATAAATCTTGTACATGGGTCCACTGGGAGCCCCAGAGTTGGCTTTAGTTCTGGGGCCTTCAATGGGGACGTCTTATCTCTGACGGTCTTCATGAGGTGAGATGAGTCGCTGTATAAAAAAAAGCATGCCTTCGGGAGTGCGGTTCAATACCGCCCCCACACTTTCCCTTGAAAAAAAGTCCAATACCTTTGTTCACCAAAACGAGACTCTTTGAGTAGAATAACAGACACGCACCCACTATGCCTAGGCCTGCGCGTAACAGCCTACGTCAGGGCTTGGATGGCGAAGTCTATCAGGCAGTGACTCACCTTCTTCAAGACCCTGGTAATAGACCAGACGTTCGTGGACTATGGCAGGCTATCCAGCGCTCAAATTCTAGCCTGAAGCGAAAACCAAAGCGACTGCTCGAAGACAGCCTAGAACGTATCCTTGATACTCTGGAGGACGACGAGAAATCAGACGAAGAAGCAGAAGCCGAAAAACAGGTCATCAACAACGACCCCATGCCAAATCTCGTCAATCGAAGCATCACAAGTTCCTGGAAAATGGCTTCATCTACTGCTCCTTCGACTGCCCCCGGCACACCTATCGCTAATAGCGCCAACTCTGCGACTTCGGACGGTACCCTCAAAAAGCGTGAAGCCAACGGAGAGCCCATCAAGAAGCGCGTCAAAGTCAAGGCTCATGAGGAGATTGATAGATCACCACCTACTGGCATTGCCCTCGAAGACCTAGGCGGTGTCGACGATGTCAAGCGCCAACTCATGAATCTGCTCACCCTGCCCCTCTTGCGCCCAGAGCGATACGCAGATCTCAACGTTCCCCTCCCTCGCGGTATCCTTCTTCACGGCCCTCCTGGTTGCGGTAAATCCATGCTGGCTAGAGCCAGTGCCGCAAAGCTCGGTGTACCTTTTATCGAGATTGCCGGTCCCTCGGTCGTGTCTGGCATGTCTGGTGAATCAGAGAAACAAATCCGCGACCGATTCGACGAAGCGCGCAAGCACGCTCCCTGCCTCATCTTCATCGATGAAATCGACGTTATCGCGCCCAAGCGTGAGAGCTCGCAAAGTCAGATGGAAAAGAGAATCGTTGCTCAGCTTCTGATCAGTATGGATAGCTTGTCTCTTGACAACAAGGAAAACAACGGCAAGCCTGTCATTGTGTTGGCTGCCACAAACAGACCCGACACCATCGATCCTGCTCTCCGACGAGGTGGAAGATTCGACACAGAGATCAACATGGGTGTTCCCAACGAGCCAATCAGAGAAAAAATTTTGCGTACCCAGACAAGAAACACACCTATAGCAGACGATGTTGACTTTGTCAAACTGGCAAAGATGACGCCCGGTTTCGTCGGTGCTGATTTGAGAGATTTGGTTGGCAAAGCTGCTACATGGGCCATGGACCGTTATCAAGATGCTTTGATCAACCAAGTGAAAGAGGACGCAGATGACATGGAGGTGGATCAAGAGATGGAAAACCCTCAAGCTGGAAAGGATTTGGATGTCGATGAGCTGTGGGATCGCCTCGTCAAACGAGCAAGGAACAAGGAACTTCCTGAGCCTGAAGGATACGAAAAGACCATCATCTCAATGGAGGCATTCACAACTGTCTTGCCTACCATCACACCGTCGTCTAAACGCGAGGGCTTCGCAACAATACCGGACACTACCTGGGATGACATTGGTGCTCTCAAATCTGTCAGAGAAGAACTACAGACAGCTATTGTGGAGCCCATCAAATCTCCAGATCTATACGCCGCAGTCGGCATATCTGCTCCTACTGGCGTCTTACTCTGGGGTCCCCCAGGTTGCGGTAAAACACTGCTTGCAAAGGCCGTTGCCGCAGAGTCAAAAGCAAACTTCATCAGTGTCAAAGGTCCCGAACTACTCAACAAGTACGTTGGAGAATCAGAGCGTGCAGTTCGAACACTGTTCAATCGCGCCAGATCATCTGCACCTTGTGTCATATTCTTTGATGAACTTGATGCCTTGGTACCTCGTCGCGATGATTCGCTCTCTGAAGCATCTTCACGTGTGGTGAACACCCTACTGACAGAACTTGACGGCCTTTCACATCGCGCTGGTATCTACGTGATTGCCGCTACAAATAGACCTGACATCATTGACGAAGCCATGATGCGTCCTGGTCGCCTCGAAACACGCATTTACGTCGGTCTACCTGGTGTTGAAGAGCGTGTCGAGATTCTCAAAGCTCTTATTCAGTCACGAGCAAAGGGCTCGCGTGCAGGTGTCTGGCCAGAAGGCATCGAAACCATTGTCAGAGACGAGAAATGCGATGGTTATTCTGGAGCCGATCTCGAATCTCTTCTCCGACAGGCTGGCCAGCACGCTCTGAAACGTCATGATAGCAAGGTGGAATATGTCGATTTCGAATATGCTATCAGTGTCGTTCACAAGAGTGTCGGCAGCATTGAGAAGTACGAAAGACTGAAGAAGAAGTTTGCCAGTGGATTCTGAGTAGCCATCTCAGTAGCGTGTACCCTAATTATACCCATCCATAGAGCGACACAACGACCAATCACATTCACAGTTGTGCCATTGAGAGCCCTTCCTAACCCCACTTATAGGCTCTCAGTGGAGGAGTGTGTAAGCGAGCGTGTCTTTGTGCCTCTTTATGTAGTGAAGATTGATATGGTAGAAGTGAGTCCATTGAGAGACCCAAGAGTCATGCGAGTTCTAGGGCTCTCAACGGAATATCCTGCAAACATTTCGACTTTTCCTGCCACTTCACGTAGTGTTATCTCTGTGCCGTCGATGAAGAGATGCCGTGACAGTTGCACAGTCAAATGGATATAAAAATATCCACAGGTAGATCTCTCGGTTCCTACGGACTAATCCTTGGCAAAGGAGGATCCACCACTACCAAGATCCTTCGTCTTGCAGTATGTCTCCTTCCAAACCATGGCACATAGATCACGCTAAGCCTTTCTGTCTGTGTTTTGTACAGTACGCGCGGCATAGCCCCTCTCTGATCATCAACGGTCTCTCTGATCAAAAATGTCCAAACATAGTACATGTACTGGCGAGAGTCCTGGTCTAGCGACAGTGAACACTCTTTTAAACCCGTGCACGAGGTTGATAAGATCAACCCAAAAGTCAATTATCGCGGATTTGGACGTACAAGTAGAGATACACGCTCTCAGTCATTAACACATTTCGTCTCATTCTCTCTTTCGTGTACGATTTCTTTGGACGATTCCAAGTTTATTATGGATACATCGTCCAGGCAGGCTACTGGTGTTGCTGCTCGTTGGAAATATATCACGAATGGGTACAACTCATGGTGGTGGCTTAGAAACACATTGCGTTGGATTCTGGTCATCATAGCATTCACGGCGTTGATAGCTTTTGGTGCTATCTGGGATGAAATGGGTGATACCAACCAAACTGACTGGGGTATGGGACTATCAGCATTCTTCATAGCAGCTGTAAGTCCTCTGTCTCTTATTCCTAGGTTCAATTTCTTCACACCTCGAAGAAAGGAAAAGAAAATGAGAAGCTGACATGTGCTCGGGGCACGATACAGCCTCTGTTTTCCCTCGTGATCAGCATCGCTGCTATCGTCAACCTTTTTGCCTTGCGCAAGAAGATCTTTATCAGTCCAGCCTGGCCACTATCAGGAGACATCATAGCCATCCTCGTGTTCGTGGTCGATTTGACCTTCAACGAATACCAAATCTCCTACTGGAAAACGCCATCCCAATATTACAATCCCAGAAGCCAATTGGTCATCACCTGGGCCCTCAATATGACTTCCATGGGCTTGCACCTTGTTAGCATGTGCCTGGGAGCCTGGGAAGTCAACGCCTATCGTGGCGTACTCCGGGAAGCACGCAATAGCAATGGCAAAGAAGACGCCTTCGAAGATATTGAACTACAGTCTCGGCAGCAGCAGCAGCAACAAGTTCCTTCAAATGCATCGATCACAACATCTGTCATGCCTCTTGTAAATGCTCCCGGCACTCCAACGACTTTCCAGACAAACAGGACACCGAGCACAGCGGCGGTCGAAATGCCAAACAATCTACGCATCGAATTGCCGGATGGACGTATCCTGGAGCTCCCGGCAGGTTCCCACGTTGAACTGCCTTCTTCGAAACCTCGATCTGAGTTACCCGGTCAACAACCTCTGAGGTTGTCTATAGCTGATCCTGCCGAATTGGAGACGATCTCTCCGGCTTCACTCAATTCAGGAGCCTGGAGCCGAAGTCCCGTTGGTACTCTGCCCGAGTATGGTTCGGATGTCAAACCTGCTTATTGAGGTGCTTTTTGGATGTAGCGAGTGTAGCTTCAATATGGTCTGCACATGAAGGATGATTGTCAATGTCAAGAATAAGGATTGAATACGAAGTCTTCGTTGAACAGTAGTGACCCTGTCCGACTTTCTTTTTTTCTCGTGGTTATACACTGCAACTAAGGAGTATCAAATCAAAGGGTGCCTGCTCGCTGTAAACACTTAGAACACTCAACAATCTCGCTCAATGGAACCTCACAGTAGATACAGTATGGAAGGGTAAACAACAACCGGGAACAGAAAGACGTTTATATGAATTTGTATATACTCGAGAAAGACTTTGACAGCATGCCCAGAAACCGACACCAACACCTTGCGACCAAATTGTCAAAAGAATCAATGATTAGCAGGCAAATACCAAGGCCCGTTCTTGTCCCTGAAAATCTCCTTTTCATGTCCCGTACAGACATCCTCATACCTCCACCAAAACTTCGTAGCATTCCTAGCTCCACCTTTCCAATCTTCAGGACTCCACCACTGCCTTCTAGTCTCGGCATCATAACCAGACACAGCGAGAGCACCGATAGGAGCCTGAATATGCACATCAAACAGTTTGCGGGCGTAACGCTGGTACCACAGATTTGTCCACCAAGCTTCGCGGAACCTGTTGTTGACGCCGTGAGTGCTGTCATGTTGGATAAGCGCGGGTGTTATACCAGTGTAGACATTTGTCAGGAGCGAAACATTGGCCCAAGTCGAATTTCTGGGGAGGCGTTCCTCGCTGAAAGTCCAGAATGGTGGGAGAGACTCGGCGATATCGGATTGAAGATGGCTAATGTGGTCTTCCTTGACGCGATACGCGGCGTTGACCACCTTCCTCTGCTCGGAGTCGCTGAAAGTGAGCCATGAAATGTCTGATTCGGCGTTCAGAGTCTCGTAGGCCAGACCGCTTTCATAATCGAGACCGATGCCGAATTCCTTGGTTAAATCTGCTTCCTTTGCCAGTTGAGCCTGCTTGATGGCTTTTGAGCTGGCGGTCTCGAACCAACCGAAAAGGTGTTGGCTGAGGGTCAAGGATGCTTGTTTATGCATGTGACGCAGGGCTTCTTGCTCCCCAAACATCTGACCGAGGACGAGGTCAGCAGTACGCAGACTCGAATCTCCCAAAGTGCGTCTGGCTGCCTCGGCATAGAGTTGACGCATTTCTTTGAGCGGACCCATGGCGAAGTTGGAGTTCAGATGGCGAGGACGGTGCTTTGAGACACTTTTGTCGTTTTGAACATCGGTCATAGGACCGTATACGTCCTCGGGCAAGGTCGACTCGGGAACCGCAGCGCAAGCCGGGTCTTCGGATTTCCAGGGGTAACAACCCTTCTGAGATGCGAATAGAATGGTTTGACGAAGTTTCAGAGCATCGGCAGCTTGGCCATAAGTCTGCCTGATGCGTTCATCTGCCCGTCTGTTGGACTCAAAGTATCGATCAAGTAGGATTTGCGGTCGTAGTTGGAACCAAGTGTTCATGCCATCGGCGATGATCACAATATCCTCATCCCGACTGGTAGAGATGTTCCTAAGATGGGCATCGATGTCCAGAACATTAGAAGTTCTAGAGATAACTTGGTGCAAGTCATCTTCTGGATGCTTTTCTCGTTCATGCTTGCCATTGAATCCAACAAGGACGGGCTCCGGGTAGTTTAGGATGGCACCACTCAACATTGTTTTGCAAAAGTTGACATCGGCATTCTTTACAGGCAACACCAAGCGAATGTATGCTGGTGGAAGAGCCGTCTTGACAGGGCCTGCCGCCGTGACATTTTCATGTGACTTTACCTGTTGTTAGTCTGGAGGCCAAGTTCTCTCTGCGGACAGACACATACCGGAAGGAAGAATAGGTAAATTGCCAAAAGAAAGGTCGAAATGAGAACCACTGGCCTCAGATATGATGATTTCTTGCTCGTCATATGTCCCTTCTCACCCTCTTCAAAGTGATCAAGACGCTCATAATCCGGGCCATCACCTTTCAAGATGGTGCGCACCTTGCCCGCGATACCTTGCATGTC
Source organism: Dothideomycetes sp. NU30 (assembly GCA_026013035.2). NCBI lineage: Eukaryota > Fungi > Ascomycota > Dothideomycetes > Dothideomycetes sp. NU30. The sequence goes on from BSBH01000037.1 coordinate 30,565, forward strand.
CATGGCCAGACGAGAATATCAAGGAGGATTTCGAGCCTCGAGAAGTGTACAAGACCTCGAACAATAGATTAGAGAAGCAGGAAAGACACTTGTTGACCCAAACCCCTTCTAACCCCTGAGGGCTGTATGACAGGATCAAAAGGGCGAGCGTGCAAGGTCGTTTCCGCATTATCATTCCGCCGCACATGGGAAAAGGTGACTATCTAAGTATCTAACCTAAGCTCAACGTGTGCTAGTAACGGCTTTGCTGGCCAGGCATTCTTTTTTTTCCCTTTTGTTGGATATGCCGGAGATTTTTGGGGCCTGCGCCGAAATGGGATTAGCTGCGATAGCCAACCGCAGCTGCATTTTCGAAGAGCTTTTGGCTAATGTTGGTTGCTGATGGAAAATGTGTGCTGTATGTAAGATTGCCTATCCATGCCGCCGCACTTTACGGAAAGTCAAAATCCAACACCAGCTGACAGCCACTCGGCTTGTAATTAGAGAGGCGTTCCTACCTATCTCTAAATAAGCGACTCCGGAAGCCGAGCTCCACTATACATCAAGAGCTTTACGGAACGGTGGAAGATAACCATAACTGTTTCAACACTAGGAGAAAGATGATTTTGTGTATGCCAGTATGAACGTCAGTCAAAGTAGGATGATTTGTGGTTTTCTACATATTAACTCTTAGATATTACAAGAACGCCACGCTGAGCACAAATCTCAATTTTTATGTCGGGGTCGTCTCTTTATGGTCTTTCGAGGGAAGATGTCATCCTCGTAGACCTTGCAAAGACTTGTCCATGAATGCCATCCACCATTGTCCGCCCAAGCTCCTCCTTTTCCAGCTTCGGGGTCATCTCCCTCAATCTTGTACCACATTTTGCCTGCGATGGGCTCTTTACTAATTGGACCATCGGGCATTCTCAGACTCGCCTTTCTCAAGTTTTCTGCGTCGTTGTAGAACCATAACTTGTTCCACCATAGTTGGCGTAGTGCCTTTTCGCCTGTGAAATGTAGCGTAACAGGCGCTAGATCTGTGACGGTATTGACACAAAGGTCAACGTCATTCCATGAGTTGGGATACTCTTGCGTGTGATTGGCGGGCGGTGGAGACACGTCAAATGCGGCATAAGGACTCAAGGAAGTCTCCATGTCTTTGTCCAGTGTGAAGCCATATCTCTCCTTGGTCGCATCTTCTTCGCCAATAGTCGGGATTGCCCAAGAATCGCTGGGTCTGATCCAAGCCAGGAACTGCTTGTAGAATGCCAGTGTCTGGAACATGGCGGATCTGTAATCAATTCCAATATGGTACTCGGTCTTCTGGCCCTCTCTAATGTCAGGAAGCTGCCTGCGAGGGTCTTCCTCGACATCGAACTCGTCACTGTATCTTTCCTTGACCTGCCTGTCCAAGATTTCTGGCTGCAAAGTCAAGCGCGCGTACTCTTGGTCGCCAAAAACGTTGGCAAAGTAGAACTGATCTGAATCGGTCGTGTGGTTGTTATGAATCAGGTCGAGTGTTGCTTGGAAGACGTCAATCATATCTTGAATGGGTCCCATGATGGTTCCTGAATTCAGCCATCTAGGCTCATTGTGAGTCTCGCGCTCATCGTGATCTTCGGGTCCGAAAGCATTGGGATCCAGGCCGGTATGCGGAACAGCCCAACATGCTGGACGGCTGAAATCAATGGGCCAACAGATCTTGTCGGGTCCAAAGATGACGGTGGTACGATGGTCGCCCTTTTCAAAGGCGTCTCGACCGTATGCCTGTATGGTTCTGTTGTCCATGGCTTCATTCATCTCAAAGTAGCGCTTGAGCAAGACGTCGGCTCGTAGCTGGAACCACACATCATATCCGTCCAAAATCAAAACCAGATCATCCTCTTTGCTTATGGGCTTCAGCCTCTTCAAATAGCGCAGGAGCGTTTCGACCTTGGCGAGATGCTGAACGTACGGGTTGGCGGCTTCGTGAGCTCCCCAGTTGATCAGGACTGGCGAGGGATAGTCTAGGATTGTTGATGAGAGGAGAAGCTTGCAGAATTCGACATTGCTGCTTGTTGCGGGAATGAGATAGTGTAGTCCAGCCTTGGGGACTGTCCCCGACTGCTTGGACGGGCTGTTCTTCTGGCAGGAGGGTGAGCAAGAGCGACATGGCAATGTACGAGGACCAAAGGCTTACTGTGCTCGTCAGCGACCCTGTCAAGCTGGTGACAGGGTGCGGTGAGGAATGTGAGAAGAGGGCGATGAGAGTAACAACAACAACGAGGAATCCAAAGATCCACCTCGGCCTCAGCACAGAGCGACCAAGCTCATTGACTGAGAAATCCGGTCTATTCAGTTGCATGAAGGACATGGCGGCGGCGGCGACGACGACGACGACGACGACGACGAGGCGAGTGTAGGATGGTCAAGTCAGGTAGTCTATCTCTTGGCCCATGGAGAAGAGAGCTATGGGAAGAGACAGGCAAGGGATAGGGGGCAACGTCGGTATGTAGCAGCAGCAATAGCAGCCCCTGGGTACGCTGTACTTGCAGAATCAAATTCAAAGATCGAAGTCGAGATCAGGGATGAAGAGCGCCGTTGAGTAGAATTGGCGGAAGGAAACAGGCCTGTATCCTTATCATGCACGCGACTAGCCCTAAACTCATGGTCACAACACCAGCAGCAACGATGCGACAGACTGCACCACCGCCAGACTATTTTCCGAGTCCAACAGAGACCGCAACACGGAAATGAAAGAGCCCACTTGCCTAGCATGCGCCAAGAGTGCTGAAATGTTGCAGTGCTACAGCTTCCTCGTCAGCTTCCAACAAGGCAACGTTCTCACGCATTAGGGGGCCTAACATCGGGGTTTGGCGAGTCAAGTGCTTCTCTGGCTGCCACTTCTACTATCTAAGCACGCCATAGCTTATCAAAACCATGACTTTAATTCAGCCTACTTCAAAAGTTCTTGGCCCCAAGCCCTTTTTCCGTTCCGGCCAAGACCCGAAATACGTACACTTTTCTCTTTTTATAGTGCAATCCACATTGCAAAAACGAGAAGGAAGAGTGCACAGTCAGAAAGCCAACTCGGTTATCAATCAAGCATCAACAGATCCAGAGAGACCAACACCATTGGCCTTGCCTTGGCAATTCGGTGGGAAAAGGCACTATACACCTCCTTCAAGCGACGTGCTGAAGCGTTATAACTGTTGTTGGTCTTTTCTATGCGAAATCCTTCTAGCCCCGTCATGGGGCAAAACACGGAGTGATAGCCGGCCGCTCGAACCTTGACAGCTCTGCAAAGAACCAGACAGTCGGAATGGCCGATCTGACCAACGGCTCCAGGGGCGCCAAGTTCGTCAGAGGCAACATTCGCGCCGCGGCTTGCCCTCCTCGGTCCTGCAGCGTGAGGAGGCTAGGGGGAATAATCCTAGGAGGCATCTCCTTATCGGTCTCGTGTGACCCATATTAACGGGGAATACATAATAACTAATAGCCTTTGTTCTTCTCGACATTTTCTCATTCCACACAAACACACACTCATTTCTCCCTACACATTCATCCAATTCATAACTTGACCATGGGTGCTGTAAAGAACGTTTGCTTCATTGGCGCAGGTTTCGTCGTAAGTCAACTTGTAACAAGTATTGCAGTAAACATGGTTTTAATTGAAGCAATTACAGGGCGGTCCCAGTGGTGCCGTGTTGGCTCTGAAGAACCCGGACCTTCAGGTCAGCGTTGTCGACTTGAGCGAGGCCCGCATTGCTGCATGGAATTCAGATGCCCTCCCTATCTACGAGCCTGGTCTTTTGCAGGTCGTCAAGGAGGCTCGTGATGGCGAGATTCGCCCTCAGAACCTCTTCTTCTCCACTGATGTCAGACAATGCATCAAGAACGCAGACATTGTCTTCATCTGTGTCAACACTCCCACCAAGACTGCCGGAACTGGCGCTGGCAAGGCACCAAACATGGCCTACTTTGAATCTGCCACCCGCATGATTGCTGCCGAGGCCGAGACTGACACCATCATTGTCGAGAAGAGTACCGTTCCCTGCAGGACTGCCGCCAACATGAGAGAAATTCTCGAAGCCATTGGCAAGCCTGGTGTCAACTTCCAGATCCTCTCTAACCCCGAGTTCTTGGCCGAGGGTACCGCCGTGGCTGATCTTATGCAACCCGACCGTATTCTTATCGGATCAATGCAAACAGAAGAGGGTCTCAAGGCTGCACAAGCTCTTGGAGATCTTTACGGTGCCTGGGTTTCCAAGGAGCGCATCCTCAAGATGAACATCTGGTCCTCGGAATTGGCCAAGCTTGCTGCCAACGCACTGCTGGCTCAGCGTATCAGCAGTATCAACGCATTGAGTGCCGTCTGTGAAGCCACCGGCGCCGACGTGGGCGAAATTGCTTACGCGGCAGGTCTGGACACCAGAATCGGCTCACGCATGCTGCAAGCCTCGGTCGGTTTTGGTGGCTCTTGCTTCCGTAAGGATGTACTCAACCTTGCTTACATGGCGGAGAGCTTGCACTTGCCCGAAGTCGCCGCCTATTGGGAGTCGGTTGTCGCCATCAACGAATGGCAAAAGTCGAGATTCACCAGGCGCATCATTCGCGCTCTCTACGGCACTCTCACCTTTAAGAAAATCGCCGTGTACGGATTCTCATACAAGAAAAACACCGCCGACACTCGTGAGAGTGCCGCTATTTCTGTTGTCAAGGATCTTATCGCCGAACAAGCCAAGGTCTGCATCTACGACCCTCAAGTTACCAAGGCCCAGATCTGGGAAGAGCTTGACATTCACGGTTGTCACGCAGCAGACATTGAGAAATATGTCTCTGTCGCTGCCAACCCTTACGAGGCTGCCGCAGACTCGCACGCTGTCATCGTTCTCACTGAGTGGGATGAGTTCTCCAACAAGGATGTCGCTACTCCTTTGAAGAAGGTTGGAGCTGAAGATGCTCAACAATTGCTTCCTAGCCCCGCTGCTTCTGAAACGTCATCAGACGACGAGGTTGACAGCAAGGTCGACATGACTCCTTCAGACCGATCTGCCCGCCAAAGATACAACCCCAAAGTCGCAGCAAAGCACACCGAAGCCCAAAACGCCAAGGTCGACTGGGAACAGGTCTTGGATGTCATGGAGCGCCCTGCCTTCGTTTTCGATGGACGTAGAGTCATTGATGCTGGAAAGCTTCAGCGCCTCGGATTCCACGTCGAGTGCATCGGAAAGGGCAGCGCTCTCTGAAAGACGTATCGATCAGATCATTTTTACCATTCTAAAACTTCACTTCTGGCGTTTCAAGGTGGAGGGTCATCGTGTCTACTATAACTAGAACTGGAGAGCATTTGATGGCGTTCGGGAGGCAGGCTTCGACTTTCATACCTTTCTTGTAATTAATCTGAATCTACGTCTTGACGATGGGCCTTGACATGAAAATTCTCTGACCATTTGAATAAACATACATACATGTTAGCAACGAGGCCAGACATGGCGTTGATGTCGTTGCTGTACGAGTAGTCCGACTCGAGCAGGATCCCGACGGGTTGTCCAACGTGTCAAACGTCTGATTATTCTGTTACACACGCTAGAAGTCTATATATCAGCGCAGGCGCCCTCGGATCTTGGCTGTCCGAATACTGATAGAGTCTGCTCTCCACCTTTGCAAAAGATCTTCGGACTCCGACTTGGCCGATTCATCCTGCGTAGGGGAGACGTTACCTCAGCCTGGAAGTGAAGATTGTGTCAATGACAACAAGTCATATCATCTTCTCGATAGATGCGTTTGATATATCGATGAAGATCCTCCCCAGGAGATCCTCCACATGTAAGACGTGTCGATCTCCATCATCTACTCTGGAATTAGAAAAATCCATGTGATCAGCATGGCAAGAACCATGCAATATCCACGCACACACCCCCCCACGGCACGAAACAGAAGTCAATTTTTTCCGCCATCCGAAGCCGTCCCATCAGCCCTCTTTCCATCGGAAAACATCAATAATTCTTTGTTTTTTTATATCTTCACCGATCAATCTCCTTAAGTGGGCAACTGGCAAGACTACAGCAAATAACAGATGAAACGGTCCATTCTGTTCCGTCAACGGGTCTGCTGCATACGGAGTCAAACGTTGCGCCAACTCAGCTGCCCGTCGAGTCGAAAAGAGATGAGTTGCGCGTCATAACAATTATCTCCTTCAAAACCGTTCCTGGGCGTTCCAACTAGCTTCGCATGCGAGCTGTCCAACAGACTCCGAACCAGCCCATCTGGGTAATGGCCCATACATAGCCGGTCCTGAGCCAGACTTGGCGGGGGTCATGCAAGCAGAGCGGTAAGTAACTAAGTTCTAACGGGCCCCTGTAGTGGGTTTGTCCCTTCTACAGGGTAGAGGCTGGTACCTTGACCTTGTTGGAGGCCAACATCCTCTTTTCGTCTATAGATATATTGACCGTGACCGGTCGTTACGGTCGTGCTTTACTTTACTTTTCGTATTCTCATAACCGTCCGCCTCCTCCCATCTTTTCTTAATCACAAATCTACCTATTTATTCTCTCATTACCATTTTACTTTGCAACGTTCATTTCTCCTTCGCTTCTCCTGGCTCAAGGATCTAAGAAACAAACATGGATTCATCTATGGAGAAACAACCCTACATTCAAGTCGAAGATTCTGATTCAGAAGACTCTGTTGTTGGACAGACACAGAGATTACTCGGTGATGACCTTGAAAAGCAGTCCCCCACCGTCGAGGTGCCGCCCAAGAGTGCACAAGAGGGTGCCGAATACTCCATCTCGACCCGTGTGAAGCTCCTCTGCTTGGGATTGTACTTTGCCATGAACCTCGGCCTCACACTATACAACAAGGCTGTCCTCTCCAACTTTGCCTTCCCATGGCTCCTCACATCATTGCACGCAATCTCGGCGTCTATTGGCTGTTACTCCCTGATGCTCACGGGAAACCTGAAGCTCTCCTACCTTACTAGACAAGACAACTATGTCCTTGCAGCATTCTCCGTTCTCTTCACCATCAACATTGCAATCTCGAATGTTTCGTTGGAGATGGTCTCCGTTCCTTTCCACCAGATTGCTCGTTCCACATGCCCTGTCGCCACGATTCTTATCTACCGCTGGTTCTATGGACGTTCTTACGCTAGAGCTACTTACATGGCTTTGATCCCGATCGTTCTCGGTGTTGGAATCAGCACATATGGTGACTACTACTTCACCATCATGGGTGCTTCCCTTACTTTCCTTGGTGTTGCCCTCGCAGCTGTCAAAGTGAGTCTCAGTCCTATGTTCGTTGCTTCCACGTCGACATAAGCTAACCATGATCCTTCCCTAGACTGTCGCAACAAACCGTCTTCTGACCGGTAGCCTTAAACTCCCCGCTCTCGAGCTACTCCTCCGAATGTCTCCCCTTGCCGCCGTCCAATCCTTGGTCTACGCATACGGCACCGGCGAAGTTACTCGCTTCAGAACATATGCCATGGAGGGAAACCTCTCGACCGGCTTGATCATCGCTCTCCTCGGAAACGGATTGCTTGCCTTCATGCTCAACGTCACTTCCTTCCAAACCAACAAGCTTGCCGGTGCCCTGACGTTGAGCGTCTGCGGTAACCTCAAGCAATGCCTTACCATTCTCCTCGGCGTCGTTCTCTTCAACGTTCAAGTTGGATTCTTGAATGGTGCCGGTATGTTTGTTACCTTGCTTGGAGCTGCTTGGTACAGCAAGGTCGAGCTTGACGTCAAGAAACCTGCTGCTGCCGCTCTTGCACGCTCTTAAACCCTTTTCTTTTCAGTATCTTTACTCACCTTCTCTTCTTTCATAACCCCTTTTTTTCTTGCTTGCATATTCTTCTTTCCTTTGTTATTGTGCATATTCATGGGAGCATTCTGCGAAAGCATACGGAGTCGGATCATAAATTCACAAACATCGATTGCCATCAATCATAGCAATCGTCATCAGAGCTCTTTGAGCCTATGGACCTTTCTAATGTATATATACATATTTTCAGAACCAAAATCGATCACTCAAACCAATTACATCAAAATCAAAACCGCAGGACTACGAGTCAATACCGATATCGTTATCATGCAGTCATGCCATCAATCATAAGGTCTCATCAAGTCGTTACCCTCCACTTTCTCAGCAAATCCATCAATCTTGGTAGTCTGTCCAAAACGCACAAATTAGTACAAACCGCTCCAACACCATGAATCATCATCAATCGACTTCCACCAAAAGCGGGAAACAACTCACATGAGACCAAGGCTTCAACTCAACCTCCTTCCTGACAACCCCAGCAAAACAACCGGTCCAACCCTCTCTAGGCCAAGCACCCACGACACTCTCAATAGTACTCTTGTCAACCAACTCTGGGTTACCCCCCACATTATCCAACAGAGTAGCAAAATGAATGACCGCAGTCAACGTAGTCATGTATCCAGTCTCACCCAGATCCTGATGGCGGATGATCGTTTCAGCCACGGCCTCGGCTTGACTCTGCGGCGCTCCATGTTGGGTCAGGAGATTCAGGGCCAGGATTCCGCCTTGGAATTCAAAGGACAGTTGGGTGGAGGATTGGTTGTGGGGTGTAGTGCCTATGTCGTGCAGGAGAGCTGCCAGCAGATAGGTTTCTGGACTGAAACGCCAAGTGGGGAAGTGTTGGAGTGTGATTGCTTGACCTGTATACGTATGTAAACATGTGGGGTTCGTTATCTTGAGGTTCTTTTGTTTTCTTTGCTCCCATCGTTTTATGTACCTACCTAGCATGCACATATTGTTCCTTTCGATGTGCGGTGCCAGGATGTGTATGTATGTGCTAGAATGATACAAGGATACAGGGATAGAGGCTTGTTTGGTTTCTTTACTTACCGTAATAGTAAACCCGCATGCTATGATTGAAAGTCTGTACATCCAGATTCTCCTTGGCGTACTTGGTTACAGCCGCAACGATAGGACTATCAGGCAAAGGAATGTCCTCGACACGGAGTGGTGTGGAAGCCTTTTTAGGATCCTTGCGACCGGCGAGTAACTTGTCGAGGGAGTGGGGCACAGCTGTCCACCCGTGTTCTTCGACGATCTTGGACATTGTTATTTTCGACGTCTTAGATGTGACCTTGGTTGGTTACGAGGGGGAAAAATGTAGTTGGTTACAAGAATGGAAACAGGTAGATGTTGGAAGGATTTGGTAGGATTTTGAAAGGATCAAATTGCTGAAAAAGACATTTGCATGGGTTTTGATGAGGGGATAGTGGAGGGTTGATCACATCAGCAAGCACTGTCGTTCATGTCACTTCATGATGATGCAGTATGCTGTCAGTCCTTGGCCGTGGGATTGAGCAACCATCCCCACCTTTTTTCTCCCCGCATGACGACCAGTACCCGGATTGATCTCTTAGGCAAACAGGACTAGGGGGGTTAATCGATCATCAGGCTACACAGAACACGCATGTATCCATAATCTCAATTGATGGATGCAATAGCCATAAAGTGCCCGTAGAAGATAAGATACCTTTATCAAGTCACGTGCAACAGTACTACTGCTCGCAAAAATGTCAACCGCGACCATGTCAATCTATCTCTAAATCCATCGTATCCCTCCTACAAAACAGCAAACGACTCAGCTCAATATCAGACTTAGAATAGGCTGAACAATTAGCCGGCGCACCAGAATATTAGAGCATCACGCGCGAAAACAAATTGCATTCCATTTCACCAAGGCTGTTTCTGCTTGACTGGACGTCTCTTGCAGCACTACGCTGCAGCCGTAGCCGAGTATCCTCAGCATAAGGCTAGCATGAGTTATGAGCTTGACCGGTCAAAGAACCAGGATATCGAAATTTCACTATGATCAAGTCGAAGTGACGAAACAGAATCAACACCCACCTCCAATCCCATCCATAGCCATGATGGTGACCAGCTTCACAGAATCTGGAGACCAGCATGCCGACAGAGAAGGTATTCGTAAAACATCATGTGAGAGCTCAAAAAAGTACTATTCGTGTCCACGGATCCAATTCTCGCAAATATTGCATCAAGAGCGTGAATGTGATGTTCTTGCGAGTTCTCGCATGCTGGAGCTGACTTACCGGATCAGGCTAGCTCAGGTTGCTGATGTAGTGATGCGTTTTCCCAAGGTGTGTTGACAACAAGAATGTCACGACACATACCTGTCACCCGACATTAAGAAGACATTTTCTGCTACTGCCATCGACAAAATGCTTGTGAATTTGCTTGTTCTATCTTTAGCAAACGCGCGTCGCTGACTACCATCGTTCTATCATACACCGATCTCCCAGATAGCATGGTTACGGCCAGTCTTGTTCTTCTTGTTTCCTCTAACCTTGCCCACCTCCGTCAACTTCAACATGAGCTCACTTGAGCGTGCCAATGCAGTGACCAATTCACGCATGCGTCCAGCCTGCTTGAAGCACTCTGCAAGACCGTTCTTGTCGTTTGCGATGTCGTTCGCGAGTTCCATGCTGCGAAGGAGGCTGTCGCGGCTGATCATGTGGGCTGCGGCGCAGAGCACGGCATTGTAGGCGAGGACTAGCTCGGGAAGGTACCAATTACGGATTCGTGCTAGGTCTGCGGCTTCGTCGTCTGTGTTTAGGAGGGTCAGCTAAGGAAGTATGGCAGGTGTGTCTTGCAGAGGTTTCATACCATCTTTGGCATTGAAAAGGATACCACTCAAGATTGGCTCGACGGCGGAGCAGGTATGTTCGAAAGCTGCCTTGATCTTGGCTGGCACGGAATTTGGACGTGGCATCTTGCTGTAAGATCGTTAGTTGGAACAATGTTCAGCCGGACGAGGAAAGCAAGGAAGCACATACGTAGTATACTCGTGCTCAGTCTTCCTCCATGCATACAGGGCATCCACAGCTTTGATGAGTAGGTTGAGTTCGTAGTAGCCTCGTGATTGCTTTTGCAAGGTTCGCAGCTTGGCTCTTTGTTCACCTTCCCTAGGTATCGCCATGATCTCGTCACGATCCATGACATTCAGCGATTTGCCAAGCATAGGTCGAGACTTGGCGGCAGACAGCGACTCGTATGAGAGTCGGTCAATGAGAAGAGAAGCCTCCTTGTAGCAACCGTTCACTATCCTGTCGTCAGCGAGTCTTTCGGATTCAGCATGATCGTGATTGACTTACACAGCAGTTTCCTACAAGCGTAGGCGAGCGTTTCAAAAGTGATGTCCCAGTTGCCCTCAATCAAATAAAAGACGGCGAGGTGCTCTGCGATGCCTTTGCCACCTTGTCCCTCTTCAACGAAGTTGAGCTTGATTCGTTGAGCTGGATAGATCTCATCGGTTGTCTTCTCGATGACCTTCAAACGGACTTCATCGGCGGACTTATTGGGCAACATCTCTTCCATCAGGTACTTGGCCTGTTCGACCAAGACTGCAACAGGATCCATATTGTAAATAGATATCAGCTTAACGAAACGCATCTTCTCTTGAACGTCTTGGACGTCGGAGACAGCTTGAGCTAACGATTTTGTGCTGCGGCCCGAAGCCATTCTAGACGCATACAACGGAATCAGATCCCATTTGCCAGCAGCGCGAAGCAATTGGATATAGGCAGCGATGATATTATCGAGTGCCAGGGAATCAAAGTTCGTGTCGTGGAAAGGGGCATAGAACTCTCTCAGCATCATAACCATATGAGTAGCGATACGTAAAGCGTTGTAGTCGTTGGTAATGACAGATTCTTTCTGGGAATCGGGAGAAACAGCAGTCCGAAGAGGAGCTATCACGGTCGAGCGAGTCTGATACCAAGCCGCATCAGAAATAGCAACGGCAAGGTTTTTACACAGGCTTTCGAATGTGTTTGCAATCAAGCTGCCTTGTATCAGCTTGAGAGGTTGCCTAGATTCTTTCAAGGTTGACGACTGTTCGCCCAGTTGCTGGACGAGCGTGCGTGCAACATCGGCCGGAGATCCATGACGCCTCACGGCATCGAAAAGTGGGAATTTGGAGCCGAGTCCTGGTGCGAGTTTTGTCGGGGAATTGGACTGTAGGTACTCTTCCAATTGACTGATCAAGAGCGAGTTGTAGTGGGCGAATACGTGATCATCCCAGCTTCGACAGACACGTTTGACCGAGTCCAGATCGCCGCTCAGAATACCGTATACAGCAGCCTCATGGTTGTCTGTTGTACCATTTTGAACCAGGGCGTAACACATGCGGCGCCAAAGTGAACCGGCAGAAGCTCCAGGAAGGCCAACGTCGAGAGTCGAGTCAGTTGAAGCACCCATGCTCCCAGCACGCCAGCTTTGGTTACGTTCTGCACACCATTGGCTGATTTCAGACCAAGATCTTCCTCTTCTCAGCATCTCCCAGCAGGTCATCCATAGAGCTCTTTCGGAGTATTCATCGGCCTTCTCCAAGGTACGTCTCTGACGGACTGGGGCATCTGGATCCAGGGAGGAAACTAGAGGCTCATTGTTTTCGGAACGTCTGATGTCGATTGAATCTGATGGCCCGGTGGGAAAGACGCGCATCCTCTTTGCTCCCTTGATCTTTTCACGGGATTCCATCCAGCCATTGTACCACAGCCCCGTACCCCGACCCGATTTCGTTTCTAGCTCTTCCGTGATGGCTTCAATGTCGCTGTCTCCATGATTGGCGGCGCCTTGCAGCCACTTTAAGACCAGATGCCGCTCATTGGCGACATCATCGCTCAATGTGAACCGTTCCCAGAGTTGTGCATCGGTAGTATAGCTGTTCGGTGGGCCAAGTTGATCGAGTCTGGTTCTGCGTTCTTGTTGGAGTTGGTTCGTGGAGGGGTCGTATCGGATCTGGAGCATGATGCGGAACAGCTCCCAAGTGTCTTCCTCGGCCTGCCATTGTCTAAGTGTAGCCAGCGATGATTGCGCAGGAGCTTCGGGGTCACTTCCCCCGTGATAGACGAGTGCGCCAGAGAAAGAGGAAGTTGAAGAGGGTTGTGCGGTGGGGTGCGTGATTCTCTTGCCAAACTCATTCTTCATCTCCTGCACTCGCTCTGCGTCATGGCGTTCCTTGAGCGTCTTGACCATGCCACTCGCAAAGTCCTTGTATCCAACAGCCAAATCGTATGCGGCGTCAAATCCTTGCTGGCCATGTAGACGGTTGCTAAAATCATCGAGGGCTTCGGCAAAGTGGTCGACTTCACGGCCTACGCGATCGGCCATGTCGCGTAGAGGGTTGATCTGGTCCATGACAGGTTCGGCTACGACGAGCGAGCTGTGTTCGGCATGCCCGTTCTGCTGGATAGGTAGAGCAGTCAGTAACCAAGTCTCACTTGTACTGGCGATTGGACATACTTGAGCAGTATCTCTGCTACTTGAAAAGCCGTTAACTCGACCGGAGTCAGCGAAGGACCTCCCTTGGTTTGACTACGCAAGATGACAACGTTAGCATGGACAGATGTGAGCGCATGTGCGGCAGAGAAAAGTCGCATCATGTGTACCTTGCGATGTACGGGTTTTGCAGCGGCCGAGATGGCCGACTTCCTCGTGATTGGCGCCATATGATAGCCCTGTCGTCCTCTGCTACTTCACCGAGTCTCGCTTAGATTGATGGACGGATCGAATTGATATCGAAGGCGAGTTTAGGGTATGGCGGAATAATCAGTGTTGCGGAGAAACACAGCGATGGATCATGGAGCTGTCAAACATTCGCGTCCAGACGCGAACTTTGGATAACAATTATGCCAAGGCTGCCCTTGTTCATCACCAACTATTCATTCTTCACTATGTTCACTACATGCAACCGACGTTAGCCAATAACTTGAATCTACCTACAAGTGGCATGGCATGATGTACGATGTACTGTACTTGACTAATCCCTGAGTCAGGTTACGACTAGCATGCTTCTTATATGTAAATGAAGTAACATTTTTGGATAATCTGGAAAAGCTGCAACTTCTCCCTCTACTCGCACTGCTGCTCACGCATAAGCTAGCTTATCTGACCAACCTAAGTCGGACCCTTTCTATGCTGTGACATGCGGCTACCACATGCATGCGTATCTTTGTTTCACTCTAGTACACCTTCTTCTTCTCGTCGACACTGAATTGGCCGGGACCCATGTTGACAAGCAAGAGCAGTCCACCAACGATGGACAAGATTTGGAAAAAGTCGTATTTGGCAAAGTCCTTTTGAGGGTGGTTGTGGTGCAGCTGTCGTCTGTCAGCTCCGGGAAACAGATTAAACACGTGCATGGATGAAACACTTACAGTCCAGAAGTTGTTGACGAGCAAGTTGAAGATGCTGAGAATGACAACGAGCATGACGGCGCTCCACTTGGCCTTGAAGCCGACGACAACCATGACACAAGCCACGGCACCGACGAGAATGACCAGCACTCTTCCGAAGCTCCATTCGCCAGCAAAGACAAAGCCGACGAAGAGGAAGATGAGGAGCACACGTCCAGCAAGCTGGAAGTACATCTTGCGGTCCTTTTCATCCATCTGAGGCAGGCCGGCAGGAGCAAACTTCTTGCGCACCCAGCTGTCGGACAAGACCATCAAGAGACCACCCATGACCGACAAGTTACGCAGGAAGAAGTTGAGGTCAAAGATCAGGCCGTAGCCGAGAGCCTGGGTCACGACAACACCGAAGAGACCGCAGACGGCGTACTCGCTATGCTTGCGGACGATGATCATAAAGGACGAGACGGCCATGGCGATGACGTTGGTGATGAGGAACAGATGGGTAATGCCAGAAGGAACTAAACTTGATCAGTCGCGTATTAGGATCGAGGCCAAGAGAGAGTGTATGCATACTGTGTCTGTAGTCGTGCAGGTAGGTGAGCTGGTCACTCCATTGGGTCAGGATACGCAGCGCATCCTCGAGGAAGGTCACGACAATGAGGAAGCGACCGATTGCGGGCAGGTAGCTGTATACAAGTCAGCGCTTCCACAGCTCCAAGTTCGGGTGCAACAAGTGAAGACTCACGGCTTGACGGGATGCGCCAAAGTGTCGAGCCAGTCCTCGATCTTGCTGGTCTGCTCGCGGATGGCATCCAGAGGGCTGGGATCGTTGGTTGCTTCTGCCCGTCCTGGTGCACCAAAGGCATTTTGGCTGCCCAGGTGGTATCCTGCCGTCCCTCTGATCTGTGTCATTGTCGTTGTTGTCGATGTGTTGAGGAAGAAGGTGAGGGAGGATCTTGGCTGCTCTGCGCTGCTGCTGCTGCTGCTGCTGCTGCTAAGTAGGTAGAACGAATGACCTGCTAGTCTAGATCCGAGACGCGGGGGACACAATTAATAACAACACTTGTCAGCATGCGAGGTTGAAGCACCGAACACAACCGTCAACGTCAACGTCGCTTTCCGCTGCTGCTCTTTGTGCCAACAATAACCAATTCATGCCGCCCCCTTTTCTTTTCCTCTTATCATGTTATTCGCTCCTGTTTGCGCATATATACAATAAAACACGGTATCCCCACTGTCGCCTACAAGAGGTATCTGACATATTCCCCTTGCCGTGCTCATGCACATGAAGCTGCGATAGACTTTCGACTTCTCTTGCTTCTCCCACGTCATCGCTACAGCCAAGCAATAGAACTGCCAAATACGGGTCAAAGTAATAATAGACATACATACCTATCCTACAGTACACTACAGCCAGGTCTTCGCGAAGTACAACAGTCCAGTCTGTGATGAAGTGCAGCACTCAACAACCAAGTGTGACAAGAGACGATAGCAAGAAGCACTATATTTCCTAACGCCTTTCTGCCCTTGAAGTGTCTGTAGCAACCCTGCACAAGCGAGACACTCTGCCACCTCTTCTTCCATCCTTCACTTCTCCTCTTGGTACTCGCGTCCCTTTTGCCCTTTTAGAAAGCAACACAGAAACAAAACAACCGCGACCCTCAAAAATAGGTACCCTTGGGAATGTCCTTGCTTGAAACAACCACAGCATCGATCCTGTCAATCTTGTCGGAATAGTATGACCGAATGAAAAGAACACATGGATTTTGACCATATGCATCAACACCATCGACGGTGAGACGATTTTGTGACGGCAAACATTGTCGACTAGCAAACTCAAGCATCCCACTGCGAGTCGTCGGGGTGACTGCCAGCGTCGTACCCAGAGTCGTACAGAGACGAGTAACCGTTTGAAGATGCGCTCGTCTGCTTGGTACTAGGCGCAGGAGCTGCTACGGGGACAGGAGCAGGAACAGCCTTCTCCGTGACCGCGTTCTGAACCGAGCCGGCGTCGCTGGTGTTGGAGTCTTCTGAGCCAACAACGGCACCCTTCTTCTTCTGCTTCTTGCCCTTTGCGACAGTGTTCCATCCCGAGTCGTCCTGGGTGCTGTCATCAAAGGTGTCGAGCATAGGTACACTCTCACCGTTGGCAGGCACTGCGGCGGGAGGAGCCAGGGCACGTGCGGCAGTCTGCTCAGCCCAAGCACTGGAAGCTGGGGGCTTGGAAACAGGGATGCCATTCTTTGCTGGCTCCCCACGAGCTTCGCGGGCGGCACGGCGTGTAGCTTCCATCAGCTTTTGGCGTTCCTTCTCTTCTGCTTCTCTCTGAAGCTTGCGCTCTTCGACCTTCTTGCGGTTCTGGCGCTGCTTCTTGGTCTCCTCGACCTGGCTTGAGCTCTGCTGTGGTTGCTTGGCCTTGGTAGGCTTGGAGGAGCCGGTAAGGCGGATAACCGAAGGGCCACTGGCGGTGGGCTCTAGCATGTCTGAAACGTCGCCGGCGGCCAGAGAGGGCGACATGGCAGGGGTAAGATCGTCGTCGGCATCAGCAGCATTGGATGAGGCCGAAGAGAAGGTGGCAGCCGACTGCTTGACCGTCTTGTTACGGGAGTCGGTGCGAGTAGGTGGAGCCAGGCTGGTGCCCTTCTTGAGACTGGCAAGTTGCTGTGCCCAGGCCTTGTTGTCTTCTTCTTGAGCATCGTCGTCACGCTCTTGACGCTTGGCAGCGGGAACAGGGAGAGCAGGGGCAGGCGAGGGCGCCGGCTTCTTGCCTGCCTTGCGCTTCTTGGTTGGCTCAGAGCCCTTGGCGGTCATGCTGTCCTCGCCGCTCTCGACGTTCAATTGGGGAAGGGTGACACCGGTAGCCTTGGTGGCATCGGTCTTGGGTTTCACGCGGGTCGAGTCACGGCGACGAGCGGCTTTGGGCTGGGGAGTGACAAGATCCGAAACCGAGGCAGAGCGAGTCCTGTTTGCTTTTGGCTTGGCTTGGTTGAGGTAGTAGTAGTAGATGGCGGCTGCGCCAACTAGGGCAATAGCCCATGATTGCCACGGCTCCATGTTGGCTGGGAGCTGTGAGAGAGGATAAGAAAGTGGTTTAGAAGCAAGCAGACAGAGGCGGACGTACGCGAGTGGTGTGTTTGTGTGGTTGAAGACGAAGGGAAACGGCTTATGAAGCGGAGCGTGTGCACGACAAGATGCAAGGAGGATCGATGCTTGTCGGGATGCGGAGAAGGCAAGTACACAACGCCGAGCTTGGCTACGCTATAGAGCAAGCAAGCAAGCCTATTCGTTAGATCTGCTGGCAGCGTACGGTTGAGGGAATAATTGATCAAGGCAAGGGCGGAGAGAGGGGAGCAGAGCTGTGAATGGCCCGGAAGTCGTTGACGGTGGGAGGGAGAGAGAGAGTGTGTGTGAGTGTAAGAACAGACAGCCCGCGCCAATCCTCTGAACTCCCGGACCCCGATACGTCAACCTCGTCCTCTCGCTAGTTCCACCGGCACCACAACTAACACACTTGACACGTGGACAATTGACTGATACCGACGACATTGACTGATGGCTATCCCGTCTTGCACTGCTACAAGGTCGGCTTCATCTTGACTCATCGCACTCGTTTCCTAGTCCTGCCAGATATTCACTGAGGATCATGTTTGGTCATCACTGTTTCCACCGTCCTCAACAAACATTGCCAAGACATGTGAGAGCTGGAGCTCGACGGCCCGCTGCCTGAGTGTTGGTGCGCACGAGGTCAAAGACCGCTGCGAGATTATTCTAATACCACACCACACCACTCATATACTATCTGACACTCCGCATGAGCTGGTAATTTTAGGTCATCTATTCCACACTTCCGTCTACCATGTATATAGATATGTATATACACTACTATCAGAATCATTCATTTCTGCGTCCGCAATGGTATCCATACACCAACTCCTTCATCTCCCCCTCCCTCGCCACTCCGCACTCCACGACCACCATCCAGGACCCTCAATGTTTTCTGGAAATATGCATCTACCACTCTCAGGTTTGGCCAAACCCAATGACCCTTCTGTCCGTCATATTCTGTGAGCGCTTCGTCGTCAACATCGTAAGCGAACATGTTGTAGTCCACATGCACCCGACTCATCGGTGTCAAGCTCATTGAGCGATATTTCGGCCCACTGAACGCAAACATGTCGCTCGCTTCCATGGTAAGGTTGAACGTGAGGAAATGCATGGACGGATTCTCAAGCGTGTAGGTCAGCTTTGTTGCTTCATCCGCTGCACTCTCAGCATCCTTGACTGTGCATAGAACTCGGGGCTCTGCTGTTGGTATCGCCATGTTTGGAACTGCCAACAACGTAGTCGTATTTTCGTTGCTGCCGCCTCCTGTTCGGCGCCAAACTATGGCTAGTGACATGTCCAGGGCCGACGGCCGTCGGTCCTCGAGCGAGAGCTTGCGAATCTCCAAGACATGTGGAAGGTCGATCATCTCCCTTGAGTTGACCAGACGTGGTAGTTTCTGTGACGCATCTGCATCATCCAGTATGCATAGTGCATTGCTCGTGATGCGGTTGACAACGACCTTTGTAGATTCGACCAGAAGTGGCTCGCCTGAGAAGGACACGATGCGACTTGTGAGACACCATTTTTGAGCCAATCCATGAGCTGGCTGTCTTGCTTGGTCCTCGTTATCAATGGTGATGTTGGGAAGACTGAAGAAATCCGGATATGGATCCAGGTGCAAACGTGGTCCAAAGTCGTAGTTGGCTTCAAATGGGCTTACAAAGGATATTTTAGTCTCGAGAGTCTTGGTTACAGAAGTCTCTGAATCTGACGCCAGATAATAAATGGCCTCGAATCGTAGCAAAGGTGCCGAGACTCCGGAAGGAGCTGTAAATCCTAGGACGTTCAAACTTGTTTGAGTTGGAAGCAACTCGCCGATCTGTAGTTCATGCGTCCCGCTGTCGTGTTGATCCCCCTCACGCTGCCACTTGGCTTCGACTACCGGTGTTTCCTGATCTTCGATGACACGAACAGATACGCTGATGTTTTCTGCCTCCCCATTGAGTGTTTGAACTTCCAGGATGACCTTTTCTCCAGTAAAGTATTGATCCTTTAGGTTGAGTATCTGTAATTGTACTTTTGGTGGTTTTGGTAGAACCTGAATGGAAGTGGATTGCTCTCTGCTGAGTTGCTTTTGCAGTAAGCGGCCTTCGAACTGTAACCACCAATATGGGCACCGGATATCCGCAGGCTGACTGAAGACATGCTCGAGAGTCGCATTCTCGGACCTCAACACGAGAGAGGATCCTGTGGCATGGAACGCGTCTGACTCGCGAAGAGGGATCGTAAGATCGAATACTCTAATCTGACCTGGAGTGAATGAAAGATTGGCTTGCGAAAGCAGTCCTTTGGCCATCGGATGGGCAGAGTCGTGCTCTTCCTGTACAATCAGTTTTGTCAAGGGACATTGTTCGAGTGTTTCCGCATGGTTCATGACAATGCTCCTGATGTTCGTGTTGAAATGGATCCGAAGCTCGGAAAGTGTCACGGGCTTGACCACGAGTGAAGCATTCGAAGCCACAGCTATCTGACAGGTAGCAGCATCCCCAACGAAGCCTTCGCCTGAGAGGAAGGAGAACGTGATAGAGACTGCCCAATTCACATTAGTTGCGATGAAGAACTTCGACAAGTGACAGACTTACGGGGGCAAAACCTGGAATGGCTGTCCAACAAGACGTGTACAGGCTCTTGGGCGGATCCTGCTTCAGCCAAATGTTGCATGAAGTCGACTGATCGCTGAGTCGCAAGAACTGGTTTCAAGTCAGGACACAGCAGCAGTCGAGGACATAGCTGGACTCACACTTGTTCATCAACTCCCAAGAAGTTTCAACCTTGATTTTGAGGTTCGAGGTCTTGGTAGCACAATCGTACAGAAGCTCTAAAATCTCTCCAGCCAGATCGTACCACTTCTCTCGCCTCCAAACCATGTTCTCCCATACCGGCTGGATCGTCTGTAAGGCTTCATCATATCGCTCCATGCGGTGAAATTCTCGAGCAAGATCAAGTTTCACCTGCTGTACCGCTCGCCCTTGGCCTCGATTGGAGAAGATGCTTTCTACACGTTCGGTCTGACTCTGCAGATCAAGAAGATAGTCATAGGTGCTGTGACCTGTCAACGGGGCTTCTTCGTGTGGCTGCGGAACAAGATATGTGTCGTAAGTTCTATTCCGGCTGGCAATCTGAGCAGCTGGTGTCTCGTTCAAAGGAGTTCGATCTTCAGGTGGAATAGCTTCGGCCCTTCTCTTTCGAGCCATAATGTGCTTGGAGGCCAACCTCCACCAGTAGCCAGGATGGTGAAGAAGATAGAACGGTAACATGCGCTCCATGGTAGTGTACATCTTCTCGGCAGGGGCATATACTGTGAGAGCAGCTGCTTCTTCTTCGCCACTGGAGATATCGACTGTCTTGAAAACAGGCAGCTCAGCCATTTCGATAAGCTGGGCCATCATCTTGGCCCATCTAGCTTCCCATGCATGCCAACCATAGCTGTTATCCGTGCCCTTTCCACGACGATCAATAAGATCCCGCATACGCTCCTTGTAGTTGTCCCAGGATTCGGCAGCACCTGAAGTCATGCCCCGCCAGATTTGGCAGCGCAAGACGCGGAAAGCAATGACATCGCACAACAAGCGTGCCTCGGTCCAGCGAGGCGACCAGCTCGGAGTGTTTTCGAGACTGCCTTCGGGACCGAACAGCTCCTCAAGAGCAGATTCATAGTGTCTCTGAGCCACGTCCATCTCCTGGCGGAACTCTGCAAAGATGGCCAGCTTGAAATCATATCGTACATTCCATCCAACCATTGTCAAGACTTGAGAAGCACCACGAGTGGGCGCGGCAGAAAGAGGAGGAGGTGAACTGCGGCCCTTCTTCCTTCGGGAGTGCTTTGTCAGATCACGATAATAATCTACACACACTGGCTGAAGGGCCTTCAGGACGCTGATGGCAAAAGCTGGGGTTCCAAGGCTAGGGTCAGTAGCATTGTAGAGGAAGCAAGCAGTCTTGGGATCCAGGGAAGTTGCGCGCCGTATGCCAGCAAAACGATCTTCCAGCTCTAGATCTGAGACGGCGCCATTTTCGGAGACAAGAACGACAGCGTAGCGAGTCTTGAAGCCAGATTTTGCTATAGCATTTTTGGTCTCATTGATGTCGTTCTTGAGGCGATTGTCGTGGGAAGGGTCAGAGGCAAGAGCATGAAAGGATAGATAGACCGAGGGAATGCGAGATTGATGCTTTGCAAGCCAAAGGGGAGTCAAGAGGCCATCAGGGAAGACAGGAGACGAAGGAGAGAGTGGAGAAAGGGGTGAGTGAAGGTCAGAACTTAAGGGGGTGGAGGTTGTAGGGGAACCGGGAGGAGAGGCCGTAGGAGCAATGGGTGGAGGAGCAGCCTTCCTTGGTGGAAAAGTGAACGTCTATTGGCAGATGGATCTCAGTACACGAAAGCAAGGAAAGAAGATGGTAGATGTTGACAGAGGTAGACATACCCTCCCTGTACTCTTCAATCTTAAGCCAATCAGACCAGAGCGATGGGACAAAGCCTGCTCACTCCAAGCCAAAGAGGCACCATCTGCACGAAGAAACTCATCCAGGAGAGACTCTGCAACAGCACCAGACAGCGGGGGTATATCTGAGAATATCCTCCAGCCATTCCCATCCAAAGGAGAAGGATTGGCGGCGGAATTTGGGGAGGAATCAACACCGGGCAGGCCTGATAATGCTATGAAGGGCAGATTATGGGCGACATAGTCCTCCGGATATGCTTCCATGATTACTGGAGCATGGCATACAAAGTCCAGGAAACGAAAGGATCCTTGTCCGCGGTTTGTGAAGCTTGGAGCGACGGATATCAGATGGACGATTGCATGTGACAGAGGGATACCTACAGTATGTAATTGCATTCGTTCTCATCTCTCGGCGAGTCGGCGAATGACGAAGAGTGGGTCTGCCGTACAGTCCGGGGTAAGTAGCAGTAATTACCTCCGTAAGTTTGGAGAGATGGAAATTCACTCCAATGAGTGACCAGTGACCAGTGACCAGTGACAGCCCAAGACCACTCTAACCTTGCACAACACACACAATCTGCACGAAACACCGCTCATCCCAGCAACATGGCGGCGCAACAGACTTTGATTGCCGAGACAATCCGTGGCATGAAGTTGGCCATGCGCCGGCGTGACAACGACTCGGACTCGGACACGTCCATCACACAAGCTACGAACCGCGGCAACAAGCTCAAGCGCGATGCTCGCAACGTACGCGAGGGCCGTCTCGATACCACCTTCGGTCGATCCTACCGGCAGCAGGTCGATTACGCCGGCTATGCACGTCACATCATCCATAACAACCCGCTCCGCTTCGACCACGACGGCGATCTGATTGACGACGAAGATGAACACGACTACGACCAAGACGACCAGCCTGACGTCGATGACAATCCCTGGGCCGACACCAAGCTGGAAGAGCTCCTCGCCCCTCTGACTTCTGCTGCCGACCTGGCCGACCATCCTTCGCTGTCTGTGCCTTTTCTCTCAAGACCTCTGAGCGAGATGGCCGAGAACGCCCGCCAGGCCATGCATCGCGAAAGAGAGACCCTGTGGCACGTCAAGCAGCTGTTACTCAGGCTGCGTGGTGACGATCATTGGATACCCGTTGGCAAGCTCGAATCTGAACACGACTCGATGCTGCTCGATCCCTCTGCAGTCCCTACAGACAACTCTGTCCCAGATGTGCCTCCTCCACAACCTATCGACTACGCCATGCATGAGAACGGTACTGGCAATGGCACGCAGCAAGAGAACGGCACCACAACACAGCAAGAGAATGGCACCATCACACAGCAAGAGAACGGCACGAGTATACAGCAAGATGGCGTCGAAGCAGGTCTTCCTTCTCCTGCCGAGTCACCTGAAATGATCCAGCACGCCATGACTACGAGAAGGCAGGCACGCACCTCGCCTTCTCCCAATCACAACACTTACCCATCGCCGTCACCCGCACCCTCGTCAATACCTTCCATACATGGCTTCTTCCACGTCCCCGATTCAGCTTTACCAGATAGAGATTACGGCCTTCCCGCCTCCGAGGCCGACGACACGCGTCGTCTATTACTTTTGTTTTGTCAAAAGCAAGAGCAAGTCGTTCGCGAGGCCGAACAGATGCTCCAAGGCTTGCTACGAGCGGACCGCATGAGAAAAGACGTCTGGCGATGGTGCAGAGCCGAGGGTCACTTGGGTGAGATGAGCGACGGCGAAGACTGGTACGACCAAGACGAGTGGAACCTGAGCGCTCCTCTGGTCAAGGGCAAAGAAGAAGAGGAAATGGAAGATGACACAAGAGGGAAACCAAGACGACGTCGCGGTGCCCAGCACTAGAATTTGCCCACACCAATTATAGCTCTGACTATCTTTACAACTTGGACTTGCCCGACTTTTCATAATGTGTCTTGCCCGCACCACGGTCTTGATCTGTGGGTTCTGTGTTGCTGGTCTCGGCTT
This sequence comes from Dothideomycetes sp. NU30, assembly GCA_026013035.2. Taxonomy (NCBI): domain Eukaryota; kingdom Fungi; phylum Ascomycota; class Dothideomycetes; species Dothideomycetes sp. NU30. The sequence goes on from BSBH01000037.1 coordinate 54,260, forward strand.
TGAGACTGACGGGGTCGCCCAGCTGAGATGGGTTCGTCTCTTGCGCAACCTGCTTTAATGACTTGTGCCCTGATTCTGACTTTTTTGGACGGTCCTTTTCCGTCGGCTCGGTCTTGGAAGTCTCCGCCTTGAGAGACACTGGGTCTCCAAGCTGCGATGGGTTGTCTTTAGCCGTGTCTTTGAGAGATTTCTGTATATTCGTGTTAGCGATAGCCGAGAGAAAGGCATGGCACTTTGACTCACGTGTGCCATATTTGCAGGTAATTTCAAGATCGACTACTAGTTGGACACGATTTGATGGTAGACTCCTTGTTCGTAAGATGGCTAGATATTGATTCCAGAATGATATCGGACAGGAATGCTCCTTTCATATAACGATCACATGTTCTGAACGATCGATGACGATTGTTTCTCCTCATTTTCCACCCCGCGTCGTTCTCCAACCTTTTTCACATGCAGTGTTCAAGCTTGCACCTCGGCCTGTTCCTCATCAACTGACGAGACATCACTTATCATGCTTGAACCAATCTAAATCTGCCATCATTATCTTGTTCCAGTCTGGCTATTATAGTCCTTGACACTTGCTCAATCGATTTCAAAGAAATCAAGTCGACATCTATCTCCGATTCTCCAGTATTGTTCCACCCTCGTGCCGAGCAAAACAGAAATGGCAGAAGTGACGATTTCCAGAGTACTGTTTCTTGTTTGGCGCTCTGGGATATGGTCATGTACAGCAAGACGAATGAGGCCATTACCTCTAGTGCAGGGAGCAATAGCCACAGCCATTTCACCTCGATGAAGGTGACGGACTGCCACACCGTGCCGATTGACTGTCCTCCGTCCTGCGTACGCAATGCATCAGTCACGAACGCTGCTAGATTCTCCGACATTGTAGCTGTATTCGTGTAGTCCAACGACGACGTCGCAAGAGTGAGTTGCGTGTAAAAGTCTGATCCTTGGTAACCCGCTTTGAGGATGAGCTTCAGAGCATATTTCAGGAAATACTCCTTTCCGGAACTGATTGTGAAGGTTGTGTTGAGTCCTTCACGGACTTTGTTACCTACTAATTCATACACTTTTTGGGTGTCTTCGAAGCCGTCAGTATTGTTGGTTTTTTCCCATGTTCCTATGAATCTGAGAGGCAGTTGCCTTGAACCATGCAAGTTAAGTGCAGTCCCTGAAGAAGTCGCATTTTCGTAAATCCAGGAACACCAAGAAAGCTCGCAAGACGTCAACCTGGCCGTCCAATTCGTGCTTTCAGCTACCACGAGTGTAGAAAAGTTGTAGAAGCTCGGTGTCGTGTCGTAAACACCGTCGATAGTGCTGGTATTGATAAGAGGCATCGGTCCGCCTGGTTCCACACTGCCACCCATTTGTGACCCATCCGGCGTGACATATTGACACTGTATCAAGCCCGACTCAACTATGCAAGATCCATTGCTCAAGGCCGTAATATCCCAATAAGAAGAGCAGATCCCCAAGGTCGAAGAAGCCAGCCAGGTACAATTTCCAGTCTCGCACTTAAAATCAGGCGCTCTCTCACCTCGAAAGATGGCCGCTAACAGAAGTCTCTGGAGATCACTCATCACAGCATAATCCAGATACCGAGACCTTTGCGACATGAGCTGGTTTGACACCGGAAAAGTCGCCAAAGATCCGTTCACAGCTACCTCCTTGGTCGAATAGAACAAAATCTGTTGACCAAAAGTCTCCATGGCCACTGCACATATCAAGATCCCTGAACCAAACAATGCAGTCTTCGAGATCGATTTCATCCTTACAGCAAGCTTCACCGCTCCGAAAGGACCTTTGCTCGCCTCGTCGAAAGTTTTCAAGTCGTATACGGATTGAGGGGTACATTGTTGGAAATGGTGCGATTTGAGTTGGCCGATACAACAGGCTGTCGAGTACATCATTGCCGCTTTCAAGGTGACAGTAAGTATAGATATGGTTGCGTTGAGAGATATTGATAATTTCCAGGTCGAAAGCGGTTTATTGTTCATCAACGATAACAGCAAGATCATGGCTCCGAGACATGTTGCGCTGAAGATTGTCCAGGAGATTTCGGACCACCAATTTCGAAGGACTGAATGCAATTTGTTGATCTTGATGCCTTTAGGTGGCATGGAACTTGGTTCTTGGAAGTTTCCATCGTCACGACTGGGATTACTTGGTGAGGGTAATTGCTATTGGAATCAGCATCGTCGGGTATACTTATCTACTCGTGGAAATGGAAGAGGATTATTCTTTCTACGCACCCAAGACATCCTAGATCGAGGTCCATGGTCGTCGAGATTCTCAATTGGTGACCATAATCGGGACTCTTCTCCCGAGGCGCTTCGAGTAACCCAGTCCGGTTCCTTCGTAGAACGATACGACATACCGATGGAGATGGTCGTGCAACTAATACCTAGGAGATAGTGACGATGCTAGACTGATCTTATGTAGCTGAAGTGTTCACTGAGATATTGGAAAGAAGCTTGAAGACGCCAGGGACCATGTGCTATAGTGACCAAAGATAGTGAACATGGTCACACTGATACACAAGAGTGTGGCACAAGCGATGAGTAAACAGCTCGTGGCCGAACACCGCAGACATTGGTTGGTGAGAGCAAGGTCACATGAATCTCAGCAAACTAACCTATGTCGCTTCCCGCTCATGTGTTCTGACCAAAAGTGATAGGTATGTGCCGTCTCCTCAAACAATGGTACTTTTCAGCAATTTGAGATCAACCATTATCCTATTCGCTCAATCGTTCGAAGCCGATGGTCTCTTCCTGATCCCTTTCTTGTCGAGTTTGACCACTCCGTTATTGGTCGCCAGTGGACTCGCATCGAAAGGCTTTCGACGTCGCACAATCTGATACCCACGGTCGAGCTCAACCTCAACTGCACATCTGACTTTCAGTGCATCAACAGCAGGCCAAACCATCTTCTCGCCCTTCAAGATCCAATATTCCACGCTTTCCTTTGTCGGGTTTTCCAACAACGTGGAAAAATCAGTGAGATTGACCTCTGGTACAAGAGTCAAACTCGCCCCTGGGATGTTCTCATCCAAGAAGAATCTGCGTATGCTTGGAGGCAGGTAGCCCAGAGAATCTAGCTGATGCAGTCGATGTTGTACTTCCATGACCATGACTTTCATCAAGCTTGTGGTTATGCTTGACCTTCCTTTGTAACCGGGCTTCGGACTATGAAGGTCGCTGCGCAGGAAGGGAGCGATATAAGGACGTGCTTGGGAGACGATGAAATGGTTGACATTGAAGAGTTCGGCAATGCGCGCGAGAGGCGAGTCTCGCTCTGATACATAGCTTGCTGCGTGGTTTGGACGTTGACTGGATGGCTGCGTAGTTGTCCATGGCATGATATTTCCTTGGTCGTCTTTACATTTGAGAGTGAGGGGAGAATAGAGCACATCTGAAGCGTTCGACGCTAATGCTGCAGACCAAATGAGCTATACGTGTTAGCACAAGACTGAAGAAGAGTATGACATGCAACTAAGCTTACCACATTGGGTGCAGTCAGGTAGTTCAAGAGACTCGGCATTCCCCTTCCGGTTGGTGGTACCGTAATGTTGAGAACCCGCTTGGTCCTTTGGTATGCTTCCATGAAAGTCAAATCTCCCACATTGGCGCGAACGCATTCTTCGAGCACATTTGCATCAAGAAGGTAACCTTCTGTAAACAGACGTTTGACACGCCTAACAAGTGTCGAGTACCATCCATGTTTGATGGAAGCACCATTCGCTTGCTGAGCTGCTTTGGCCGAACGTGTGGCGAATGCACTGAGATCAATACCGTCACCGCTCAGGAAATCGAGCAACTCGTCCTCGTTGTGGACACCTACGAGAGCAGCCATCAATGCTCCGGTCGCACTTCCCGATATGATACGTGGTAAGATGCCACGGAGGTGAAGTGCTTTAACCACTCCAATATGACATAAGCCAAAGATAGAGCCTCCTTGGAGGACAAGAACACTTCGCCCGAATGCTTGTCGAGTGTCGTGCAAAAGGTCAAGTTTGGCCTGATTGCTGAGACCTCCATTCAAAGTAGGCGATGCAGGGTAAGCAGTAACATACTCGACCGCAAGAGCAACTTGGGTAATATAGTCTTCGATCAATAACTTCGTTCCGGCGTATGCGCGGTTGAACAGACGAGGAGCAGTGATGTTCCCAAGGTTACGGACTAGACCAGAGCGGAGGAGATTAACCAAGCCAAGGATATCCTCATCCTCACGAGCCTCGATGATGTACTGAAGTCTGGAGTAGATCAAGCGATAGTCGTAGTGCTTGGAAGGAGCATTCTGCCGCCTGGTTTCTGTATGTAAGCCAGTAGTTTTCGACATTTACGGATGTTTATGGTATACCAAAGATCGTTGCCGTACAGCTCATCAAGAGCAAACGCAGCGGCTTCCCACTCTTCGTAATACCGAGCTGATGTTAGACATTCTAGTTGAATGTCTTTTGGACTTCGTTGTGTCCACCAAGCCCACAGTCTCTGGGCAACATTAGCCATCAATGACATCTTAACAGTAACACAGTCGAATCACAAACCATGTGCCAGAAAAATGCAACATCGAAGAAGCATCTTAACAAGGCCTTCAAAAAAGCCACCGCATTGTTATCTTTGGCCATGTGCCGTTTATGGCTTCACGCATCCAGCATGACCTTTTACTACATGGTTGAGAGATCAGAAGTCGTGGGGGGGAAAGATGACCCGGTCCTGCTTTCACATGTCATGATGCACGGACCCGAGGAGTTGTTTTATATTTAGCTCATACAACCTCCTCCCTTACACTCTCGACAAGGAACAAGCAAGACACTTCATGTCCATGCAACATTGCATAGAGAGTCATGCCTAGAAAACCTCTTCTTTGTCAGTGCTGAGCCATGTCTCAAAGCACATAGCCATGTCTTCATTCCATTGTGGCAGGGTGTGTCTTTGCTCGCGTCATCGTGTTTCGCGTCGATTACTCGAACATTCCTGAAGTGTGTATGTATGTGTAGAGCACCCGACGAGTCTACTGGCCGTCCAGAAACACGAGTCGCGGTCTCGAGTTTGTTCTTCACGTCGCCTTCAATGGCTTCGCGACAATGGCTGAGACATTCTTGATGCTTCCACGTCTGTATTGTCGTCCTCATTGAAAACTGTTTATAAGTATGCCTTCGCATAGAATCTAGTCTCTCCTTCACTTCTCTTGCATCTCCATCTCTCAGGCAAACAAAGCAAAATGGCTACCTTGTCATCAATCTTGATTCTCATCACGGGTTTCCTGTCTCTGGTAGACGGCCATCTCGTGCTACAACAACCCGTCCCATACTCAAGAGATACTCTACAGCTCGATCCTCTCAAGAACGCCAAACCCGGATCGCCAGAATCCGACTTTCCATGCCAGCTCAAGCGGATCGGAGGCACAGACCCTTTCCAAGTCGATGAGGAGAATGAAATGGTTGCGGGACAACCTCAGACCATGACCTTCAAGGGCAGTGCATCTCACGGCGGAGGAAGTTGCCAACTTAGTGTCACTCTCGACCGCCGACCTACCGCAGACTCCCAATTCAAAACAATCGCCAGCTGGATTGGCGGTTGCCCTATAGACAGTACTGCTGGTGGAACCGAGCCTTGGAACTATACCATCCCACCTGAGGTCCCCAATGGAAAAGCCACCCTGGCCTGGTCGTGGGTCTCGAAACTCTCTGGACAGCCAGAATTCTACATGAATTGTGCACCCATCACAGTCTCTGGTGGCGCCGAAGACACAACTGAATTTGATCGACTAGAAGACCTTTTCCGTGTCAATCTTCCCAGCTCCGAGTGTGGAAGCCAACTGAGCAGCAATCTAGAGATTCCCAACCCTGGAAAGTATGTCACCACCATTGACAGTCGAGCCTTGTTGCCCCCTACTGGTACTGGGTGCGCAGCGATACGCCAGGCTACAAACCATAACACTGCTCCGAGCTCAGCAGAAAGTGCGACCATAACGTCTTTGCCCAACACTTCCGCCATATCAACACCAACACCAATCTTCAGCAACGGCACATTGAGCGCATCGGCCACATCATATCCTACCAGCGTCTCAAATCCGTCAGGCGGTGCAGGAAACTCCACGACAATTCTGTACACAAACTCAACCTCCTGCGACACCGATGGTGCTTTGCTCTGCAACAACGCATCCCAATTCGGACTCTGCGACCATGGACAGGTAGTATGGCAGCCTGTCGCGCCTGGCACTTATTGCAATGATGGTCAGATTCATGGTGGAAGTCCTGGTGGCACGCCATGCAGTCCAGACGGCGCGGTGATATGTAACGGGTCGGATCAGTGGGGATTGTGTAATTTTGGCACTGTACAGTTCGGACCTGTGGCCCCTGGTATTACCTGTCAGGACGGACAAATCTTCAGGAGAAAGCGTCACTTGCACAGACGTCAACGTCACAGAAGAGGAGGACAAAGGCTCGGCATGGACGATGTTGATGATGTGGTACGCCATCCGATACATTGAAAATATAAGGCCAAAACAGTAGATTACAAGTTCAACAATGGCAGCAGTCGTTTCTTTCAGCAAACTCGTTCTTGGTCTATTTATAATGCAGGATTTCTCTATATCTAAGGTCTAAACCTCGTTGTGTCTTTACAAGAGTATAATAACATCTAGAAGTACTTATCTAGCAGGGGTCAAAGGTTGAGGCATTCTCGGACGCTTTCTGCTGAGGTGTTGAGAAAGCTGATGGAGAATTGTTGAACAAGGCAGACAATACTGTCTCTGCGCAAAGAGACATGTTTTGTCCCCCTTGATCCGCATTGAATTTGGCGTTCATACCTCTGGATACACATCCCTGCAAAATGTCAGTATATAGAGATATGGGCTGACAAGGCTTTCCAAAACTCACGTTCTCCGGATCAAATGCGTCTCGGACCTGATCTTCTTTGACCTATCGAGATCAATGTCGGCAAAGGCAATTTCAGGTTCCCACGCGTCACCCTTGGCCTTCATGTCTTCCAGACTACTCAACTCTGCGAGAATCTCACCCCATGGACTTATGATGAGGGAGTGACCGTAGCTCGATCGTTTCTGGTTGTGAGGACCAACCTGAGCAGCTGCAATTACATAGGTTTGTGTTTCAATGGCACGAGCCTTTAGCAGAGCGTGCCAATGTACGGCACCAGTTTCTGGGGTGAAGGCAGACGGGTAGGTGATGATATCTGCCTTTTGGCGCTTCAGGGCAAGAGAAGGTTCGGGAAACCTCATCTGAAGAGATGGTCAGAAACAAGTAATAGAAGACTGGAAAGTGCTTACTTACATCGAAGCAGATCAAGCAACCAATTTTGCCAACCGCCGAGTCGAATGGGGGCAGGATCTCCTTGCCAGGTTCTATCGTGTCGCTTTCATGCATTTGTGGGCCACCTTCGACATCCATCTCGAACATGTGCAACTTCTGATAGCGATGAACGATCTTTCCGTTCTCATCAATCCAAACGGACGTGTTCTTCATCTTCTTCGGGTTGGAATCGGAAGGCTCATGGATACCTACGCTGATGGGTAGAGAATGTTTGCGGGCTTCCTCTTGTAGTCCCAGTACAAATGGGGAAGAAGATGCAGGTTTGCACAAGGAAAGCGACTCATCGGGTGATGAGCCAATATAATCTGAAGCCTCCGGCAGGAACAGTGCCTTCGCACCCGCTTTAGCAGCCCTCCCAACAATGCTTTTACATTGGGCGAGGTTGTTTGACATACTTGCCGTCGCACACAGCTGTCCGATCGCCTGGAGGCAAAAGTCAGTGACTGGGTACCTTCATTCGACCCTGACTGAACGTGGTTGGACGGACTTACCGCTTTAACCATTTTGCTGTCGTTGATATGTGATTGACTGCCTTCCTTGAACTCGGTATCAATTTGTAAAGAGAACACTAGAGGAAATACTGTATGAAGAGTGAAGAAAAGCTCAGGGTCTGAATTAAATATTTGTATCCAAGATCGATGCATGAAGATCGATGATCTACTGCAAGGGACAAGCGTAATCGACTTTCCCAGATAGGCAACACGGAGAAACCAGTATCCATGCGACTCTCAGCGGAGTTCTATAGAAAACTCTGATGACTTCCATGGGAAGCTAAAGTTTCGATTCGAAGGAGGTGTAGCTATAGTGAACCTTGTATTCATACTATTGCAGGCTCTTGAGAGATCTCTTGTCGGCAGTCATGCATGAAGCATCTCGATCGCGTTATGTTTGCTTGACTCATGAATCTTGGAGAGCAACATCACGTACGCCAAGACGGTCCCTGCCTAATTGGCGACTGCGACCGCGTGGCCAACAACCGCGGCTGTCTACATTGAGCCAGATCATCAAGCTAAGGTACTCCAGTAGTTGCTCTTGCTTTTATCATTAGTCGTTGTTGTTTGTTTTGCTATTGCTGCCCCTAACGCTGTATGCGCACGTAGCAATGGCCTCGCCTCCGCCATCCAAGGCCAAGGGCTCTTCACGATGGGGCTCGCTGTTGTCGGGAGCCGTGGCTGGCCTGGAAAGCCGTCTGGATACTATCCTTGCTGAGGACGAGGGCGCATCCGCTCGCAGCAGGGCCCAGGACCGAGAAAAGACTGCTTCTGCCACTCTGGCTGTTCCCAGTCCAAAGTCTTCTGCCGACCTGTCGCGGAGTTCGTCCCGCGCCAAACAGAATGACCGTCTCCAGGAAAGACTTGCCAAAGCCCTGGCCAGTCAAACGCCTTCGCGTCCGTCGACACCCTTAGTTCAGACTACAAGTCCAAGGAGCAGTCTAGGTTCTCGACCCTCTGCAGATATAGCTCGGCCCACCTCGACGTCCTTGCCCGAGAAGCAACAGGACGAGATCATTGTCGCTCAGACTGCCGTTGTTATTGAACCCTCTGCTGACTCCCCCGTACCGGAAGTTTCCTCGACCCTCTTGACCTCCGGTCTTCCCATAAACCCGGCTCGAATCTCCGAGGATGCTTCCAGTAGACCCTCTCTTGATGCCAAGTCTAACACGCCCGACGAAGAGACCACACAACAGGTTGAAAAGGCTGATGCAGAAGAAACAAAACCCATAACACAACCTGAGGCTGATGCTGTTGAGATTGACTCGAAAGACGCAGAAACGGAAAGGCTTCGTCAAGAGGAAATGCTTGCTCACTTGGAGCGGATAGATGCTCTGCAGGCTAAGTTACAATATCTTGCGAGGGAAACCGTTGCTGCTGCAAAAGAAGCAAACGCCAGTGCCCCTCACGGAAGTCCTCAGCAGAAGCTGGCCGAGAAAGATGAACGCATAGCCCTGTTGATGCAAGAGGGAGAGAAGCTTAGTAAGACGGAGATGCGTCATATGATGACCATCAAGAAGATGCGCGTCAAGTCGCTTGAAGATGATAAATCTTTGGCTACCCTCCAAAAACAGCTAGCCCTGGCCAGGAATTCTAATTCAGATCTCGAGCAAAAGGTAAATCGTTTGGAACAGTCGGAAAAGCAGAGTGCGGAACGTCTGAAACGGTTCACAGCTCTCGAAAAAGAGCTCGAGTCTGGAAGGTCGATTTTAGCCAGTAGTAGCGCAAGCATTACGAGCCTCCGAAAGCAGCTTGCTGAAGCCGAAAAGAGGGCGGAAGAGGCCGAGAGCAAGGCAAAAGAGACTGTAGTGCAGGCCGACACCAACAAGTTGTCTGCAATCAAGGAACAGCTGGAAGACGCGAAACTTGAGAAGAAGCTTGCAGATGATATATGGACAGCAGAAAACAAGCGTTTGACAGAAGAAAACGAGCGTCAGAAACAGCAAGCTTCCTTCCGCGAGACAGAATTTGCTACAGAGATCTCGGTGAGCATGCTCTGGCATTACCCTCTGGCTCGTGACCATGCTAATACATCAAACAGACCCTCGAGAGCCGTCTTGAAGCTTTGCGTGCGCGCGCCGAGGAAGCTACGTCGGATGTGGGAGGTGACTCCCAGGCGAAACTACTACGACAGATCGAGACATTGCAGACCCAATACTCTCTAGCGGCTGAGAACTGGCGAACCATCGAAAGTTCATTGAATGGCAGAATCACCGCAATCGAGAAGGAGCGAGATGAGGCTACTAAGCGTGAAGCTGACGTTCGCAAGAAGGCTCGTGACATTAGCAACAAGTCTAAGCGGACTGATGAAGAACTCGAGAATGCTACCGAAGAGATGCAGATTCTGTCATCGCAGCTTCAGGAGAGCAACGCCGAAAGGAAGAAACTGCAGACACGTCTTGAAGGAGTCGAAGCCTCAATAGAGGAAGCAAAAGCAGAACTTGACCGTCAAAAGGTTGCTTTCGAAGACGAACTGAATCAGAAGCTCGAAGAAGAGAGAGCACGTAATGTTCAACAGGGTCTAGGCATCTCCAGTCCAAGTCTTGGTCCACGCACACAGTCACCGACGAGCTTCTTCCGAAAGCAGTCTCATCAAGATCCATATGGCTCCATACGACGAAACCTACCGCGGATATCGTCACAAGAGCAAACCCCTACCCTTGCCATTGATCGATCTGTCTCTCGTCGACCATCTGCACTTCCACACAATATAAATACCTCACGAGATGCCTTGTCCCCCAGCGTCAGTAGACAGGGGTCGGTCTTCTCGCTTTCACATCTAGTCAATGGCGGGCCAGCAGGCATGCCGGGAACACCATCAATTCATACAAACGATGTAGATGCCGATGACTTTGAGAACGGGTCAAGCCCACAGCAAACGATCAACGACGTCATCAGCGCCTCTACAGTACATACAGGACCAAGTGTGCAACTGGTCGAGCGCATGTCGTCCTCCATCCGGCGACTGGAGGCAGAGAAAGCGGCACACAAGGATGAGCTCACACGACTGGCTACACAGCGCGACGAAGCACGGAACGAAGTGGTCGCATTGATGCGTGAGGTCGAGACCAAGCGTAATGCCGACGGTAAGACGGAAAAGCTCGAGGCCGACCTGGCACAGGTTCAGCAACGCTACGAAGCTTGTCTGGAAATCCTGGGAGAGCGCGAGGAAGAGGTTGAAGAGTTGAAGAGTGATGTTGTCGAGCTCAAGAAGATCTATCGAGATCTTGCAGAGAGGAGCTTGTGATAGATAGCATCTGAGTTTACGCCTATCAAGAATATCACGACATGAGATTCAGTGACGTTCGAGCAAATGCCGGAGTAGCATGACTTGATGCCCCCTCCATGTCCCGAAACAAATGCCGATCTAGGATGCAGAGTAAGAATGTACAATCTTTTTCAGCTATAGATCGATACCTTCTTCCTCGGCAGCACGAACGATGTAACTCCTGACCTAGATGTTCCTTCGTTAGCTCTACCAGATACAAGTGGTCGGTGTATGGATAAGACAAACCTTTGCATCAGGAGCCAAATCCATGGCCAAAGCACCAGTATTATCCCTCTTATCCGTCTCAGCCCCGGCCTTGAGCAAAGCCAACGCCGTATCACCATGACCCTCGGCAACAGCATGATGCAACGCCGTACACGAATCCATATCCGTAGCATTCACCGGACTCCTGTTCTCCAGCAACAACTTGACCATAGGCACATTCCCCACAGCGGCAGCACGGTGCAAGGGCAATTGACCTCTTTTATCTTTTGTGCGTGCCGAAGCCTTGTGTTGCAGAAGTTTCTTGGCGGTGTCGAGGTTGGACTTTGAGGCTGCGAAGTGCAGGGCGGTTTGTCCGGAGTTTGTTGTCACGGTCGGGTCGGCGGATTTGGAGAGGAGGAGGTCGACTAGGGCGTCGCCTTCTTTTAGAGAGGAGGCGATCATCAGACATGTCCAGCCTGCACCATCCTGTTTTTGTTTTCCGTGTTAGTCCCGGCTCTTGTTTTTTTCTTCTTTGTTTGCGGGCTTTGGATGTGAGGTTCGTACTTGGGCGTCCGGGTCAAAGTCTTTGCGCTCGGTCAGGATTTCGATTATGGGAAGGCGGCTGTAGGATGAGGCCCAGTGGATTGGTAGTCTGTCATCGTCGTCGCGCAGGGTTGCTAGTTTTGGGTTTGCCTGAGGACACCGTGAGGATGAGTACAGATGTAAAGTGGCGGACAAGTTGCCTACGTTAAGCAGAGATTCGACCAGGTTGACTGAGGAAGGCTGTTAGTTCTGTGTATCCGTGGACTCTAGTTGAGATCTGACGCTCACCTTGGCCATCGCGACAAGCAGCATGAATGGCAAACTTGTTCCTTTGCTCGTCTGACTGCATCGCGGTTGTATTGTATCGACAAAGTGGATGTTTGGATCTCCGTTTGAATGACGTGCCTCACAAAAGTTCATCCACACCCCACATTGATGATTGCGGGGTCACTGGTCTGAAGATGGATGTAAACACAACGAGGCAATGACTATCAGAAAGTGGTACAAGTCGTAGAAGCAAAGGACATCTAAGCACTGCGCCGTCGGTCTCAATGTCGTATGAGCCATAGACTGATGGTACGTTAGCTTAGACTCCAAAATTGCATGTTACTTCAGCTTAGATCGGTTACATGCAGTTCTATCATTTTCTTGTTTTGCAGCGAGCTTCTCATACGTCCGGCTTGATATTTTTGCTGTTCCTTCTCCTCATCACTCGATCCTCTCAGGATCCTCCATGTAACTTCCAACAGGCAAGAACGTGTAGGTATCTCATGCAAGCCGAGTTTGATCTCCTTTGTTTTCCTCTCTTCTACATGAAATCGTCCTCGAAGTTTGCGTCACGATCTTGGTTGCTAGAGCCCATGAGATTCTCCTCGTCCTGCCACTCATCGTACATGTGTTGTTTCCTGTACGCGAGCTCCTTCCTCTCTTTTGCGATGCGAGCCTCTTCCTTTGCCTGCAGATATGACGGTCAGCTTACCATCCTCCTCGATTTGTACATCCAACAGCACTCACCCTGGCTTGCTGGGTAGCCCGATCTTTCTTTCTGAGCTCCTTCTCCCTGTCTTCCTTCTCCTGTCTAAAGTCCGGGAACTTCTCGACCTTTGTCTTGTTCAGACGGTTGACAATGGCATTCTCTTTCTTTGCGACGTATACGCGCTTGACTTTCTTGTTGTCGTGGAAGCTAACCTGGCCTGTCGCCATACTGCCATCCTTTTTGAGGTTTGCCCATGGCGTATAAATGACGGTGATATTGTCCTTCTTGTTGCCTGTTGTCCAGCTCAGCCTCTAATCGCGGCTTCAATTCATGTATCCTGGCATGCTCCTACCCTCGATCGAATTCGCTTTGGTCAACTGTGCGCAGTCTTCCAGTAATGGCTTGGGGATATCGTCCCATGTCTCGTCATCTCCTAATCTCAGGTATACGTGTGCACTGGAAAGGTTGTCGACGTGGAACTGCTTGTCGTCAGATCCAAGGATCTTGTCATTGCCTGTGCATAGTCCCCTTTATACCCAAACATCCTCTTCGAGACCATACTTGATTAGGTCTTCGTTCTCGACCTTGTCCTTTCCCACATATATGAATGCCGATGGGGTCACCACGTTACTCGTGAAGTAGTATACCATCTTGTCCTTTGGTCAGATTATTGAGAAACCAGAAGGCTTGCTAACCACGAATGTACTGATTATCACAAATGTTCACGGATCTTGCCGAGCTGCGGAGATGGATGACTGTCTCTTGGCTTTCCCGACCTTCTCTTGTCGATACACCACGATGCGAAGGTCATGTCTACAAGATTGATATCAGGTCTTCGGGGCATACTTGTGCATCAATGTAGACAACACTCAACAGTAGCAGCAGCAAAATCTTCTCGTACTGTCATGATCTTATCCGACAAGTCTCTGTCAACCTTCAGGAAAGAGGCATTTGAGCCGGCTATACCAGCTCTCTTGCCCTGTAGCTGTTTCGCTTCTATACCTGCTGTTCAGAAGTGGTTCCACGGGCCTTCAGACGAGAACGCTTCCTATGCTTTGAATACTCCATATCTGACGAAATGGGACACCGCCGTGGTACCGCTTGAGATCACCAATAAGGGGCGATTCGTCCAAGTGTCCCAGCCACTTCGTTTCTTCCTAGAGTAGGTTCATTTCATGATAACGGCCTGGGCACCTGGTTGACGAATTCCATAGTGCTATTAAATCAGAAACCAAGGCGAGCATATATCTTGCTCAAGCATCCCTGGCAGATTTGCCAGCAACGATGTTGGAGGATTTGCCAACACCTGATCTGGTCCTCAAGGCTGGTAAAGGCGATGTTTATGACTCCAGTATATGGCTAGGCCATGCACCCACATATACCCCCCTACACCGTGACCCCAACCCCAATCTGTTCGTCCAGCTTGCCGGCAAGAAGACAGTCCGATTGTTCAAGCCAGATGTAGGTGCCGCCATTTTTCATCATGTGCAATCTGGCATTGGCGGTACGGCAAGTGCAACAATGAGAGGTGCCGAGATGATGGAGGGGACAGAGCGGATCGCACTTGAGAAAGCAATCTGGGGACCAAAGACAGGCGCTTTCTGGGAAGCTGAAGGTCTGGAAGCTGAAGTGGGGCCAGGTGACGGGTTGTTCATTCCTAAGGGCTGGTGGCATAGTATCAAAGGCATCGGTCACGGCGTGATCGGCTCAGTCAATTGGTGGTTCCGATGATACAATCTCATACCATATGTGAGTGCTCTGTTGTCACATCGAGACCTGGAACAATCACCAACGAGGTAGGTGAATATGTCTTTCAAGCTTCACTGTATTGCTTGTCTCATTCACTCACAGGCAGTAGATGTGAGCGCAGAATACAGTCCACTCTTTTGCGTATTATTCAGTTGTGTTTGTCGCCTGCTCTGTCGTCGATTATCTAATCAAAGCCTTGTTACAACGCACGAATTAGGTAGTCAGACTTGCTCTTTCCCAATTCATGGCCAATAGACACCTGCCTACCTGATTGTAAACTTCTTTCACTTTGTCGTCTTGTCAGAGACCTTTTCACGTCGCGCAGCGTTCACTTGCTTCTTTTTTGATCCGCGCTTGCGACTTTTCTACGCCCTGGAAACTCTACACATCGAAAGCGCCGCACCTCAGATCCTTCATCATTCTGGAAGTTACACTTCCTATCTCCCAGCATCCCATCACGCACCTTCGTCGTGTCTTTACCATGGCGTCCACCGGCGGACCTCTGACCTTTGCTCAGAAGATGATGCTGCAGAAGCTGCAGTCGTCTAGCGGTGATGTGGCTGCTACCGTCACGTCCTCTCCTTCTCGCGTTGGCGTGACCTCTACACCTCTTCACGCACCTTCTCCTGTCGTCGTCCCTCAAAGCTCTGGTGACGACGATCCAATGACAGGAGTCGAGTTGTATACCGTCACTCCTACCAAGAAGGTAAGTAACGCACGATCTCATCAATAATCCCCTTTTCTATAGACACATCTGCTTGTGTTTTGATTCAAGACTAATCTGTCTATCAGGTTGACCAGCCCATCAGTCACCGGTCGGGCGCTTCTATCACGAGGCCAGTTCTCAAGCAGCCCAACCTAAGTGGACCTCATTGTCCAGGTCTTCATGCCGCATCAATCGAACCGGCGAGCGAGATTGCTGCTCCACGCCGCCAAATCGGCCCTCACGCCCACCCTAGTCAAATTTCCCAGCATGAAGTTGTGAAGCGTACCAGTACCCCCATCTTCCCAAACCAGCCCATTCTTCAAGCCCCCGCACATGTCTCGCCTGTTAAAACCATGGAAATGGATGTCTCTTCTCCTCAGACAGAAGCAAAGAAGAACGAGTCTACGACTGTTACGCAGATCACCAAGGTAAACACTTCCACCTATTTCTAAAATGGTTGAATCAAGCTCACAGGTGACAGAATTCAGACAGTCACGCAGACAAGAGTACCAATGGTGCTGCTGCCAAGGACGATCCTACTAGTGATGCTCTCACCGAAGACTCTGTCCGCGTGCTCCTCGATTTCGGTAAGTCCTTGTTGTCACATACACTCGACATCTGCTCACATTGATTAGCCAACGGCCAAAAAATTCCTGCCACAGTACCCCTGAACATGACTGTTGGTCAGGCTCGCAAGACGTTCGCCGACATGGCTGACGCCAAAGACGCTGAATGCTTCATGTACTTCAGAAAGGGAATTGATAAAGGCAATCTTTAAGTCAGACCTGCCATTGCCTGCAGCATGCACTGGTCCACCATACAAGGATGAGGGGGCCAAGGTAGTACGAGATTTAGTAGAGGAAGAAAGGGTTGATTTGCTGGTGTTCCATGCTCTACTCAAATATTAAGACGGGAAGATAGCATCTATCGATAGGGCGATACAGTGATTGTTGAATAACCCCGTTATGGCTTCTTGAACAGTCACTGAATTCCAGGAATAGGGGCGGTCAGGGTGTAATGAGCATGTGCCATGGCGAGTGAGCATCGATGTTCTTATACGGTTCTCGTGTTCCTAAGATGGAAAAGTGTTTGTAAAAATTGAAGTTAACCAAGATTGTTGGTTTCATTTGTGCGTCGGTTGCTGGGAGATAGTCCATCGCTGTTTCCTGTTACCCTTTACACGGATAGCTGCAAACCGAGAGAGAGAGTAAACACCACCACAACTTTTTGAATATCACATGCCGAACTACAAAATAGGGTCACAAACAGCAACTCATTATCGGTCATCATCAATTATTGTTACCCACACGTACCTGACCATGGGTATCATCTTCAACCAATAAACTCCTGAGAATCGACAGAGCACGAAATATCTTGCTAGGCAAAAACAAACGCCTCAGAGACTATTTCAAACAAGATCAACTAAGTAGTAGCTATCTTACAGCGACCAGCCATGGCGCCAGGAGAGTAAGTGAAACTTACAGGAGAACATACAAGGAAACTTGTCAACTCACCAAGCACAGAAACCGCCCTGATCACCACAACATTTACCTCCCCAAAGGCCCTAGCGGGTTGACAGCTCCTTACCCTCCAGCAATGGGGTCTAGTGATCCTCCAAGACTTGAGCCTAGTGGCAATGTCTCTGGTGCCAGCGACACTTTCAGAGCTCCTTACCTTCCAAAGATGAGGTCTAGTGGTAATATCGCTGGTGCCTTCGATTCTCTCGTCCGAGACATTCCGTTGACCCTCGAACGAAACATCGACGCGGTCGTAGCGCGATGTCTCGAGAAGAAGTTCGAGAAGATTGAGGACGTGATCGAAAAGAAGCTCGAAGACATTAGAAATGTGATCGTGCAGAAAGTGAAGCAACAGCTTGACTCACTCTCCACGAAGCGTGTCAATTCCAACGACGTCCATTGGAAAGACAGACAATCTTTTGGTTTCCCACGAGAACGTCGTGATCTTTCACCAGAGCGAGTGCATGATGTCCGGGTGGACAGTACTGATGCACAGGCAACCACCAAGAGGAGAATCCCTTCAGTAGACGACGACAGTGATCCCGAGAGCCTCTTCTGTAAGAACAGAGAGTCATCGTCCTTGCCGCAGAAGCGTCTCCCTTCGACAAGCGACCTCAGTGATCTCGATAGCCTCTTTGGCGAGACTGAAACGCCATCGCCCTTCTCGAAAAAGCGTGGAAGAATGAATGAGGAAGCCGGTGAAGACTTTCCCTCACCGAAGCGAGCTGCCATGACTCAAACATCACCCACTACAGTCACTTCACGATCGTCTCCTCGTACGCGAAGACAGACTCAGGCCCTCATACAGAACGTCCACCCGTTCAGAAAAGAATCACTGCAAGGTCGACGACTTTCGGATTCTGAAAGAAGAGCCAGCCAAGACGATGACAACCGACGTAGGTCTTCGGCTTCTCAACAGATGCCCATGTCGCCTTCAAATGCCAGACGAGGAAAATGGTATGTTCCTCGAGGAGGAGCATCAGTGTCGCCTCGAGGAGGAGCATCGAACAGGGGCCATAGAAGACCGTGGAGCGAGTGGAGGGATCGGAAACGTGGAAGAAGTTGATGGAAGAAAGATGAATGTGGGAATGGGTGAGAGGTTTTGAGTTGGATTTCTTCTCTTTCTTTTCGCTCATTCTTGCTCGGAGGGATGAGTTTTCGTGGAGAGGCTTACGTATGGTTGTTTGGCAGACTTCGGCATGTGACTTTGTGGTTGACTGGATATGGAATGTGCGAAGGACGTCCTGGAACGAAAAAGAGGGAAGAACGGATTGGATGTGGGAATACTGGGGAAACATGGAAACACACCTGTTGGAGTATCGAGAATATTGGTGAATGGGAAAGGTTACAGGAAATCGAGTCGAGTATTCGAAGTCCATTTGAAGAAGTGCAAGATTGATTGAATTTGTTTTTTTTTTTGCGAATTGCTATAGATAGACCAGTATACCCAGTCCGTTTTTGATGAGGACTACTGCTTGAAATTCCCCTGCCGCGCAATGCTGCTGTGATTACAAGAAGGCTGATAAGAGAAAGGAAAGACAACATGAATCGAAAAACCCCGTGGTATGTAACCCCGATAAAAGAACCCCATTAATTCCGTATTTTCGTGTCCTGCGTGAAAGATAGAAGAAAAGAAACTTGCATCAAGTAGATTGAAGCAGAGACTCTTGTCCTTTGTTTACATGAAGGCGGCGAAGAAGGCACCGGCACCGATCAAAGCGCCAGAAGCGACCTTGACGTGAGCGGCAGAGCCAGTGGAAGAAGCAGAGGAAGCACTACCGGAAGAAGTGCCGGAAGCACCGCCAGCACGGGTGGAAGAACCGCCACGGGTGTTGGAGCCGGAGCCGGAGCCGGAGCCGCTGGTCTCGGTGGAGAGAGTCTGGACAGAAGAGCCGGTGGCAGAGACGACAGCGGCAGAGACGACCTGGGTGGTGGAGCTACCGATGGAGACAACGACGGAGGTAGCGTTGCCGGAGGTGCTGTTGCCGTAGACGAGAGTGGTCTGGGTGCCGGGGGAGAGACCGGCGGGGACGAGCTGGACTACTGCGCTAGAGACTGCGGCATTGGTGGCAGCGACTCCGACGTCAGTTGCGGCGGCGGGCATGCCGGTGACGACACCGAGGGAGTTGGTCTGGGTGAGGTAGGAAGTGAAAGGGTTGGTGTAGGGGACTGAAGAAGAGACAGAGGTGGTGGCAGCGGCGGTGTCATTGGTGCTCTGAGCGACAGCGAAGGCGGCCAGAGGAGCGGCGAAGAAGATTGAAGTGCGCATCTTGACTTTTTTGGGGTGTGTTGTTGTTGGTGGTGGTATAGAAATTAAGTTGTGATTATTGGTGGTTGGTAAAGACCGGAGTGTTGGCTTGATCGATGTGTTATATTAGAGCAAAAAAAAAGCTGAAATATGGATTACAGTAAAGCGATGGAATGTTTGTGATGATGAGAAGAGAGAAAGAAACCGTTCAACGGGTGATGAGTTGATTATATATGTTGGTGGTGCAAGTCAAAACATACACACATTTCTTGGTTTCCCTGCTATTCTCAGATGGCTAGCTGGCTAGCTACCCTACCTTAGCTTGCAGCACGTATGCGCCACATGTGGAGCTAATGACTAGAACCCTTCTTGGCAGGGTGGAGTTTCGGGTCGAGTCTTGCGAAATTCTCGCCACGCCTCCCCATCCCAAAGGCTTGTCCTATTTTTGACTTTTTTCCCTGCCCCCCGGACCTTGTTTGTACAGAATTACCACTGCGCCTCGGTTCTGGATGCACCAAGAACCAACACTAGCCGAGTAAGTAGGTTCTTTGACTGTGCTGCTGCACATGTCTCCCCGTCAACAGCGAGCAGCAGAGCCCGCAATGATGGAATCAATATCGACGTGTTCTGTGTGCAAAGAGAGATATCATCCCGAGTAGACGGCTGGGAAAGAATACCTCTTCCTGCGGACGGGAAGCAGATGGTAGGTCGTCGTGAAAGTGGCAAGCCAAGCATGTGTATCTATGTTTCTGAATAGTAGCATTGTCTGGTTGGGACGGCTCGAACCACGTACTGTCGACGACGACAGCTCTGAATACAGTACATTTCGTTCGTATAGGTTCAGGCAGGCATACGCGGCTCTCTACACACTTCCACATCCACGCGGTGACTGTGCCTCCTCCACCAACCCAATCGTGATCTCAAATGCATGTTGTATGTAGGGTATACACGAATCACCATGGTAATAGACCAATGCCGTGGCGGTTACTCTGCCTAAAATAAGTCACTGCGGACATTCTGCTGACTACTACCAGCAATACTTGAATAGTTACTGCTGATCATTGATCATCCTTGCATTGTTGACAGCTTCTTTTTTCCGAGCTCACCACCGCTGTACATATCGTGCTCGAATCTCCTGACGCGTTGCTCTCGATGCAATTGCAATGTATTCCAACTTCTGCTGGAGCTGCATCATTCTCACGGTCTCAGCGTTTCGGTACAGCCCATTGTCAAGGAATCATCGCTTTGTATTGCCGTCGCTAGAAACATCTACGATCATCAGATGGAGAAAGGATGATGCATGCTAGCTTGATTCCTGCCCTGCCCTGCCAACGGTTTGTTTTGTGGCGCTTAACCCTCCACAGCAACGCTTTTCTCGCTTGGCGGGCCGACGATACCCTTGCAATAATCCGGGCATCATGTTCAGTCAGACACTCTCAGTAGAAAGAGACATGTATATATGCTCGGTGGTCCTAAACATCGACCGATTGTTGTGAACAGAGAGCTCACACGCTATTCCGAGTGCTGTCACGAAGCTCTGAACTTTTTCTATTACCGAACACTTCAGAAGCGAAATTGAGCACATCTCGCTAGTCTTGCTGCCCCGATAGATTGGTATCGCTCATTCGCTCGTCAGCAGACAAAAGTGGTCAGGATATTTTCTTGAACAGTGCTCATGAACGATTGACAATGGGGATCCCAGGGGGGCCAATAAATCGAAACTCACATGCTCACCTACCGTTGGATGTTTCTGTATGCTGCTCTCCTTCGTCTCACACACAAAACTGTTCATCAGAGGAGAACGCCATGTGTTTGAGAACAAGACACTTGTGCACATCTGACACGACCGTTTGAATGTGAGGGAAACGTTCAGAAGTGCTGACTCTTTTGCGTGATACAGAACGTGGTCATAACTTAGGGATGACGAATCTTGACTCGCGAACAGATCTGGGTGTTCTTTCGACGCTGTGGTCCGATACACTTGCTGTTTCACCACTTGATCCGAATGCCTGCCCGAGGACGCGACGAACTGAGGCTCCGAGGAATGTGTCTAATTCAGAATGTCCGAGTCTTTCGGAGAAAACGATGATGGATCAACGTGCCAGAGTCGGTGTGGTTGATGATTGACTTGCTGATGTGTGCTTGTCATACCGAGGCTGGAGTGGTCTATACCAGAGTTGACTAAAGCTTAAAACCTTCCACTGGTTCGAGTGAGACAACCATCCACAAAGGTCGTCGAAGGATTCGCCTTTCAGCTTGTATCATATCCTCTTCGATTTATCCGGGACTCGAGGCGAGAGTCTGGGACAATTGGACTAGTAGATAATTCCAAGCCTCGGTCTCTTAGCGAAAACAGTACGCCATTTGTTATGGTAGGAGGTATGGCTAGTGTGAGATGGTCAGGTAGGTATACTACAAACAGGCTATACATGTAACAAATTGAATTTATCGTGATGGGCAAGTGCCCAGACAAAAAGGGAATTAGATGAATACAAGGAAAAGCGCTACACTAGAACAGATGCAAGGAGGAATGTATCAAAACTGAAAAGCGTCGTTGTAGTGAATTACAGCTTCAACATGTCTATTTGTTGTCAAAGTTGTATCTTAACCATTCGCCGACAGCTCTCAGAGACTCCCAACGCACAGCCTCGTCGCTGTGTGACATGAGCTCCATGACACGAGCCTTGAGACCGAGCTTCTCGAGCTGCTGCCTCTTCTCGGGGACTTGCTTGACGAGACAGGCGACATCGTTGCAGCCAATGGCGAGAACTTGCTTGTCGTTCTCCCAGGGCTTGGCCAAAATCTCAGCCAGCTTCTTGGGGAGCTCGCCTTTGCCTTGGTCGAGGATATGTTGGGCATTCTCACGCCAGAAGTCGTCGTTGCGGTGAGGTGGGGACCAGCGGAGATGACCTGAGCGGACCTCTGCGGCATATTCGTCAAATGTGGTCTGTGATTTCTGGAAGTCCTCGAGCATTGATTGCAGTTCCTTCATGTCTTCGAGGAGATCCTGGTCGCTGAGGTGACGACCTTGGAGGTTTTGTAGGACGGCAGGGAGACGTGCAGGGATGACGGCAGGCATGAGGGTATCACGGTTGGTGGAGAGGAGGTTGGTAAGGGTTGCGAGGAGGAGTCTGGTTGTCTTTTCCTTGGGCGAGATGCGCAATAGCGCAGCGTAGAGAGGGATGATATCGTGTTCCCTGGATTGCTCGTCAGTATGGAAGGGGAACAAGGCGACTGGTGTTTTAGATGGACTCACTCATCCAGACCTTTGCCGACCAGCTTGCCCTCGAAACTCAGTTGCCAGATGACCAGCAGGACATGGTAAAGGAGTTGGAGACCAACGTTGTTGATGATGGACGAGTCTGCAATGCTGCGGATAGAACCACCACTTAACAGAGTTGAGTCGTTGTCTTTGACCAAACCTCCAGTGGCAGAGAGCAGGATATCGAACAGAGGACTGAGAGTGTCTTTTCTCTGCTCCCAGAACAGCTTGCGCGACTTTGCAGTGCGCAACAGAGCCGAGTACTCCTGGACGGCGATGTCTTGCAGATTGGTGTCAGACTTCTTTGCGAGGAGGGAGATGTATGAGTACAGCTTGGGCAGAGCCGAGTCGATGTGCTGAGCTTGCTTGCCTCCCTTCATCAGACCATGTGACATGAGGCTCGAAAGGACGCATGAAGCGAGCAGGGGGGTCTGGTCTTCGGGGTTTGCGCTCTGCTTGAGGAGCGGCACGAAGGGTGCGTAGGGATCATCGTGTTCCAGGAGCTTGGCCGTGAAGGATGGGATGTCTGCCACATGTCTTGGGTTAGCCAAAAGCCTCGGTCTGCCGTGGTGAGGTGCGACGTCACACCTTCGATAAGGTCGGCGGTCAAGACCAGCATGTACAGGACAATATCGGAGCGTTTTGCGGCAGATTGGAAGATGCCGGGGTTGTCGTTGCTGCCCAGCACCAGGGTTGAATAGCTCTCCGGGTCTGCTTCGACCGTCTGTCTACGCTGTTCCTTGCGCACCTTGTCTATCGACTTGATCTTCTTGAGGTCCTGCTCGGTGATTGTCTTTGCTCGTAGTGCTCCTTCCCACGAGATAGGGCGTGCGCGGATGTTGTTCTGCAGCGACAGGATGTACGCCGGCGGGTCGAGTGACATTGTGAAGGTAATGCTGTCCAGCAGGCTATTGTGGCTTTCTCTGCTCAGTTTTGGCCTGTCCGAAGTTGTCCGTTCAGTCGATGTGGATTAGTTTTACGACCTGCAGCTCTCTCCCAACTTGCAAGTGACGTTGTTTGGACCTTGGTCGCGGCCTAAGGACGCTGTGTCGGCGTTTCCCGTTCGCCGACTGCTGTGCTTTGCGACTGCCACTTTCTCTGCTGCGATCGCCGTCGTCATAATAATATTTCTTCTCAACTACCATATTATTCTCAGCATATCATCCAACCATGACCAGCTTGAAGCGTTCATACGCTGCGGATGCTGCTGCCCCCAATCTATCTAGCAAGGTATACATCAGATCTACCAAAAGCGGCAAGGTACAAAAGATTGTGCGCGAACTCTACTTGAGACAAGATATTCCTTGTTCATCAAGGCTCTGCTCCCATTGTCTCTCTGTCGCCCCTACCGACTACCACAACAATGGTATGTCTCGGTATTCCTCTGCACCACAGCCCTCTTTTTCTAATCTCCAGCAGTTGCTCCGTTTGTCTTATCAGAAACTCCGGCTGGTACCAAAACTTTTCCTGATGGCCACTACTTGATTCCCGACACAAATGCTTTCCTTACCGGGATGGATCTTTTCGAGCTCGAAACTGCTTTCAAGGATGTCATTGTCTTGCAAACTGTTCTTGAAGAAGTCAAGAACAGATCTTTACCACTTTACCACAGGTTAATCAGCTTAACCAAGAACGAGGGCAAGCGTTTCTACGTCTTTTTCAATGACTTCAGACTCGAAACTTATATCGTCCGTGATGAAAAAGAGACCATCAACGATCGTAATGACCGTGCTGTTCGTCGCGCCGTAAAGTGGTACGCAGAACACTTGCAGGAAGCTGTCGGCAAGCGCAAGTCTATCAGATGTCCCTCCATCGTCATGCTGAGTGATGATCGGGACAACCTTCGCAAGGCCAAACTCGACTCCATTACTGGCCTTTCATTACGCGACTATGTTTCCGGCTTGGACGACGCTGAGCGCCTGTTGGATATGGTCAGCACTGGTCAGGAGCAGAGAGTGGGCAAGCAGACCAAGGGTGAGCTGCTGTATCCGGACTACTTATCCGTATCCAAGTTGATTACTGGAGTCAAGGCCGGAACCATGCACCAAGGAACTTTCAACGTCTCCCCTTACAACTACCTGGAAGGATCGGTCTTTGTGCCAGCCTTTGACAAGCCCCTGCTTATCATTGGACGCGAAAACAGTAACAGATCCATTTCTGGAGATGTCGTTGTTGTCGAAGTTTTGCCCAAGGATCAGTGGAAGGCTCCATCATCCAAGATTCTGGAGGAGGAAGTCGTAAACAAGAACGACAATGCCGACACGGAAGAAGGCGAGGCCGTCATCACCCAGCAAGAAAAGCGTGCTCTGCAGGAAGAAGTCAAGAGAACGCATGGCAAGAGTGCCGAAGGCAGGCCGCAACCCACTGCTCGCGTTGTTGGCGTGATCAAACGTAACTGGCGCCAGTATGTTGGCCATGTTGACAAGGATTCTGTCAAATCATCCACCAAGCAGAGCCGCGCACAACAGACCGTCTTCTTGATTCCCATGGATAAGCGTATTCCCAAGGTGCGCATACGCACACGTCAAGCTGGAGAGCTCTTGGGAAAGCGCTTGCTTGTCACCATCGATTCTTGGGACAGAGAGTCACGCTACCCGGTAGGCCACTTTGTCCGTTCATTGGGAGAACTCGAGACCAAAGGTGCCGAAACCGAGGCTCTCTTGCTCGAATGGGATGTGCAATACCGTCCTTTCCCCAAAACCGTTCTCGATTGTCTTCCCGCAGAAGGACACGACTGGAAGGTTCCCGAGAGCACCTCGGACCCTGGCTGGAACAAGCGGAGGGATCTGCGTGATCTTTGGGTGTGCAGTATTGATCCGCCAGGCTGTGTGGATATCGATGATGCGCTGCATGCCAGAAAGCTACCCAACGGCAACATGGAAGTCGGAGTGCATATCGCCGATGTCTCTCACTTCGTCAAGCCCAACAATGCCATGGACCAAGAAGCAAGTCTGCGCGGAACCACCGTCTACCTGGTAGACAAGCGTATCGACATGTTACCCATGCTTCTCGGAACCGATCTCTGCTCACTCAAGCCCTACGTTGAGCGTTATGCCTTCTCTGTCCTCTGGGAAGTAACTCCCGATGCTGAGATCGTCAAGTCCGAATTTACCAAGTCCGTGATCCGCTCCAAAGAAGCTTTCAGCTACGAACAAGCCCAAATCCGAATCGACGATGCCTCCCAGCAAGACGAGCTAACAAACGGTATGAGAATGCTTCTGATGCTCTCCAAAAAGCTCAAGCAGAAGCGTATGGACGCCGGTGCCCTCAATCTCGCCAGCCCCGAAGTCCGCGTCCAGACCGAATCCGAGACTTCGGATCCCGCAGACGTACAAACCAAGCGTCTTCTAGACACCAACTCCCTTGTCGAAGAATTCATGTTGCTAGCCAACATCAGTGTCGCGGGCCGCATCTACGAAGCCTATCCCCAGACTGCGTTGCTTCGTCGCCACGCTGCCCCACCGAAGACAAACTTTGAAGAGCTATCCAACCAACTGCGCGTCAAACGAGGCATGGAGTTGCGAACTGACAGTTCAAAAGCACTAGCCGACAGTCTCGACACCTGCGTCGACAGTGACGAACCTTTTTTCAACACACTCGTCCGCATCCTAGCGACACGTTGCATGATGTCGGCCGAGTATTTCTGCTCGGGCACCCAAGCAGAACCCGAATTCAGACACTACGGCCTGGCCTCCGAAATCTACACCCATTTCACCTCGCCCATCCGTCGTTATGCCGATCTCGAGGCCCACAGGCAATTGGCCGCCGCCATCGACTACGAGCCTCTTGACGCCAGTTTGCTCTCCAAAGCCAAGCTCGAGGGCGTGTGCAAGAACATCAACGTGCGTCACCGTAACGCTCAAATGGCCGGACGCGCCTCGGTCGAGTATTACGTCGGTCAAGCGCTCAAGGGTCGTGTGGTGGACGAAGACGGTTTCGTCATGCGTGTCTTCTCGAACGGGTTTGTCGTCTTTGTACCCAGATTCGGCATCGAAGGGTTGATTCGTTTGAGAGATTTGGCGACACCCGAGCCCGAAGCGGAGTTTGATGCTGAGAATTACGTGCTCAAGATCAAGGGTCACAGGGATGTGGAATTGTTTGAAAAGGTCAAGGTCAGGATTGCGGACGAGGCTGAGGAGAGCACGGGTAAACGAAAGGTCAAGTTGAATCTGTTGTGATGTTGCAAAAACTTGGACTTGACATAGGTCAGGAGAGTCGACGAAACATGACCAAAGCATAAACAATACTTATCACAACAAAGTGCTACAATTGCCTTCATCTTTCGGTGAATGACGAGACACGTTACATCACATTACAAAGAGCCATGTTCTTGCAGATCGATGCGGGTTTTCCCCTCTTATCCAAAATAGCCACAATCTCTAAGAATTCCCTTGCAGCAATCTAACACCGCTCAGAATACCCTTTGTATTTCTTTGTCTAAGGAGGAAGTGAGGAAGAACAGACATTGAAAAGCTCAATTCGCACGCTCCGAAATACCATAAATTTGTTTCGCTATGCTTTGTTTTTGCTCCGTTTTATGCTTCCATTCGCCTCCATGTTCCGTCAACTCTGAACGTGTTCTGATCAATAAGAAGACCCTCAACCAGATTCCAACATGTCGACATAAAGCAAACCAAGATGAACTCCCCTTTACATTGGTACTACTATTACCTGTCTCAGCTTCCCCGGAAAGCGTCGAATCTCTTGTAGGTGTAACCAATGAACGGCAGACTCATGCTGGCTTCTTCGCCACCCATGGCCTCATTCTGAGCGCGGAGGGCGGCACTGTTATCCGTCTGCGGAATCTCGTCGATGGGGAAGTTTTGCGTGTCGACGGCGGATTGCAATTTGGGCTCGAAAGGTGCACGGATACGACGGAGCTGGTCCCAGACAACACCACGGAAGAAGGGATGTTGCTTGACCTCGGAAGCGCCACCAAGACGTCCAAGACGGTTATCAGCGTCGCAGATGAGACTGTTGTTTGTGTCAGAACGAAGGTTTCAGCAGTGAGCAGAATTCAAGTTACCTTCTGATAAAGTGCTCAGCCTCAGGGCCAATCTGTTGATCGGGAGGGAAGTGCAGATTTCTCGGCCAGTCAACAATCTTTCGATAAGTGTCATGGGGCTCTTCGGCGCAGAACGGCGGCCATCCGATCAAGCACTCGAACATGATGGTTCCCACACTCCACCAATCGCAGCGGTAGTCGTAACCCTTTCCGGTGAAGATCTCGGGGGCAATGTAATCTGGAGTACCGACGGTGGAGTAGGCTAGTTGACGACGAGACTTGCGCCAAGTGTTGACCTGGTGTCGATTGCTCACGGTGAGTTGGATCTGATCCAGGGAGACGGATTGGCGGTTAGCGGCGGTAGCGCGTGAGCGAGCGTTTGACATGAGTTGCTGGTAGTATGAAGCGTTGTGCTCCTTGTGGAAGCCAGTCGAAAGACCGAAGTCGGTGAGCTTGATGTGACCACCGCGGTCGAGAAGGATGTTGTCTGGTTTGATATCACTGTAATCAGGTCAGCAAGGGCAAGGCAGACAGCAAAGCAGGCCAATAAGAGAGGCAAGCATACCGATGAATGAAGCCAAGCTTGTGCACGGCTTCCAGAGCCAGGGCTATCTCGGCCATGTAGAAGCGAGTAATGTCCTCGGAGAAGATTTCGTACTTGATCAACATGGTCATCAGATCACCACCCGGCAAAAACTCCATGAGCATGTATAGGAAAGTCGAGTCCTGGAATGATGTGTGCAGCTTGACCAGCCAAGGACTGTCGGCGTTGGCAAGAATGTCACGCTCGGCGCGGACGTGAGCGAGTTGATCCTTTTTGAACTGCGGGACATCGTCAGCACTCGGGCTGCTTGGAAATGGGGGAACAGAGAAGCGGGAAGAAGAAACACATACCATCTCAGCCTTGACAAGCGACTTGAGGGCGTAGATCTTGCCATCATGCTTGCGCTGAACCAGCTTGACCTCACCAAAGGCACCCTTGCCGATGATCTTCAGTGTCGAGTAGTTTTGTGGCCTCTCACTCGTACGCAAGAAACGCAGGAAGTTCGCTTCGGAGCGACGCATGCCTGCCGCCTTTTGCTGCTTGCGTGAGTCGGATATCGAAGGGTCCTTGATGATGGTTTCGAGCTCTTGGGCACTGCATGCGTGATTAGATTCTGTGTGACTGGAAAAGGGACGAGTGCAACAAGATACCGTCCATTACGTTCGCGAGCACGCTCCACGCTGTCCTTGAAGAAAGTGCCAACCAGCTCAGTCTGTAACTTGGCTCTGTTGCCAATGCTAGTTGAAAAGCGCTCGGGGTTCTTTGGTGGAGGCTCGTCGTCGAACAACGAGGGACCAGCATATTGTTGCTGTTGTGTTGAATTCGCTGTGCGGGGGCGAGAGTTGGCAGGGCTGGGTTGACGAGCGTAGGGACTCTGGGCGCGTGGGGTGCTGCCCAGGTTTTGGTTGGAGAATTGGTTCACAAGGCCGTTGGTGGCAGCATCATGGTATTGCGGTTGGGTCTGGGGTCTGTAGCCTTGTTGCTGCTGTTGAGCATGCATGTTGGCTTGTTGCTGTTGCTGTTGCTGTTGCTGTTGCTGTTGCTGTTGCTGTTGCTGTTGCTGTTGCTGTTGCTGTTGCTGCTGCTGCTGGACTTGGGAAGTGTAGGGGTTGTTGGCAAAGTAGCCATTGTTTGCGAAGCCAGGGTTCTGCATGCCCTGCTGCTGAGTGCCCCATACTTCTTGCTGTCCTTGGGAGTTGGGGAATGGTTGAGGGAAGGTCGAGGGCGTGGTGGGATAGGCGCGGCCCTGCTCAGGGCCAAAGTTCTGAGCTCCTTGGAAGCCGAAGTTGAGCTGCAGACGGTTGGGCTGCTGATTGGGATTCATTCTTGCGGCGGCTGGCTTCTGCTACTTCCGAGAGTCTGTCAGCAAGAGAGTTGGACTACTGGGGTCGTGGCCAGAGGAACGAGGGGTGTCGAGACCCAAATGGCGTAGCGTCTTTTGCACAGAGCCTTGACGGGAGTGCACGAAGTATCGTCGAACTCACCTATTTGTTGAATAATCAACTCGCAGCACGGAAACAAGGGGCCAACAGAAGGTACCGACTGCGTGCGTGCAATGAGTGGCTCCGTGGTGTTAAGTTGCTAGCAGGGCGATGTTTGTAGGGGGCGGTGGTCGGCGGGGCGCTTCGGAGACGGTGTGCTTGCTTGCTACAATTGACAGAACCAGACGGGGAAGGCGGCCAGGCAGAGACACGCTGCTTCCTTCTTCGACAAATGACAGAGCGGTGATCTTCTAGATTTTTGATCGAACAAAACACGACAGCTCCAGCTGCAGCTTGGTGGAAAGAGAGAAAGAGGTTCCTTCGTTGGACCTGCATCTACTCAAAGCCCCCCTCTCCACACTATTCGACACAGACCCCTGCTTGCCCTGCTTTCTCACTTTGCACCTCAAGACAGGGGCATTATTCTTGTCACATGTACACTCCAGGCTCTGCTCTATCTACGCCTTGCCTTTTATCCAACGGCTTACCCGCCTATCTCTCCAAGCCATCCTACTCCTTCTGCTCTTCCTCTTGCCAACTATATACAGTCGTCGTGCACAGTCAGCCTTTTTACACCGTCCGGCACCTCAGTGCTGCGCCTGCGCCAAAATCCGGGGATGAAACACAATTTCCGCCCAGTCCTTTGATCTCTTTTCTCCCATAATTCATTCCAGATATCGGTCTGAGGCTGAACATTTACAATTCCAAAGAAAGCGTGGCATCCGATAAACATGAATTCAAGCTCACGCGGCTACTTTGTAGCACCTGATGTTCCACTGTCCATGTTCTTTCTTGAGCATTGCGTGACATTTGTTACAGCTCTTCATATCTCGTCTGTCTAAGTGTTGTCTTCATGCATACCATCCAATGCAAGCGCCCTCGCATGCATTCCATAATCCAAAACAGTTTCCCAAACAGCAGCAGGAAGGGTATAATATTGTATCCAAACAGGATAACCAAAGAGAAAAAATAAACCGCCGAGCCAACCATACCATGCTATGCAACTGACGAGATGGCGGCTTCAATCCGGAGAAATAAAAGAAAAAAAATGTCGGATTCCTTATTATGAAAATGTTCGTCGTGACGAAATGGAACACGTCTAGACCTTGAACAAAGCCTGTGCCTTCTCCTTCTCGTCAGAGATCTGGGCTTGTAGGCGGCGCATTTGTCGTTGTGCGTCATCCCTGTTCTCCAGTCAGTTGTGTTCGGTCTGGCTTTTGCAAGCTATGCAAACAACGTACCTCTCGGTTTGTAGCTCTGCTATCTCGTATTGAGAGCTGTTGATTCTCTGTACAACCTCTTGCATTTCGCCGTCTGCCTCTACGAGCGCTGCTTCAAGCTCTCTGACACGTCGCTCAAGCGTGAGCGTCTTGCTGGCTTCATACAGGTTCTCCGCCTTTCCAGAGCTTGTCGTGCCAATCTTGGGACTCTTGACGCTGAAGAGAGGTGACGCTTGCAGACTAGCAGCAGCAGGCGTCGAGATCACGTTCAAGCGCTGCAGTTTGGGGCTGTTTGCCTCGTCGATCTGCTTGGCTTCCTCCTCGTGGTCAACAAGGGCCATCTCGGATTGTTGCTGGGCTTCCATCACGCTTTCTTCCATAATTTTTAGTCTTGATTGCATGCCCACGATGCGTGCTGTCGAGTCATGTTGTTGCTTTTCTCCTTTTCCAACTGCCTGGCTGAGGCGCTCACGCAGTTCCAAGTTGGCCTGCAGATGCTTTTGCACTTGAGCGGCTAGCTCCTCCATGCGTGTGGCCGATTCGAGAAGTTGGTGAGCAAGTTCGTTCTCTGTATCCACGTGTTCGTCTTCTGTTGACTGGATCATGTTCGCTTTCTGGCGGTAAGCCTCGGCTTCGCGTAGGGCAGCATCGCGCTCATTCTCGGCCAGCGTGATGCTCTGTCTGAGAAGCCTGATCATGGTCTTGCGGTCCTCCTCGCCGAGCTCGACACTTTCGTCGACAATCTCAATGCCGAGCCCCTCGAATGTAGACTTGCGAGGAGAGCTGCGTCCATTCAGATACTCACGCAGTGACTGCGTCTCTTGTTGTGCTCGGTCGAGTGCCATCTTCACACCGCCAATGTTATTCTCGCATTGCCACTTCTGCTCGAGTGCATCATCGGCACGTCTGCGAAGTTGACCAATCTCATAACGCACAAGGTTGACTTCACGAGTGTAAGGAGTTCTTCCGTTGGTCGCAAGGCGAGCACGATCACGGTCGGCCATCAGCTTGTTCAGGGCCTTGGCATGCTCACGCTTCTCTCCCTCGTGTCTGCGGAGAAGGTTCTTGAGTGCCGAGTGCAAAGCATCACGTTGGTCCTCAATGTCCTTGACACGATCGCCAGAAGCTGAGTCGGAACGCTGGCGAGTTTCGTTACGCTCCTTGACCGATCCCGAGCGAGCAAGAGAGTTGCTCCGCCTAAGAGTGCTGAGCGAAGGGCTTCTAGCGAGAGAGTTCGAACGAGAGATGCCTGAACCAGGGAATCGAGGAGGTGCAAACGTGCCATCGTGGAAGTCGTTGTTTGTGCTGTCTTGAGCTTCCTTGAGCATTTGAACCTCGTTGCGAAGAGCTTGGATCTCTTGTTGCATGCGAGTGTTCTCATAGCGTAGTTGTTGGGTCTCGGATGCCTCAGCCTCCAAGCCCTCAACCCGAGCTTTGAGGTTGGGAACGATCTCATCTCGTAAGTTGTCACGCTCGTTGCGATTCGTTTCGCTTTCCTCTCTGAGGGCGGCGAATAGATCATCGAAGTTGTCTTTGGACTGGCGTTCCTGACTGAGTCGACGCCGTGTTTCTTCAAGGTACGACTCCAGCTCACGAACTTTGTCTTGTTTTCCTTCCTGAGCGGTGGCATCGCTGCCTTGCTTGCTTTGCAAGTTTGTCTCGAGTTCATGTATTTGTGACTCGAGGTCTTTCCTCAACCTCAGCTCGTCAGCCAGCTTCTGAGCATAGTCAACTTGCATTTGTGCCCTCTCTTGCTCTGCTTTCCTCTTCATACGCTCTAGCTCTTCGATCTTGGCGTCGCTGTCACCAAGAGGATATCTCAGGGAGCTGGTACCAGAGTCGGAAAAGTAGTCGCTTGTTCTCCGTGAAAGCTCGTGTCCCAAGGCTGGCATCTCCATACGGTAGCGGTCGACTTCGTCTTCGAGCTCCATCTCACGTCTGATTGAGCCAGCGAGCTCAGAGCTCACTTGCTTGAGTTCACGTTCGAGTTCCTCGACATGAGCATTGACCGAAGGTGAACTAGAGAGAAAGGGTGTTCCGGGGACACCAAAGTACTGTTGTGGAGAGAGGTCCGAGGCACGGCGAGTGTCTAGAGCACGAGGAGTGAGACGCATGTTTGTTGGTGTAGCATCGAGATTGCTCGGATGCCGAGAGTGGTTCGGAGAGTTTGAGAGGTCGGAGAAAGAAGTGTCAGGCGAGTGTGCTGGGCCGAGCTGGGGAGAAGATGATTTCCAGCCGAAAAACGACGTCAATTTTCCGCCAGGAGACCTCGATCTCTTTGGAGATGGAGAGGAGATGAAAGAGTCGTTCGACTCGTCGGTGAATGATCTGGGAACGCCGTCGAGCTGCACGGTCATAGCAGGGGCCTGGACGGGGACGCTCATGGTAGAAGAACGACGTCGGTGGTCGTCGGGGGAGGCTGGAACTGACGTTATGCTTGACACGCTTGGGAAAAAGTTGTGGCCAGGACGATTGTCGTTATCATATCTCAACGGCACCGGGTTGCTGCGACGTTGGACGCGGTTGTATGGGAGCGTATCGATTGAGGAAACGGGCGGAGGGTGGTGATGTGAAGGAGAATAGGTGTCCCTTTCTACTCGTTAGCCTTGATGAAGACGATACACGCAAGAGCATCCCCTATTGTTCAACGGGCATGCACTTACTGCTGTAGTCGGGGAGAAGGTTCGGGAGCGACAAGGGGCGTCACAACGCTCTCTAGGTCGCTCTCTGATTGCGGCAGCGGACTGTGTATGGAAAAGGGCCTTGCTCGCAGGGCAGCAGCAGCAGCGTGGGGCTGGGCAGGAGAGGCTATGTAGGAGAGGGAAACGGGCCTAGATGAAGGTTGGTCTGGCACGGGCTTCCTCCTTAAGCCGGGTGATGAGGGAACGGGGATGGAAGACAGGCGCCTTCTAAAGGAAGAGAAGGACGGCACGCTGATCTGCTCATGCTCATTCTCATGCTCATGCTCATTCTCATGCTCATGCTCATGCTCATGCCTATCCGAGTAGTGGTACCGCATGGACCGATGTTGAGATTGACATTGAGATTGCTGTGTCTCATCCGGGGAATGCTCCATTGTTCATGTGCTCCTGCCCTGTCTTGACACACGGCGACGAAGGCTTGTAGGATTTCCACAACACGAGGCTCCGAGCCAGGAACGTGTCGGCCAACGGTCGAGCAGATAGGGGAGATTGAATTGTAGCCTAACGACGCAAGGACACCTACCAGCCGTTGAAGTAGTAGTAAAGCACCTGTTTATCAATGCCCTGTAACAAAGAATTATGACTATCGAATTAGCCTTCAAACCTTGCAACTCTTTGCACCTCCAGCGTCAACTTGCACAAGCGAAAGCGATTCGAGCCTCGAAATAAGGTAATCAAGAGCTGCAGCGGATCGTCATGGCGGCGCTTCCGTGTGCTTTGGAACCGCCCAGCCATGATTTCCCGCGAACTTTCTTGTCATTGGTCAGGCTTATTGCTTTTACCCCTGACTATTAACAGTACCATCCGGAGCTTAATAACACGGTACGCGAAGCCTTCGAGACCTGGAGTGTTCACCAAGGAAAGACAAACCGTTTGTTTCTGCTTTGCAACGCCATCACCCACCCATCTCCAACTGTCGGCAGTTTCGCTCAATTGCTGGTTGCTGTCTATCCAGGTCAAAGTGCTGCTGTGAACACCCTCAATGCAGGGCACATGCAATATACACGATTTATGTCGTCCAGCAACTGAAATGTGTGGCTCAATAATCGATAAGGTACTGCACATTCTCAAATCTCCTCTTACATTCTAAGTACCTGGCGAATCGTTAGTTCATGATCCCAAACATATCTTCATTTCGTGTTATTGGCAATATCTTTTCACAAATTGTGTTAGCCATTCATGTACATTGTCCTCCGCCTTTGCGCGAGTCCGGCGTGCCCTGACTATCGCAATCAATTGCGTGACTCGCTCGGTCCACCGCAAAAGATGGAGTGTGGGTGATTCGTGTCTCTCATGATCTTCTCTGAAACACCTTCTCGCCGTAATCCGTGAAGTCTTCCGGGGATGATCTGGCAGATGCGCAAAGCTCTGTCACACTTTGCAAAGTTTCCAAAGAGCATGCAACTGTGACTTTTCATCATTACATCGGTAAACATTTCCCAGTGAACTGTGTCTCGAGAGAGCCCTGTGTGTATGACTGAGAGCCGTTGATCGAGGTCAGTCTATCATCATCTTGCGTTTTGCATACTGGTGGTGTTGGATAGTGGACAACAGAGAGGAGCAGAAAGAAGAAATTTGAACGACAATTTGGCGGCTTCTTATCTACACGAACATTCCTGTCGATGGTGGCTACTTGATCCAGACCGGTACCTAAACAGCTACTTCTTGGATTGCTACGAACGTATGAACAGTCATGACAGTCATGAAGGCATGTTGAAGGCACACGCAAAAGCAAGGTTTATGGGCTTTCTTTATAGCCTCCGACAGGCGCAAGCATATCATAATGAATAGTTATCTTCTTCTTGCCTTATTTAGGTCGCATTGTAACATGGTTTTTGACATTACTTTTCGTAGCCGCTATGGTGGTTGTTACGACTTTGTAGGCTGTAATGAGGCGCGATTTTCTTGACTCCTTGCAGTTCTGCAGGGTTCTCAGCATCTCCTAGACTTTAGAGAGCCAATGTCTAAGTCCTCCGTTCACTTTGATCAGGGCACATCAAGCAAGCCGTCAACACTTCCAGTTTGGTTTTTGATTCGAAACACCTGGAGCTCAATCATCTACGTCATGGTTTGAGACCATCGTTGCTTGCAACGGTCACCACTATTTTCCAAATTTCCATTCCTTTTCTTACTGTTCTTATACTATTCAATCTCGTTCGATATTTCTTGAGTTCCACCTTTCAGACGTCAGAATAGCACGTAGACACTTCAGGACTAATTGCTGATTCACAATGCACATCACGACCAGAAAAGATCGTTCCTTTCTCATGGGTCTTCTGCAATTCCTGATCAAGCCCGTTGGTACAAAGCTCATCTCGCCAAAGAAAGAATTCCCTGCTGGCTCTCCTGAGCTAGACCCTCATTCCAAAGCAAAGAAGCGATGCAGCATCACTTCCCGTCAGGTCTCTGGTATCTGGATCTATGATCTCGTGGCTAAGAATCAAAAACAAGGATCCTCTCAAGCTGGATCTACAGGCCAAAAGCTACTTCGTAAACAACACATATACTACTTTGCAGGTGGAGGTTGGCAAATGCCGCCATCGCCAGAACACTGGAAAACATGCGCCGAACTTGCCAATAGACTCCCGAACAGCAAGATCAGTATAGTTTCGTACCCTCTAGCTCCAAACTCCCCAGCCAAAGATTCTCTCCCGCAACTTCAAACACTATATCCTCAATTGTTTCCAACCATCGAACAAGACGAGGAGATCATATTTGCCGGCGATTCTGCGGGTGGCAATATAGCTCTGGGACTGGTGTTGTTTGTGCTGGAGGCGACACCATCAGCACCTACACCAAGTAAACTGATGTTGATAAGCCCTGCACTGGATCTACGGGTACAACCCCAGGAAACATTCAAGACCGATCTGGCCGCCACGGAAAAGAGAGATCCCTTACTCAACATCTCATTTATCAACGGCACTGCCAGTAATTGGTCAAGAGACTTGGATCCTTCATTGCCGTACATCTCGCCTCTACTAGCTGATGTTACTGTGCTGAGAGACAGAGGCATCAAGGTGTTTGGCATGACTGCAGGAAATGATGTGTTGGCTCCTCCTGCAAGAAGATTTGCAGAAATTTGTGAGGAGAACAAAGTAGAGGGCAAATGGCTGCATTGGGATGGCATGATGCACTGCTTTGTTCTCGCATGGGTGTACGGGCTAGGTGATAGTAAGGAAGGGATGGATTGGATCATCGAGGCTTTGAGAGAGTGATAAAATTCTCGTCAAGAGAGGCGACCCTGACCGACTTGCTCAGAACCACGATTCGACCAGATTTCGAATATTCTCACTACAGGTTCTTGTGTTATCCATGGCATGGAGATTGTGAGCTTGATTACATCCCGGTCTGAGCAAGACGGCTTTTGGAAGTTCGAGTAGCTGATATTCGTCACTATTGACCAGTCTCAAATGAACAGATCAACCGTGCATGAAGCCGCAGGCAAAGCCCAACCCAGCCACCAAATCCTGCGGGCTGAGACTGCACGATAAACATAAGTAGCGCCCAATTTCACCAAGTGTAAAATAATTCCAGAATTCTCGCAGCAATATCGTGCTAGCGAGGATGGCGAACTCACTGAACTTAAAAGTTCGCGGGCCTGATGTTCAAGCTTTTTCTCAAGGTAGTACAAACTCTAAGTTTTGCAAGCTCAAGATCATGTGTATCAATATTTGAGCGCTGATCACTCAAGAGAGTAACAGTTGCTGGAACAAAGACTTGGAACGAGTTACACCTACCATTATCTGACATACTGTTGGTAAGACCTTGGAACTGATCCGAAGCCAGAGCATCAACAGAAGGTGATGCTGACTAGAGGAACAGGATGATGGCCTACAAAGTTGCGTAATGTAAGCAGAAACCCCGAGGACATCATGAAACCTTGCATGGAAAAAGGATTGTGTAATGTTCCT
Source organism: Dothideomycetes sp. NU30 (assembly GCA_026013035.2). Lineage (NCBI taxonomy): Eukaryota > Fungi > Ascomycota > Dothideomycetes > Dothideomycetes sp. NU30. The sequence goes on from BSBH01000037.1 coordinate 91,426, forward strand.
AACGAGATGGTCTTCATCCAGCTTCGCAAATATCGAACAAATCAGCAGCGATCCGATCCTCCAATCAATTCCAATCTTCTCCGAAACATGTATCTATCACAACGGATTCTTTGGGGCATCTACGACCTTTGAAGGAACCGATAGCGACAAAAGTTCCTCTGTAACACAACTAAAACGACATGGTATGTCCCGACGTCTTTCTCTCAAGCTGCAACAGTAGCTGATGAGGAAGAACAGAATCATACTTCCGTTTCATCATCAAAGACCTCCATGAAAGAACGACTCAGAGCCAACGAGATTACTACTGGGCAGAGATGTCATTCATATCTCTCTGGACAGACACTTCCATCTCCCCTACGCCTCAACCTCAAGCTCACTCTCAACCCGGTCGTCGTAACATTCTAATCTGTCTCGACTGTTATCGCACATTCAAGACCAATATTCTCGCTGTTTTGACTTCTCCGTCAAAAGCTCATGTCGATTTCTCCATACCCTATTCATTGCATACACTCTTAGTGGATGCATTGGTTGCCAAATACGATGGATCTGTCTGGAGGTTGACGAAAAGAGTTCGCGAGATCGAATATGTGAGTCCTTTCAAGCAAGTTGATTCTTTTCGTCACCTAAAATTTGAAGCCGGCTGGAAATTAGAAAACAAGCAGAGCTGACAATGACAAACGAGCATAGAAACGAGATCCATGGGCCGATCCACATCATTTCCATCGTCTACATGATTTAGCAAGACACACGATTCACTCGAACGAAACCACCACGGTTGCAACGGAGTTGATCGAAAGAATGATTAACGACTGCGAGCGCCTTGCCGTCTCCTGCTCCTCTCCATGGAGCAAAGACCTCACAAGACATCTAGAAACTTTACGCTTCCAACACAGTCTGATGAGGGGCTTATCCGCAAGATCAGAGTCAAAGGAGAAGAGAATAAACAGTGAGATTACTTTGGTGAGCTGCTTCTCCGGTTTCACCACTCTTGTCACGTGCTCTCGTTGTATTACCCTCGACCGAGATGACTTACTGACACAACATCAGGCTTTCAACATGATAACCCAAAGAGACAGCGAGACCACAAAAGCCATATCAGTGGCAACATGGCGAGATAGCGCAGCCATGAAAACAGTCGCAGTGTTGACGCTGACGTTCCTACCCGCAACCTTTGTCTCTGTAAGTATCTGCCTCCTTTCCAGCTCCTCTTCCCTTTTCGCCCCCCTCTCCTTCTGTCCCGCAGAACGCTGTTACACTCTCCTCTATCGACATCTGACGGAATGTCAATAGGCAATCTTCGGCATGAATTTCTTCGACTTCCCAACCACCCCAGACTCCAACATTTCCTCGAAGTTTTGGCTGTATTGGGCCGTGAGTATCCCTCTTACGCTGGCTGTTATGGTGGTGTGGTGGATATGGCAGACTTGGGCCGAGAAAGCTGCCAGACCGAAGGAAGTGGATACTTATATCGAGGAACATCGTGCAGATGAGGGAAAAAGACATTTTGAGAGTAAGGTTTGAAGGGGACTTGGAAGCGTAGAGGGACGAAATGGGATGCTTGAGATTGTGAGAGGTGGTTAGGTGGTAGGGTGGGAGGAAAGCGATGGAGGAAGGTTGGCTGGGCAGGGATGTTTATCTCTAGGCATGATATATAAGTCAATGGGATAGGTGGTTATTTGCCATCGCCAGTCGTCATATACCGGCATGGTCTGGTCTCATTTGATACCATTGCGTCCATGGAGAGCGTTACATGGATGTCCTAAACGGGGGTTCCCATCGTACTCTCATCCTAGTAGATCGAGGCTTCTCTGCATATTTACTCGTAGTCAACATTGATGATGGAAGGTGTCAAATAGAAAGATATTTTCCCATGCAAATAGCACGTATCGGAAACAAATAACATTATTCTTTTGAACCCATCCTTCTTAATACAGACAAGAACAGTCCTTCACTCCTCTGGTTCAACGCCTAGATGTAGTTCCCCAGCCAATCGACGCCAATATGTACAAATTACAGTCAGTATGCTGTTCTTACAGCACAATGCCGAAGAAGAGCGCAAGGGGCAACACCAATGTCATCCAGAAGGGCTCCGCGTTCGGTCCAATGACATGTGCACCAGCAGTAGAAGTCGTCGACCCCTGTCCGTTCCCGCTGGACCCGCCAGTGGTTTCTGAATCCGAAGTATCTCCTCTGGTACTCGAGCCTTGTGCTTGTGTCATCCTGGTTACGACTGCTGTTACTGAAACCGATGCAGACATATCGTTGCTGATGCTGGACTTAGCCGAAGAAGGGGCTCCTTTGCTAGTCGGGCTTGCTCCAACAGGATTGGTCCCAATACCGATACCACTCAGAATAGCGGCTCCTAGTTCGCCTGCGCGAGTTGCAGACTCTGTAGATTCTGCAGTGTCTGTCCCTTCTGACTCGTACAATGCAGGTACACTAGTCGTGACTAGCATCGATGTCGTACTGGGTACCGCGGTAACGGCACTGCTTGCCGGACTTGCAGGCTGAGTAGTCGACTCCGCTTGCCATTTGGGAGTAGGAACTGCGACTTCCGTAGCAGTGGCAAGGGGTGTAAGCACACGTGGTGGATCGTAAGCACCACTGACTCCAGGAGGATGACGGCATTTTGAAGATGCCCACAAAGGTTGCATATCGAGCAATCGAGAAGGATAGAGAATTATGGGATGACAAGGATCATCTACAAACATTGCGGCGTCTTGGTTCTGTGTGGTGTCAGCTCGTGATAGCTAGGAGCAGGATGTATACATACCATTGGATTGTCCGGCCAGTAAACATAACCAGGCAATGTCGAACAATTCTGACCGACGTCTGCAAATGTCATTGCACGAGGCGGAGGTTGTGTAGTTATTACACTAAGAATATTGTGGTATGTTGTCCCGTCCTCGACCGAATCACTGCTGATGACACTTAACGTGGTGATTGGCCTAGCCGTGGTGATTTCCGAGGCATCAAAGGCGACGGTCGTGTGTGTCCAAGGCTCTCCTACAGCTCCACATGCATTGCTTGCAGCTAACGAGCTGAAAGCTAGATAGACACTTGGAGAGGTAAAGGTGTATCCTTTTGAGTCAACGCTAGTGGTCGGCTGACCAGCTGCTGGTGCTGTGGGTGTAGCTTGATCCGGCCACATGATAAGTTCTATAGTACCCGCATTAAGATAGCAAGACGAACAGCATGGAGCCTTTGGAGTGTATGCTCGAATTCCATACTGTGTATCTTGATACAAAGTCAGTACGGGCTCGCACCAAATTTAGAGAACGAATTTTGCCAGTTGCGAGGTGGATAGTGGACACGTGAGCTGTTCCTGAAAGGGGAAAGCGAGAATGATGATGATCGAGAATGTGCGGAACCGAAAACAAAAAGTGGAAGTACTTACAAAGGAACGTGCTTGTAAAATAGGACTGTGTAGTCACTGAAATCACATTGCCACGTGAATCTGTCGGTCCTGTGAAGCAAAGTACAATCAGCAAGTTTTCAAAGAAAGCATTTGGGGAACGAAGCACAAGGAATTGGCAGACTCGAACGAGATACTCTCCAAGGAGGTGATTCAACGACCATTGTACCGATCTCTCCCTGAATAGCATCTATTCTCGCGCCGTGTCAATCCCTCGTCATGGTTCTAGTGGCTGATACATACCGAAGCCTTCATACCAAGTCCACAAACTGGTCGCCAATGCTGTACTCGGGTACGTCTTTACAAAAGCATTGATCTGTGAAGTGCAATACTTATCCAGTGCATCGCCTTGCAACGTGAAAGGATCTTGTGGCTCACTTCCCTCTGTATCGTTTGGCTTTGCCCCAGCGACTGCGAAAAGCAGTCCAATGACCAGTGCTTGATCTCGGATCCAGCGCATTTGAAGCGGAGACACCAGTAACAATCAACTGCGGGGTCGCTATTATGCGTATGTATTGAAATCTCCACGCGACGACCTGCATGTACAATGATTTTCTCCAATGTATGCCTTCAATGTCCAAAGGTCGAAGCGCTTGCGGGTACACGAGTTGCGTCACCACAAAACCTGGTGATATGCGCAGAGATACTTGTCGACAGTACGTCCAAATTTCACAGCAGTCAATTCGCTGGATCGCGACCGCATGAGTGTTTTGCGGTTGGGTGTTGAGAGGAACAAAGTCGTCCAGAAGTTTGTTATCAAAGGGTCGGAATGAGGAAAGGTGGGACTTGTTTGAGAAGGGACCAGGGGTGGCGGGCACTAAAAGAAGTTGGTAGTGGTCGCGGCAAGCCTAAAACGATGGGGAAGATGGGCGGATTCGCTCTTTTTGGTCGTACTGTTCGTATCGGATGGTTCATGTCATGAAACCTTATGCAGGATATAACCACATTCGACCGGTAGCGCACATTGAAAAAACTGCTTATTGCAGGTTTGGGTACAGTGGTAGTACTCGCGTTTGGTGGGCTGTCCCTGAAGGTTGTGAACAATCTATCCAGGATCGACGACTAATGGTCGGCTGCAAAACACCCTGTCACCGTGCTGTATATAATGTTTGTTTCAAGGACGTGGCATTCGTCCAATGTCACCAGCACGTACTTTCAATTTGAATAGGTTTTATAAGAATCTCGTAGTGATGGTGATCGCAATTCAGCATAGGTATTAGAGCTGGTTGTATACAACAATCAAAAGGCTGCAAAGCACTCTGCTTGTCCTGAGCACTTCTTTCTCTCGCAAGCAGTAAGAGTGAGTCTAATCCATGAGCCATGTAAAGAGGGGTATCTAGCAGTTTTATCGAAAGAATTCTAACAAGAAATTAGATAACCTTCACGTTCTCGCATTGTCCTTGCGTCTCCTTTTCGCGTCCGGGCATTCTCTTTGGATATGTCCTTTTTGACCACAGGTATGGCAGACCATGTTCGCCATGTTCCCTTGCTTCGCCTTGTTGTTCGCACTGGAGATGCCGCCGACCTTGTTAAGATTGACTTCTCTACTACGTCTTCTTTCGGCCATCTTCTTCGCGTTTCCTGCCTCTTGTTTCTTTTGTGCTTTTCGCTCTGCTCGAAGTTTGTCTGCTGCTTCTTTGCGTGAGGCTTTGATAAGTTGATCGGCTTCGTCTTCGGAGTCTAGGTCGGAGTCGTCGCTTTCGTCCGAGTTGTCGTCTGATCCTGCTTCTGATTCTGAAGATGAAAGATCTGGATTTTGTTGGCGCTAGAGGAATTTAGTCATGGAATGCTCAGTATGATGTTCTCGCGGTGCTGCCATACCTCAATTGTCTTATTAAATTTGCCAAAACTCCTCCGGCCTGCCAATGATGGTCTGCTGGACGGATCTTCCTCCTCATCGTCGCTTGTCGGTAGCGGCGCATTCGAATCGATGGCGCCATATCCTGCGTTCACAATGCGCAAAGGCGATTGTGTACTTCCAGTATCATCTTGCTGCACACTGAGGACCCATTTCGTTTCTCCAGCTTCTGCAGCGGCTCGTTCGATGAAGGCGTTCTTCTTTGCTTCCTCTTGCGCCTGTGCTTCTTGAAAAGCTCTCACGTCGGGACTGACAGCATCTGAGATGCGCTGGCGCTTCGAAGGTCTTTCACTGCCTGGTGTTGAGGGTGATGGTACTGGTGAGGCGGCTGCTGCTCGTTGCATAAACTTGAAGGTCTTGTCAGTCATTGAGATTTCTCGTGTCACCGGTGGGGCTGTACCTTCATATTGAGCAGTCGCGAAGACATGTTTTTGCCCTTGTCCGCCATGGCGTTGATGAGTTACGGATGGCTGTTGGGATGTGTATAAAGTGACAGAGGTTTTTGTTCATGGAAAGAATCTGGACGCTCAATAATCTTGAATGCGGCGGAATTACGTCGGCGACCGTGGGGAAGGAGCTGCAACATTGAATCGACCAAGGTGGAACTACCTACCTGCCTGAAAATCGCGGCGACAGTGAGGGATCAAGAAGGAACCCCCCGGAAAAAAAGGCAGGTACAGATACTGTATCGCATACTGTGTGTATTTGAGACATGTCGCCATGTTCACTTTCGTTGTATATATGAAGACCTGTGTAGGGAAATGGCCAAACAACACCCATAATCTAGAACGCCGACTCCTATGCTTTGATGCTACCCATGCGAAATATAAAGACTCCTGCTCCTCTTCTTTTTCTTCTTCTTATGCTCTCCAGTTGATCATTCCAAACTTGTGTAAGCATCTAGTTCTCTTCCATTACGCCTTCTCTTCTCAATAGGGTCTGTAACCATCTCAACACCTGGTCCAACTCGTCTGCGCTCGGGGAAGATCTGTCGTCGTTAGTTACGTAGTCGCGATCCTATCGATACCATAAAACCAACCTTTGTGTTGGACCATCCAAGTCGGAAAGCCAGCTCATTAGCAAAGAGCTCTCCGAATCCCAGCATCAACCCGTTGACGAACGGTAACAATAAGTTGATCGCGGCACCTCGCGCAAGGCCCCAGAAAGTTGGAGGGGAGTACAAAATCATGGGTGAGCTGGATTCTTCGGATGATGACGAGAGCTCGGGTTGGTCGTAGGTCTCGCTATCACTCTGCATCGTCATGGAGTCGTAGACATCATTGGCGTCCGACATGGTGGTGCTTGGTATTTGCCGTCAGGGGACACAGGAATGTGATGTTGTTGAGAGTATGTGTGAGTTGGTACGGATGATAGAGGTGCTGTTTCCCTGTAGGTGCACTCCTTCGCTCGATACCTGATACTTGGTATGTCGACGATCTTGGGAATACAGTAGGAGTAGCATCTTCTCCGCAGTCAACTTGCGACCCGAGGTTTTACCACTCTTCGGTGTTTACCAAGGCTTAAGTCCGTAGTATTAAATGCTGACCACGTCTCTTTTTGTCCTTGATTGAGCAATTTCTATACTCGAGCAGGCTTTTAGCAGAATCAATGCTATCGACTCAATCTCATACAGAAGACTGGAGATACTAGAGAGGTACCCACCAAGAGTGTCCAAAGAGACGAGACTCTCGACAAATCTATCTCCATCAAATCGACCCATGGCAAGCCATGGACATGCATAGCAATGAGGCCAGGTAAAGGGATGCCCAGTGGGAGCCCACAGCCGATGCGACCATACATGGGGCCTTCGACAGAAACAATTCCATAGATCTACCTATGCTTTCTGCATAGAAGCCAAGCCTACTTTGACGTCTGGTCCGCGTCCACTCACCAGTAGTGATGGTAAGAATTCGCGAGGTAACATTATAATTCTGATTTAGCTTGGCCGAAACAAAGTGAGGTCCATCTGTCCGTGAGACAAGCATTTACTTTTCTTAACTCACTCACTCTTACTGAAACGATCAAGTGGAACATTAATGGGCCCTTTGAGCAACAAATTTATCCAAAGATTCACTGTTTTCATCGACTCTTGCACCTCGACACCAATCCCAATCCACAACATCGACAAGCGATTCCGCTATGGCAACTAGCAGCCGCTGCCATCTGATCATGGCCAACCAGGACACAGACGTTTCCGCATCTCTGACCATGCCAACCGAAAATTCTTTGATAGCAAAGCCCTGCGGCATACTCCAACTACCTCCCGAGATCGCTGTCATGATCGCAGAGCTGTGTGGAAAAGATGACCTCACGTCTTTGCGCTTGACCTGCAAGATTCTTTGCGCCTGCTCTACCAAAGCTTATGGAGGTGCTCACTTGTCTGATCTGCGCTTCGTCTTTACGGAATACAGCTTGAGAGGCTTTGTCAAGATCGCTGATGGTCGCTGCATCACACGCGTTCTCTTCAGTGTTGACAGAATTAAAATTCACCATGGTCGTAGCGCCAATCCCACCCATAATGCTCGCCGTCAAAGCTCAAGCCAAGTTCCTTCGCAAGGGATGTCATGTGGAGCTGATGTGCCAGGCCTTCGAACGATTGAAAGACATTGGCAGAACGAATGTCATACTCGGCGTTTACAACACTGATTGGGGTCTCAATCGTGGCTGGGGAAGTTACAAGTCGTATGGACACTCGCCGGGCCAACAAAGGTACAAAGTCATGGCACCTCTTGAAACTCGAAGAGACATCTTCGAAGCTGCCACTCGAGCTGCTTTTTCACTTACCGCATTGGAAATCTAACTCGTCAGTCCTGCCGATCAGTCATTGTTCACCTGGCGTGGTAGTAATTGGGCTGTAGAATCGCTTCTCCGCACACAAGTCCAGAAATTGGAGGGAATATCGAGCTTTCACCTGAGCATATCCGCGATATCTTGGTCCTACACAAACATGCATTACGAACCAACATCGCTACGTATAGTTCGCTCTGAAAAGAGCAGACTACTCGAGATATGCCAACAACGCCACGGCCAAGCACCTCACTCTGACAGCCACAACCTCTTTTCTGTGGCAAACTACAATTTCATGTACGACACGATCACGCAAACGCCCTTTACAGAGATCGTCTTGAAGCATGTTTATCTCACTTTACACGATTTGTCCTCCTTGCTGCAATCACAAAAGTCAACTTTGAAACGCTTGGAACTACGCAACACTGATATTTCTTGTGATGAGACTCGTATTCAGTGGTTCGAATGCTTAAGAGCTGCTACTGATATCAGTCGTCTCGCATTGTCATCGGTGAATTGTACCTCGCAACCTGCTACTAGGTTCAACTTGACGACGAGATCTAGAAGACCCATTGTTGGTCGAGAAATCATCCTTCATGGACAGCCGGAGATACAGGATTGTTTGAGCCGTATCATGGAGATTCATGACTGATGGTACACAGGTCATCAAGCACACCCAGAACATGAGAAGCACGAACAATCAGAATTTCAAGCACAACCACAATATGAAGCACAATCAAAATGCCAGAAACACCTAGGACATGAAAACACATCTGAACTCGGAAGCACACTTAATCTATCAAAAATACGAAGAACCATCAACCTCAAACAAAGAAAAGCTATCAGAGACGACGATACGTCCAGAGTCACTTATCAGAGGCAAAAATCACAGAACGCCAAAATAACCACCTCTCAATCATCCCCAGACTTCAGACGACAAGAGAACTCGATCCCTAAGAATTGGAAAAGTTAGGAATAAGACAAAGCCAAGGAGAGGAAGACATATACACAGAGCAGAAAAGGCCCACCACTTCAGGCGCAAAGGAAATGGTGATTGAGCAAGCACTTTACATCCCTAGATAAAAAGGACAACCGCATTTCCCTTCCTCATTCCATCCTTTTTTCTACCGTGATATCCTCTCCCTGATCCCTGAACAATCCTCGTACATTATAAGAATCACTACCATTCCAACCTCGTATCGCTTCTACAACAAACATCTCTCTATCGCGTTCCCCTCCGCCGGAGTATTCTCCATCTTCAGGATACAAAATAAGTGTCCAAGTATCGTTTTACCTCACGGAACAAAGTTCCGCAAACAGTTCGTCATCTCATACGTTTTTTCTCTGCTGTTCTTCCGTCGCAGTCAGCTCCGCCGAGGCTTTTATTGTCAAGAAAAGTGGAATTTACTTGGGAATGAAGGGTGGGAAATGTTTGATGCATTTGATTGTTGTTGATGCAGCATTCCGGAATGGGATTGTTAGGTGCATGGATTATGTCTTATCTAATTGCCACTTTTGGTCATTGGTATTAAGTTATTTGGAGATTTTCCTGTGTTTTGTGAATAGTGTCTTGGGAAAGAAGGGAACGTGGTTATAGTGTTGAATAGGAATGTTTATGGTTTGATTGGTCAAACCTGGATTGGACTATCTATGTTTGCAATTTGAAGGAATTGAACTGATGTTTGTGGAAAAAAGATGTATATATGGATGATACATTGTTACAAGTATTTCTGGGTAACGGAGAGACTGTCCGAGATATTTGCGGTGGCGTGTCCGCCGCCGCCGAAGGGTGCCTTGCTTTGGGGACATTTGCGGTGGCAACTCCGCTCTCAAGTGATGGGTATCTCGCCTAGCTTGCAAGCTTTAGTACGAGTAGTTGTGAAGCCGCATACGATGATGCCGTCTAATGGTTGTGGAACCGTGTATCTCATTCGTGTTTCTATGTATATACCCTATGGATCCTCGCATGCGTGCACAACAGCTTCGGACCCAATTCCTCTAAATGCTTACGAGCCCTAGCAAGGACCTGTCAGGCGAAGAAAGAGAGGACCCAGATCCGAAAATGGCCTTCGCTGTCATATGCGAGAGGAACATGTTCCTAGAAAATTTTGTGACGTATGCGTATGGTATGAACTTCTCGTGGCCTTGTGTGCACAGTAGTTGTTACTGCGCAATAGGAATTTGGACTGATCGAGATTTGTCGATCTCGAAGTTCAATCTAGCTGCGGCTAATGAAATTACCGGCATGGCACTACTTTGCTCATGGATAGAAGGGGGGATATGTCCGCCTCATGTTCCTCTATCTCTGTCCTAAGTGGACTGTGTGCTTTCGAGAAGGTGACGTGATGCTTGTACTTGACAGGTTGAGCCTCCCAACGCGGGCGTTCTGCTTGAAATCCATCACTACGAGGAAGGGTGGTGTCGTGAAGGACAGCGTGCACCGGTGTGCGCGAGGCCCCATATGTGAAGGGCATGTGACATGATGGCAGTAACATGTGGACAATTTTGTACGACGTAAAAACACACATAGTTTGGAACATGATGGCGCTGGGGGCAAGAAATGTTGCTGTCGAAAGTCGCCTATGGTGGGTTTGGGCCAGATTCGGGTTCTGTGCGCGTGGCCTTGATTCTTTGGAAGATACAAGATGGTGGGCGACTCAAAAGCGATAGGTAAGTCATTATCTTTTCTCAACGTCCATGAAGTCTGTTTTCTCGGCGTTCATGAGGTCTGATATGGCCAAAGGTCTCTTTGGTGAAGTCGAAGAGGCATCGGTGTTCAAGGCCGCGCTTGAGAGATTGGGGACATCGGCAGAGCTACCGATTCGTGGCGATGTCACAACATCACCGCTTTCTGTTGTTCCACGTACAGAGTCTGGTTCAGAGGCAGCAGAATTATGTTGATCGGAATCGTTGTCGGGTGGACCAGTCAAGCCCCAGGTAAGTAGATCCCCATCCCTGACAAAGGCCAGGGTTGTCGAGGGATCTCTGGTCCGACGGATGTGGTCAAGGATCAAGCAGGCTTCTTCTCGTGGACGATCCATCAACATGAGCATCAAATCGTTGGAGTCTCTGGCTTCCAGCTCCAGCGACCGGTATTTTCGTTTGATGGCGACCATGGGTGTGGCATCAGGGTCAGCGGCCCAATGGCACTCGGCTTTCTTGGACAGGCATACTGAACAAGTTGGTCTGCGTCCGTCACACTATAAGAGGGGAGAAAGGAGAGTGTTAGCCCGTCTTGTTTCTTTGCAGCTCCTGGGACGATGAGAGGAGAATGCCTTACCTTTGTCTTGCGCTTTCGGCAGGCATTGCAAGCAACGGCTATCTGGTGTCGCTTGGTCCTGCTTATGCCGGGAGAGCCATCCCTGGCCGAGCCTGAGCTGCGCCTCGACGACGGGGGCATCGTACCTGGCGACTCGGCCATGTCAGGCACAATCGAGGCTCTTGATCCTGGGGTCTGTCAAAGTCGAAAGACAAGCTGAGGGCTTAGGTTGCAATTGGCACACTGCTATGAGGCCAGGAGGAAAGGTAAGGTTGTGAGAGGCGTCTGTCATGCGCAATGTCAGCTGTGGTGTCAAGAAGCTGGGCACATCTTGACTCACTCATTCAGCTATATGATGTTGGATGCTGGGACAGGCTGAGTCTAGCACAGGGCAATGGACTGCTGATATATGAATTCTTGGGGACGACGAAGCAGGTGAAGAGCCCAGAGGCTATGGAAACCACGACATGGGGTTTTTCAACCAGCATGAGGAATTGCCATGTTCGCTATACAACAATTCAAGGAGCTGCCTCCGGACTCCCGCTTAACCCGTCAGGTCTTGCTGGGGCTCTGCTCAGTACTCGGCTCTTTGCGCCGGTCTACGCATACGAAGCGCTAGTGTATACGGTACAGGATCGTCTATTAGTAAGCGCGAGAGCCATATGCGGTTCCCTTCCTTACCAGCCATTGTCTGACTTCGCCTCGGAAGTACCAATATTGGATTGAGGGGCTCAAGAGCCTGCATATTTCATACAGTGGAGAGGTAGCCGCTTGAGACCAGCATGACAGATAGAGAAAGCCCTTAGCTCTGACCAATTTTGGTACGGAAAGGCCACTGGAATAAGCGCGTAGGAGCCAGGTCCGCCGCTGGTCCAGCCTGGGCAGAATGGGGAGATATTTGTTTCATCATTTCATGACCAGCCCATGACCCCCGTCTATATGCATCAAGCAAATCCTCGGATCAGTCAACAGAACAGCTGTGTAGGGCTTTCATCTGGATTCCATTTACCGGTGTGTCAAAATGTGGCCTGGGTTTGGGTAGGCGATGAGCAGATTGATATAGGCATATCGGAAATTTATGCCAAGGACCATCCATGACAGCGAAATCTAGAATACCGAGGGAAGACCGGCAGTGTTCAGCCTGACGAACGCAGCATAAGAAAATGCGTCTTCCATTTCTCTTCAGTCTTGACCTTCCATTCTCTAAATATCATACAACTGAGCTGTGCAAGATGAAGTCTGTATGAGCTGTTGTCCTTCTTCTTTTCTGTCTTGCGTTTTCCGTTTTGGGTAAGATTTCTGTAATCTGTACGGTTTTGGGACCCTGCCTATTGTGGAGGCAAGCAGAATGCTACAAGCCTAAGTTGCTATTGTTCAGCTGTGGCGCGGGCTGCAAAACACTTGTTTTGACAGTAAGTCACAAAGGCCGAGTCACCCGCTTCACGACTAGGATGAAACCTTATTGCCATCGTTCCTGTATGAGCTCGGAAGAGGATGATACCAATAGATTTATGTTTGTCTTTGTAGTCGTAATTCTGATGGTATATCTCGTAAGTGAATATTGCTTCCTTCTACACCAAAGGCGCTCTTGGAGCCCAATCATCGAATGCTTCTTCGCAATGTTGTTGTGCATGAGTGTAGATAAAGAAATGGCTATGCTATATCAGATCAATCCGTCATGTTAGTCATTAAGGACCAATGTCATCTCTCTTTGTGATAAGCCGTCGAAATGGATGCTGGGCTGTTTCAAGTCGAGTGTTGCTATCTTCATCTTCAAGGGAGATGCAGACCCTGTCGATGCGCCTGCCTGTGTCAGGCACTCTTGCTGTTGTTTTTCGGCATGGTCGATGTTTCTATCCGCGGCACCTCTTGGGCAATAGGAAAGCCGGGGTGGATCGTGCTTTCCTCCAAATGCATTGTTGCGTTCTTTCTGTACCGAACCACGCCACAGGACATGATTTAGAGTAACGTTGATCATCAAAATTACTTCCTCCTGTTCCAGTGATGCTTTCATACATGATCCAAGTCGACAATCCTCGCGCCATAATCTTGGATGTCAGGAAATACTTTCAGCGCGTGTTTGGAGAAAGTCCAATTCTCCGGCTTGACGACATGATCCGTAAAGTTTTTCGTAAAAGTAATGCAACCAAGTGCTGGGTCATAACAAACAGCGTCTTCAACGCTGTGAGGCCAATTAACGACAGGAGCGGCGAGTACTTGATTTTCGGGGCTTAGCCATTCATCGTTGTATTGGCGCATACAAGCTTCACGAGTTGCTGGACTATCACATAGTAGATATGATCAGTATGCGGATTCAGCTATACTGGGCGTGACGTTGGAGACTTACTGTGGTGGTAGATCAATGGCCGGACTATGAGGTATAAAGCGCTGGCTTGGTAGAGGTCGCATCAACTCTGGTATTCTGGCATAGTTTTCTGCCGTGGGACATATTGTCCACTACAAAAGAGCGGTAAAGTCAGCATCATCTCTATTATAGGAAAGGGAAAGATTTTCTCTTACGCGTATCATGGGAACCATCAAGACCATACTCGCTAGCTTGGCGACGACATCTGGATTTGCCAGAGCTTTCATGAGCTCACAAACGAAAGTACTGACAGTATGCGGATCCTCGGGAATTCGATCACGAAAGTACAGATCCAGGTTAATGCTATTTAGCGATCCTAGAATGTGCGTGGCTGATGAACCATTAGATATCATCTGCAAGCTAGCATCTCGAAAGCTGAGGTATGCTCTGCCCAGCGTCTCGTTTTCGAAAGTATGTAGGGGAAGATGTGAATACTCTGCGACGTTGAAGTTCATGAGTTGTTGTCTTTGAATGGCGATCGGATATCCATTCGCCTTGATCGCGCTTGAGAAGGGTAGATTGCCGAAACCTGACAATGATGGCCGAGAAGAGCGCTTGCCGTAAGCGAGGGAGTCGTTTGTTGAGCTTGGCAGAGATCGATTGTTGACATGACTTTCATGTGGTGATGTTGGTCCTTCTTCACTCAATGATTGTGGCTGTGAAGTTGTCAATTATGAGATTTTATGAAAGACAACTTTGGCTCATACTGTTGATGAGCTTACTTTGCTCTGTGAGTTTGAATTATTGCTGTAATTCGACTCCTTGCTTGAAGGGTCTTTGAATAGCGTTGATCCATTTTGAGAGATTGTCCACTCTGTCTTAGGAGAGGCATCATCATCCTCTTCGTTCTTGTCGTCCAAATCGAAGAGTCCTCGAGCAAAAGCTTGGAAATCCGAATTTGTTTGTGCCAGCTTCCGAATTTTCTCGAAAGATGCAGATGTCGGGTCGCCAGCGTCCAATTTTCGTATTGCGCGAAAGACCTTTGATAAAGCTTTCTCGCTATTCCTGAGTTCGCGGTTGCGTTCTTGGGCATCCTTTCTTCCATCAAATATACATTCGTTGCCGTCGGCGACGCATCTTGAACAAGGTGCGATGCCAGTACACTGGTGAAATAAGAGAAGAATGTTAGATCATATGTTCGACAATAGCAAAGTCTTGAGAATGAGTTTTGTTTAGATAAAACTCTGGGCAATAATGAATGTCGTCAATTATTTTTTTACCTTTGATCTACGTTTCCGACATGATTGACAAGCAACGTTAACCTGTTTCCGCGGTTTTCGAGGTCGATATTGAGGAGGGAGTTCGACCGGTTTGCTCAGTGGTTGTGACACTATGGGTACTGGTGGCGCGCGATCGCTCGCCGTGCTGTAAGATTCTGGCCGGCGAGAGATCGCTACAGGTCCGCCCTCAGCGGAGCTCCCTTCAAGCAGCGTTTGACCTCCTGTCATGTCTCTAGATATCCTTGCGATCGCTCTGCTTTCATTTGCTGAGTCATGGGTAGTAGATGGATGTGTTTGATGCTAATAAGGACGAAGGTGCGAAACAAGCAGAACCAGGTGATGGACTTCGGCAAGGCGGGGATGATGTCTAACGTTGACATAAGAAAAACGGGCTGAGGAAACGTCAAATTAAGAATTATTTGTATTTTTCCGCGCTATTTGGACAATAGGCTTTCATACGCAGAGCCTTGGCCAGTTTAGCTTGGAAAGTGACAGCTTGGAATCAAGGAACAAGATATGATCGCCCAGGTTCGCGGCTTAAATGCGATGATATCTACCAAGATACTCTACTACCCTCCCTTTCTTATACTATTCAAACTTTCGTTCGTGTCTTCAGTCAGTTATACATGCATTACATGAGCAGCCCGCATAATCGTACATGCACTGTCAAAATTTCGCATTTTGCCGTCGGCTTGTTCACTAAGTAGAGATGATGTAATAATGATAGCGACCACACCACTATACATGTCCTACGTACACGGAGGTGTCACTGAAAAAAATTAAGTAGGCAATAATCACCCAAACTCCAATCCAATGCATGTTTGCAAAATCCATCTAATGTATGTGATGATGATCTAAAGAGTCTCCCATCCTCCAGTGTTCATATCGCCTTCAAGCCGTCTGGAAATCACGCTTGGAATGCCATGGCTGAGCCATGCATCTCTGAGCAACTTGTCGTATCTCTTCTGGTTAAGGAAGAGCTGGTGGTGACGACGCAAGGTAGGATCTACTTCGCCGTGACGGTCAAGGTAAGGTGCGTGATACCAACTGCCGTGACTATGGTGCAAGAAGAGAACCATGCACTTGCGAATACTGATGAATATACCAATATTACCGCCACACCTGGGTCATGTCAGCAATTGAACCAATTCTGTATTTTTGGGTGACTTACTTTGCGCGATGCTTGAAGCAACCGCCCTTGTTTCTATCCGACATGCAGCAACTAGCCTGACTGCAGAAAATCTCTCCGCAGAATAGACATATAGCTGGGTCTGAAACTTCCTTACCAGTAGTGGGACAGCGTCGTTTGATGGCTTCTTCCGTCAAAGTATCATAATGTTTCGGGAGACCTACAAGCTCGTAGATGGCCGGGTGGCCAAGACTTTGAGCACAGGGTTTGAAGAGAGGTTCAGTATCATTGTAACTCATCGTTTGAAGGATCCATTCGGCCACGATGGGGCGCAGGTTAATTGCAGTAGGATTCTGTTGGTCCAATTGATTCACGACCTCTTGTGGAGTCGGCAGACGGAGCAGCTGAGTAAGACGCACAAGCTCTGGCAGTTCGGGATTGACACTGATGTTGGTAAAGTCCATTCCGTAGTGAACGTGCATCAACAGCAACACCTTGCGGAGGAAGGCAAGGGCATAGGTATTGATGGTCTTTCCCAGGGCTTGTTCATCAAAGTCTGGCTCATTGAACGATTTCTCGGCGGCGTCCGAGGAGAATTCTGGATATGTCTTCTTCAAGAAGCTCTGGAAGGATCTAAGGCCAGAAAAGTCCCATGAAGCGGACGTAAGTGGTCCACGAGCTTGGTCTGTAGCCTGTTGTAAAGACTTTCTAGAAACAAATGTGCACATAACCTTGAACAACTCTGCGGTATAGCAGAGCCGAAGAATGTGGTGCATGTTTTGACCCATGGGTATCTCATTCACAGCGCAGCTGGCGAATAGGGCGAACATATCATCGCTGAACAGCAAGGAACGAAGACCAGGGCTATCGAAGTCTTCGCGAGGCCATTCGCCGAGGACCTTTCTCAACTGTTCTGGCCATGACGCATGTAGTCTAGTGTCTCTCACATGATCAGGAAGTGGACTGACGCCGGCCGTAGCAGTGACAGTTCGAGCAGTCTCAGAAAGTATCCGCAATGCCTTCATGCTTTGTTCAGAAATCGAATCCAGGTACGTGCCGCTCTCACGCTCCAAGCCGTTCGCGACTCCTCTGTGCGCAATTTCGATACTTGAAACCGTGTGTGCTATAATGTTGAACAAAGTCTCAGATAATCGATTGGTAGATGTGTGTGTGCCAGGCTCAAGCCTGACAGAATCACGCTTCAGAGCACCGATGGAATCAAGGCTCTCCTCGATAAAATTGTATGCACGCCTAAGCTCTGAGGCTGGAGTTGCAGACTGTGTTCGAGCTTCAAGTCTTTGGGCGAGATTGCTTAACGATTCCAGCCTAGGCGTAAGGTTGGCCAAAGTGTCCAAAGGAGGTGCAGCAGCGCCAAGCTCCGCCGCGGCTCGACGAACAACTTCCGGAATAACTGAATGCGCGGGCTCTTCTTCAGAACGTTCGGGGCTGTGTTCTGGTCCTTCACCCTGGCTGTTCGCAGCCTCCGGATAAGAGTTCGCCAGAGTAGACACCAGAGCTTTCTTCAGGTAAGTGGAATGTGCTTCACGTATATCACTTGTGGGAACATCGTCGCATTCAGTGATGTTCTCTTCACGACGTTCCAACCATTGCTCGAAGGTGGCCTCTGTTTGCCCAAGCGTGGTGGATGGACGATAGTGTTTGTCTTTCCAGACAATTGGCAAGAATGTATTGCCGAGTGCTTTGCAAAGAGGGCAAATGAATTCCCTAGAGTCTGGGCGCTCCGGATGGTTTCGAGATATGTGCTGCGCGTGGCGTCTCTTGGTGGCTGTGAAATAGTTGTCGAAACAGTTAAAGTGCATGATATGACCACAGCTAGTGAGCACCGGTCCTTCCACACTGAATCCGTGAGGGAAACCTTTACCAAGTCCTCTGCGCTCCAGTGTCGTTCTAGAGCCATCGGAGTTGACCTTTTCAACGACCTCGCTGGCCGAGTTTGCAGCGCCGAAAGGTCTCATATCGTCTAGAGATTGATCAAAGCTCTCGGGCATGTCGAGTATTTCCTGGACGTAATCCTTGTCGTCGACTGGGGTGTGTCTGAAGACCCTACTGGGAGCAATGAATGCAAATGTGCCATACACGCTCTTCTCGTTCGTCTCCTCTTGACAGAGAATACACGGCTCGCTAGGGAAGGGGTGAATCTTGTCCTCATCCTCCTGTCCTAGAGCTGTGCGGTCGTCTTCCATATCGCTAAAGTCCTCTCCTTCCCAATCTAAGCCTTGAGTCTCCATGAACGAAGTCTGCTGTGCCTTGAACTGTGCCATGACTTTGGCCTGTCGTTCAAGTGCAGCCTTTTTCTTCGCTTCCTTGTCACCGCCTGTTGAGGGGGCGACTTGGCTTGATGTCTCCTCTTGGGGCGAAAACTGAGATTGGATACGAGAAAATTCCTCGGGCCACTTTTCTGACATGCGAGCAAGGATATTTCGAACCTTTGGAGCACAGGAAGCAAATAACGCCGTCTTCGACAAACGGAAGAGAGCTTCGAAGATTGTTTTGTCGCTAGCCTCCTCGCTGTGTGAAACAGAAAGAGCCATCCTGACGAAGCTATCCTCGACCACCATGGGTTTAGGACCCTTTGGGGTAGCATCTTCTTTGATAGCCAACAGTGTCAGATGTAGAACAACATGAAGCATTGACTCGATTCTTGTGATTTGAACATTCTCTGTTCCATCATCATGGCGCAAGCAAAATTGCAAGGCCCAGTAAATAACATCTGTGAACAGCGCAGTCTGAGTAAAAGCTCCAAGATGTTGGAACAATCCCGAGGTGATGGCTTGGAGCTGCGGTTCGAAGATGATTTCAGCGGCTGATTTTTTTGTCTGCTTCGCCATGTACTCCTTGTAAACATTTTCGGCTTCCTCTCGTTGGTTGCGGTTGTAGTATGCATAGTAAGGGTCGATTGTCTCGATGAACTTGGGATGAAGCTCGAAGGTACCAGAGTCATTCAGACCCTCTGGCGCACGGAAGTTGGTCATTTTCTCGAGAATCGAGTCGAACTCCTCCGAGTCAGCGACTTTATCTGTCAGACGAGCCGAAATGTCAGAGAATGACAAAGGTTTAAAACATAACACGTGAGCAATATCTCGCTGCAACGCCTTGAGATGTTGCCCAGGACTATTTCGACCAGGCATGAGGTTTTGCCTCTCGCTCAACAAGACGATGAGAAGATGGAAGAAGTCTTCGGCTACATCAAGTCGTTGTGTTTCCTCGTAGCTAGGATGTAGCTCAAAGTCGCCATTTACAAAGTCTGACAGATCGAATCTGTCTATAATTTGTGCCAGGAATCTCTCGCCTAGCGATTCGTTTGCATCGCCACAAAGCACAAGACCAGCTTGAAGCATAAAAATGTCGCGCTGATAAGAGACGTCGCGTTGTGTCGTGCCACGATACTGGTGCATCTGATGCCTAAGTGTGATGCCGTTACGCACCCACATGCCCGCTCGCATCTGGGAAAGCCAAGCGCAGACACGAAGAGGATGTTCAAAGAGCATAGAGACAATCTCAGCAGAGTCATAGAGGGTCGGTGATGGAGCGGTCTTCCAGGTCGTCTGCCATGGATCCTTGAAATCTGCTGATGTGAACTGCAATACCCGAAGCATTTCTTGTCTGGGTATGTCAACACCAGCCTCAAGCAACCAAGACAGAAGGTAGTGAAGCGGATGATGGAAACTCATGGCTCCCTCGGCGATTCTAAACTCGGGCAGACTATATGAGCCATCGCGGACCATAGTCTCAGTATTAGTGTCTGGGTTGAGCTTTGGTCTTCTTCTGTTGGCACGACGCTGGAGCGTTTGAGCGTCTTTCGTCTCAGCGTTGGGGAATCTATTGCGCTCAAGGCCAAAAGCATTGATAAAGGTGACATGCGCAGCATGCCTGATAGCCTTTTGCACAGGTAGCGTGTCACCGTCATCTGACCATCTGAACGCTTCTGCAACCTGGCGACATAGCCTGTTGATCTCCTTGATGATCATAGAAGCGCTGATCCATGCATCCGCCTCATACTCGACATGGTCGCCAACAGCTCTGACATTGGGACAGAGACCTTGATGAAGTTTGACCAAATCAAGGAACTGCATGAGATAGCGGGGCTCACTTCGAACCTTCTCCTGCACAAAAGCGGACTGGAACATGTAGCGAGTATCAATGAAAAAGTGGAACATGCGTCTGTTAGTGACTGCACCGGCATCGAAAGCAAGAGTTGCGGTGGGGTTGACATCCTTGGGGAAGCCGACCTGGCGCGTTGTCAAGAATGTATATAGAATGGCGAGGAGGTTAGTAAGAAAATTGCCTCTTTCCACCACTTCAGCAGTGATGGATGGAGTCGTGAGCATCTGAACCGAAAGATTGATAATCGAGTGGTCGGGCTCACGATCGGCAATGAGATAAAGCTGTGCCAGCATGGTATATAAACCAGCAAATCTCAAGCCCAAGATTCTTTTGAACTGAGGCACAGTAACAACGGTACTGATGTAGAGGTGACGGAGGTTGACGCGAAGCGTTTTCCATAGCCTCAAATCATACAGGATCAAATAGTCCAGACGCACTCTTTGCCAGAGATCTTCGGACGGCGAGGATGCTGCATGGGATTTATATTCCTCTGGTGTCTCAAGCCAGTATCTGGCGGGCCGAGGGGAGCGACTAGACTTGACTCTGACCTTGGGCGTCTTGGGTAGATCTGAGAAAGGCGCTGTCGGCTGATTGGGCGGATCGGGTCTCGATGATGGATGATGTTCTCCCTCGTCAGATTCGTTCAACGTCGCCGATCTTGTTCGGCGGCGGGTAGTAGTTGTTGGGGGAGGCGGCGGAGGCGCAGGATAGCCAGCGATTGTGGCCTCGAGATTCTCCTGGGGGCCTTCTGTGTCGGCATCTATTAGATCCACGTCCATCTCATTTTCACCAAAAGCCACGGCCAGCGGATTTAGACCTTCCGTATCCAAATCCATAGCTTCATCAACCCCGACGTCCTCAGACTCGGCCATCAAAAACTCCTCGATGGTCATGTCGTTCTCGTCGTCGTCTTCATCATCGTCGCCATTGTCATCATCATCATCGTCATCGTCGTCATCTTGATCGTTTTCGACGTCGATTCTAACAACGTTGATGCCAGCTAAAGGACGGAACCATCTTGCATTCGCTCGTCGCTCTCTGACGTTGTCCTCGTGCTCGTGATCGTCGATCCCGTCCTCGCCGACACCAGCATTGATGGCTTCACTGCCCATTCGCCACGGCCTGAGTAACTCTTCGCAAATTGTGTTGCGCAAAACATGAGGATCCGAGGCTATGGAACAGCCGGCAATATCTGAGATCCACTCAACGATGGTGCTGCACATTTGCTCACGGAAAGTATCCCTTGCAGAACGGACGGTGACGGTGACTTTCAGTTGTTCTATCACGGCAGCCATGCGCAAAAGCTTTGGCAGGTCGGTGGAATAGTGTATAATGCTTCGGCCAATATCGTTGACTTCCATGGCCTTTTCCAGGCCGAACTTCTTGGACTCGCTGCAGGCTTTGGCTACCTGGTTCTGTACATCGGTGACAGTATGCTTTTCGTCGTTCCAAAGAACCAAAGCATATTCCTGGTCGGACTCGGATACTTCAGGGCCACCGTAAAGATGCGAGGTCAGTCGTGAGAGCAATTCATCTCTTCGAACGGTATCCTCTGTTTTAGGTAGACGCAATTGCTCGGGCGAGCATGAACAGACGTCGCACATGTAGTCAAAGACTTTGGCGATTGTCACACGGATTGTTTCTTGCAAGTCTCCAGGCAGAGCGGATGCTTGACTGATCTTGCCAGCGGCCTTCAATCCTGGTGTATCGTCGGTGCTGTGGATGGCGCAATGCACAGGGCGAATCCAGGCCTCGTCGTCGGCGCAGTCACAACAGCCGCTGTTTCCAGGCGAGACGCTGATGTAGACCATGTGGCCTTCGTGATCGGACTCGGCAAAACATCTAGCACACAGGACGCACGTGTCGTCGGCGGCGCAAGTCTTGCAATGGTAAGTCGACTCTCCGGCCTTGAAGATGTGGCCGCATGGATGGCCTTTGGCTGCAGCTGTATACTCTGCCCCGTCTACAGCGCCCTGAGCATCGCGAAGGATCCATTTCTCGGTGCTGGGCACGCCGGATGGGAAGAGAAGATGCAGTCTAGACTCATCGTCGCCAACAAGAGAGCGGAAAAGTCTCGAGCGGAGGATGGAGTCGGCTTTCTCGGTGTATCTGTTTTCGCACTCTGCAGGCAAGTCCCTCAAAAATATTCCCAAGCTCTTTTCTTGATCCGAGATCATGTTGCACAGGCGTAGTATGGTTTATGCGGCCACAGCGAACATGAGTGCCGCATAAGATGTTTCCTCGACGTGGGGCGATGTGACGTGCCTGCTGCTGCAGCAGAATTAAGTCTATTATTACTAGAGGTGATTAGGCAGCGTAGTTTGGAGATTCAAAAGAGTACGGTCTTTCTCGGCTGAGTAGGTCGTCGACAGTCTGAGGCAAACAGAACTGTGGTGCAAGGTGATGGTGATGTTTGTTCTAATGACCAAGGTATTCGAATCAATCTTCACAGAGATCCAGACTTGAAGGCAAGCAAGCAACAGTGACGTCGAAGCGTTTTCCAAACAATTCTCTACAAACACCATCAGGTTCAACTATTTTTCACCAAGTAGCTACATGGGCAGGTGTGTGGAAGAATGCGTGCTAAATTTTACATTTTTAAACTCTTTACTGGTAAAATCCAATGATGTTCGCCATGAAGAGGCAGGGCAATATTTTTACATTACAACACTGTCCGCTAGGAGCGTCGGTCATGGGGCTTCTTCCAGGCCTTTTGACAAACGAGACACATCATTCACTGCCATGTACCTTAATCTAGAGATCTTCCAGACATGTCGAAAATCACGACAAGCTCGTTTTATAACATGTGATGAAAGTTTTCGTCTACCATCGAAGCTGTATATTACAGGTCAAGAGAATCGTCAAATACCGGCCCCCGTAAAACGCCATTCCCGCTATGCATCCCCTACCATACCCTGTTTCTCTATTCCAGGTCGGCAGTGACGTTGGAGAACTCGCCCTTCTCGAGCTTGGTCTTCCAGAAGATGGGGTTGGTGTCGTTGAAGCCGTGCTTGACCCAGCCATCTTCCTTGACGTGGTACAAGTTGATGAAACCACCGGAATAGGCATCTCTGTGTGTGGCGGCGAGAATACTGCGACGGCCGAGCTCAAGAGCATCCTCGTCGGACAAGTCGTATGAGTATTCTGCGTCGAGTACACCGTAGGCGAATGTCTGGCCAGAGCCAACACAGAACAGGTTACCGGCGAGACGAGTGCCGTCGCTGTCAATGTAGTAGAGAGCGGGACCTTCTTGGGGAGTGACACCAGCACACATGGTACCCTGCAAGTAGTGTTAACTTTTGTCATATGTCAGGTGAAGAGTGGGAGCGGCATACCATGCTCAAACCCATGCCCTTGTATTGGTAGACGAGGTTGGCGAGGATCTTGGATGCAGCAGCAACAGAGATACGGCGCTTGTGACGGAGTTCGTGCAGACGGCATTGCATGCCGAGGTATGCGAGCCAATACTGGCAGTCGGCAGCACCACCAGCCATGGTACCGAGCAGTTGCGGGTTGATCTCGATGACCTTCTTGACCGTCTGACTGGCAATCCAGTTTCCTGCAGTTGCTCTTGAATCGGTGGCGACGATGATGCCGCCCTCGAATCTGAAGGCGAGGGTAGTGGTTCCGTGGGCGAGCTTGATGGGGCAGTTGGGATTCGAGTGGTCGTCGGTCATTGCGCGGAGCCATGATTGCGCCTGTTTCTGTGTAAGCACGCCGTAGTTTGATGGGACGCCAGCGATAGTACCTGTGCGACAGGAGGCAAGGCGAACTTGAGATTGAGCGAGGTGGGCATGGCATCAATCAACTCCAACTGCTCTTGCTCTTGGTATCCCTCATCCTTGAACGCCGGTCTGCTGTATTGCGCCACTAAGCTGTCCATCTTGTGTTGTTTTGGAAGTTGCAAGTAACGATCTGATTCTGTACTTTAAGACTGGGAGCGGCGGGTGAGAAGTCGAGGATGGATGGATTCGATATTGGCAGATGGCGCGAGAGTGAGTGACGAGTGATGAGATGGAATTGGGGATCAGTAGACGAGGACGGAGTTGCAGCTGTGAGCTTGCCCGCGTCACTGACGCCGACGTTCGTCTCCCTCCAAGAAGCTGCCTGGAGTCTGTCCGCCAGCTTCTTCTTGTACGGCGTTTCCCGTTCCAGCACTCGATTGTCTGCGATACCTGTGGAAACCTGCACTTTTCATGGAACAATTCAGATGCGATTGTTATCAATCACTAGACTATCCATCCGGTTGCAGTCGTGCATCTCCAGCTACAGTGACTCTGGTACGCTCTCGCGAAGGGACATCTCCGTCCCGGCAGTTGTTTGATGTGTCCACCAAACTCACCCACTGGAGCACCCTCATCACTCACTCACAAACAAGACAACTGCCTATCTCTCTGGTCTCTACGCATTTCGAAACCCTCCTCTTCTTGATAAGATACCCAGTGGTCATGCGTTACAAAGACGAGGCCCCTTTAAAAAGTATGTAAGATCGTCCTCAGTACACAAGGAGGTCTAGGTCGAGGTCAAGATAGCAGCGGTAGATCAGCATAGCACCATCACAACTATGTTTTCACACATACACACAAAACATACATATCATCATCATCTCTATCTCTTCTTCAATTCCCAGCCCCAAAGGCCAGAACATCAATGAAAAGAGTGTATCCAACAAAAATTCCGCGAATAGAGCCCCCGAAGGAGATCTATGAAAGGTCCTCCGCTCGCTGTGCAATGAACGAGGTCCTTTCAGGTGCCCGGCCTTCATGATCGCCAGCGCCTTCGCAAGGTAAGTATAAGGAGAAAGAAAAGGGAGGGATGGAGTGTGCAGAGGCAGGGCAAGTATTTATACCGACAATCAGCAGCCAGCTTGCAGAGATCACGATTACTAAGGGATAAGGATGAGCTAAGCCCCTTTGAATAGTGACAGAAGAGCTGCTCGGCGGCCTCAAATCGCCGAGTGATCGTTGAGGGACCTGAGCTCGAGTGACAGGTGGGGAAAGCTGGCAGCCATCTTCTCCGAGAACCCTCAAACACCTGAGGTTCTTATGAAGGAATCTTTCCGACATGATAATTTTCAAAACGTTGAGTTCGACTGGATGTTCCTGGCGAGAACACCTGTGTCTTCCAGTTTACCGCAAATGACGTCTTCTGACGAGCTGTTCTTCCCGCCGGCATTGTTACCGAGCTTCCTCTTCCATACTGTCCCCACATTTGCCCATGTGTGTAGTGAGCTACCTACTATCTCCCAAGGCTAGGTCTTCCTTCTTCTTCTTCATCATCTTCGCAACCCAATCTGTAATTTCAAACCAGTCACATTCGCAAGCATGGATACTTCCAAGCCGATAAACCCCACCGACCTCTTCTCCGCCAAAGGTCAGAACATCGTCATCACCGGAGGCGGTAGCGGTATCGGTCTCGCCTTTGCAACCGCCCTCGCTGGCTCAGGAGCAGGAAAGGTCTTTCTACTTGGCCGTAGAGTAAAGAATCTAGAAGACGCTGCCAAGAACATAAACCCAGACATCGTGCGACCAATCCAATGCGATGTGACAGACCCTTCATCCATCGACGCCGCTGTCAAACAGATTGAGAAGGAGGTATCCCACATTGATGTCCTGATCAACAATGCCGGCATTCTTGGTCCCGATCATAAAGGCATCGATAAAGCTCAAAGCATCCAGGAGCTGCAGGAGATTATGAAAAGAGATTGGTCAGGCTGGAACACTGCATATTCGACAAACACATCTGCCATTGTAAGCGTCAGTGCTGCATTCTTGCACTTGCTTGATGCAGGCAACAAGAACAAGGGCTGGGTCACAGGCAGGAGAGAGGTACACCAGAGAGCAGAGGGCGCACAGTATGACACCAGCGATGAGAGGACAAGTCAAATCATCACCGTTGCCAGCATTGCGTCATTTGTAAGCGTTGCACTTTACCCAGTCCACTTGAGACATGCTGATATCGTTGTCCCTCCAGAACCGCTTCGTAACAGCTGGCCTAGCATACTCTGCTACCAAGGCGGGAGCCGCAATGCTGGGCAAATCTCTGTCCACTTTGCTCGCACCTTTCGGTATCAGAAGCAACATCATTGCTCCAGGCAGATTCCGTAAGTCGACATTGTGAACATTTGCTGCTGCCACTTAGCCTCAATTGCCTGCTAGGGGCGTATTCACGTGGAGTACATGCGGAAACTCAGCATACATTGCTTCCAAGTCTTCCACTGAGTCACTCCTGGTTGGTATTGCGTCTAAACATGGCAGCTCCGTTCATTCACATCTTTTCCTAGGAGAAATATGCTGACTGTACCCATAGCCTCCGACATGACTGCTGAGGACAAGGGAAGCTTCCCAGTCAACTTAATTCCTGCAGGCAAAGCCGGATCCTACGAAGACATGGCCGGTACGATATTGTACATGATTGGAAAAGCAGGAGCTTATATGAACGGCAATGTGACGGTCCTAGACGGCGGTCGCCTAAGTATGATGCCTTCAACCTACTGATCAAGCAGAAGTACAATCTGTCCTAGAATAGACAATAGAAAATGAAGAAATGGTCTGAGTACATGATATCAGAATTGCACGGAACAGTAAAGATATCTCCCTACATGAGTACCCCCACGTGTCACCCCACCTGAACATGATCCATGAAGGGATGGCAGCCCAAACTGTTCGACAAGCCAACTCACCAAGAACCAGATACATAGACAAGCCCAAAGAAAGTCAAATAGATGGGCCGGCAAAATAGGGTGCAGCTCAGGCATCAAAATTCAATGTAATCATGCATGCACAAGTAGACGAGCCATGGTATTGGAGCCCGACGCCGTCGCATCAACGAATCAGCGTGAGTTCAATCGACCTCAGGAGAAAACCTCCGCAACAACAAAAAAGAGTGACCAACAAAGTATTACTGCACCGTTGCCAGCGAAAACCCTCCCCCACCTCAGGGATGACCATGACAGGCGTTTTAAGAAGGCAGAAATGATGAGCTAGCTTCGTACCATATGCAGGCAAGTTTTGAGTACTTGACATTCCCTTGTGTCTGACAATGCAGCTACTAAGAGACCTTTCCGCATTGGAGCAAGATGCGAACCGTTTATTTCTTGAAGACTGGGTTGAACTTGTGGAACCCACGAGAATCCTGTGCATGGCAACCATGTACTTTGGATGCAGCTGCCCGACTGTAACCCTTCAATCAATGCTTGGTGTGCAGGACGGCCTGTGGAGAGGTAACTAGGTATGATTATTGGTTGTGAGCGCATACCAACGCATCGCTCCTTTATTTTGGTACTGCCGAACGTTATGTACAGGGTCAATGGACGGGATGTTGTAGACGAGTCCGCATACACTAACACTCAGCTGACCGTCGATGGACGCGGGAATCGATGTGGAAGAGAACGGATGGTACGGATGGATGGAGTGGGAGTATTTGTTTAACGAAGTGAACGAAGTGAATGAGGAGAAGGAGGAGAAGGAGGAGGAAGGGAGCAAGATAAGTATGCTTGATGCCATGCCCACCAGCTCGATTTTCTACATCTTTCTCCCTCTATCTTCCCATTCTTCACATAAGCAAGGTCTTTCTAAGCAAATCACAATGCCTGCTACAGCATATACTTATCGTACGGTGCAACCATCTACACCTTGGGCTGTGCCTACCAAGACATCTGCCTATGCTTCTCCTTCTCGTAGCTACCAGCCACCACACATCTATGGCAAGCTTTCACAACCACCATCATCCCGGTCCGCGAGCATCACCACTGGCGGAGGCACATACTCAATCCCAAGCAGAGCTTCATCGGTAAGCTCTGTCGGCTCGGACTCGGGTAGCGAGAGTGGCAGCCCCATCGATGCGTTAGACTACATGAACGAAAGGCTTGCCAGAACAGTCAATGCCACATCACTGGATCGTAGTCTGGCAATTCAGGCACAGAGGTAGATGTCACCTGCTATTCACGAAGCTTATCCAATGCTAATATTCGCATACAGCTCAGGAGAACTAAATGCTAAGACTCGCGAACTACAAGCACTTCAGGCATTGGCTCAATCACGACTCCAGTCAGCGAGGAGGAATTTTGATCATGGATTGCAAGCAGCCAGAGAAGTGCAGAGAGATCTTGAGTGGACGCAGCGTAAAGTTGGGTGAGTGAAAGATGGGTTGTGATGGCGCCGTCTGGATCACACGACTGACTTGTACAGAACTCTTAACCGAAAGGCCGCTCAGGGGTATCCTGCTCACTATGCAGCGGCAAGTTCCCGGTTTTCTGAGTTGGATGATGAATGAATGGTGTTTGTTGGTGCAATTGGTAATAGAAGTAATTGGTGGTTGGTATGCTTCGTTTGATACCGTCGCAATACATGAAGCTTTTACAGACAGAAATTTGCAACCTCCTTGATGTGTGTAAGAGCAAGGAACCGTGTGTTGAAAGTATTAGCAGCATGCTACAGCTCTGAAGTGTCTGAAGTCGAGAGCAGCCTGCCTTTTTTCTAGCATGTAAGAAGATTGTCAACCCATCACTAATTTCAATCAATCAGTGAAGCGATCGGCTGTGAGAGCCAAGCATCAGATGGATAGGATGAATGAGTATGGCAGCGTTTGTGTCAGTAGCAAACGAACGTGTTTGTCAACACCTCGCAGTGTATATATCTTCGATCCGCAGAAGTGATGGCCGACGGGCACTTTTCGAACATGAAGACAGCTCAAGATATGCCAACCAACGAGACGCATTCTGATCGCCTTCGAGAGTGGAAGATCAAGAAAGAAGTCAACGATCTGATCAAGTTTGGAAAGCACCAGGAGGTATGTATGTTGTTAACTCTGATATGTCGGCAAGTGCCGTTGAGAAGAGAAAGAGCAAAGGGCAAAGCGCCGAGCCAGCAGCTGCCTCGCGAGGGTTCAGCGTCATTGCTCTTGCTCTCTCCATTTTCCACCATCTGCCTTCAATCAGCAATTGCGCCCAGACAGCACAATTGACACTTCTCACTTCTAGTACACCCCTAGAGTCCTTCACACCTTGACCAGCCCATCGAACAATCCAACCATGTCTTCGCGCTCAGGCACCACCTTGTACGTCACCGGCTTTGGCCCTTCGACGCGCGCTCGCGACTTGGCCTACGAGTTCGAACGCTACGGACGTCTGGTCCGCTGCGACATTCCCGCGCCCAGAACCTCTTCCAGCAGACTGTAAGTCACAACCAACGCTTTGATGTGCACACCTACTGACATGGGGCCAGTTTCGCCTTTGTCGAGTACGAGAGCCGTCGCGATGCAGATGATGCCTACCACGAGATGCACAACCGCCGCATCAGCCGTAGCGAAGAGTTGAAGATTGAGGTTTGTTTCCTTCGTTATTGTCTCATACCACCCAAACAAAAAGTCGCTAACAATCCTGGCAGTGGGCCCGTACTCCTCCATCAGCCTCGTGGCGCTTCGATGCTGGCCGTCCTCCTCGTGACGGTGGCCGTGGTGACCGTGGTGATCGTGGCGACCGTGGCGACCGCCGTGACCGTTCTCCCCGCCGCCGCTCCACCAGCCCCGCTCCTCGTTCCCGTCGTGGTGACTACTCTCCTCGCAAGGAGGATCGCCGTGAGCGTGACTACGACCGTCGCGACCGCACACGCAGCCCCGAAGACCGTGAGAGGGAGCGTGGTGGCGACAGAGACCGTGAGATGAGAGACCGCGACGACGAGGACCGCGAGCGTGAGCGTGAGCCCAAGCGTGAGGACGAGCGCGAGCCCGAAGACCGTGCCCGCGAGGACCGCGAAGAACGCGATGGCGAAGATCGTGAGCCCAACGGCGAAGAGCCCAAAGGTAGTAATCGCATCCACCACGTGCAATTCAGTTGATTCCCAGAACCAAAACTGACCTGCCACCTTCAGAACCCGCCGTCGAGTCGCCCCCAGCAGCACCCGTCGTCCAAGAGGACCTTGACACTGCGGAGTAAACTGCCTTTGTTTGTTCGCCTTCTTTCACTACTAACAATGACCCTCGCTAGTACAAGCTACTACAGTCGTGGAGTCTACGGCAGGTACGGACAGTCCATGCTTGACGAGCACGAGAGCCGCCTTACTTGGCCTGCATGATAAGCCCACTGTCCTCATCACTTACGGCAACAACAGCCTCATCGCTCCTTCACAACTAGGGTAATTTGCGAGAGGTTGTGCCATCTCATGCCCTTTTTCTTTTGCCAGCGTTTTTGCTCTTATATTTTCAGTTGGTGGCTTATGGCGGGCGTT
The DNA here is from genome assembly GCA_026013035.2 of Dothideomycetes sp. NU30. NCBI lineage: Eukaryota > Fungi > Ascomycota > Dothideomycetes > Dothideomycetes sp. NU30. The sequence goes on from BSBH01000037.1 coordinate 121,810, forward strand.
CTACTATGGATTGATCACAAAAATAGCAGAAGCGGTCCGAATCGGTTCGTACGAGGCGAGCGAAAACCACGACCCGAAACCATCCATCGATACCTCAAAATTTTCAATCAAAAACTTCAACTACGACGTCCTACCCCTCCTCATCGTCCTTCGAAGCGACCTATCGACACCGTCCAATCGATCATGTATCCCTCATCCCTCACGTTAGCGATTTCTCAACATGCACACCCCTTTATCCTCGCCGTCCTCTTAATCGTCGTTAACGTTCCCGAACCCTCCCTTCGACCAATCCATCCTTTTTCGACACGTCGACGCGCTGCGATTTTGTTCTTCTGTCTTTCACATGGTATTCGTATTCTTGTAGAATTGAGTCCTGCTAGGGGCTCTTGGTGCACAAGCTAAGTCATGTGGTGATGGAATGGCACGTGTGTAGTCTTGGTCGACCGTTGCGAGCATTGAATGCCGTGAAACCGTAGGCATTCAATGTAATCATGTTGCTTAGACAATCATCAACAACCTGATGCCATTCTTCTGGAAGATTTCTGTATCTGTTCCAAAGATGCGTAATCAAGCTATGTGCCATCGAGTAGGGTTCAGCTTTGACCATGCCTTGCTTGTTCCAAAGAACTTGACTTGTTGAAAGAACGAAGACCGCAAAAGAGAAGATGGGAAAAAAGACGGGAGTGGCAGAATAAAGCTGTCTAGTCATGATTCATTTCCGTAGATTTGCTGACCTGTGAGAAATTCTATGGTGCGTGGTATATCTATAAGAGATCTACTAATTCGCAAATGAGAACCGACTCCAACTCCTAATCTTCTTGCCATATCTGTAAAAGATAATGGGTACCGGCACCATAGCCAAACACACAAACCCCAAAACAGTACAAGCCCAGCCCGTGCCTAGCGACTTGAACATCGGACTAGCGAATAGGGGGAAAGAAGATGAGACTATACTGCGGACAACAATATGTATAGACATTGCCGAGTTTGAGTGAATGAGATAAGTATCGACGATATACACGATACCAGCAATGAAGATGAGAAGCAAAGCCAGTCCAACGAAGAACGCGGCGACGATTTGACAAGACCAGTGCGTGTGTTCTGACCAACCCAACCACCATAAAGAGATTGGTAGGATAATCGCTCCGGCGATCATGGGTGGAAGACGGTCTTCTGGTTCCGCGGCTCCATTGTTCGATACCCACCTTTTCTTGTAGTAAGTCAATGTGAAAGCAGAGAAAGCCAGCCATGCGGAAATGATGCCCAGAGATATGGCGATGAATGGGAGGTATGCTACACTTGAGCTCCAACCACGGTTCTTGAACGAAAATGGTATGGCTTGGTAGGATAGGTAGAGGATGCCGTAAACTAGGGTTAGGTATATGGTGCAGAAGATCAAGATTGGTTCGCGGACGAACATGCGTACGGGTTTCGTGGCATATTTCTGCACCAAGATCTTGATATCATGTGGATTCTCCTCGAACTTGGCGTGGAGAGCAAAGTTCTTGGTCTGGAAACGGAGTTTCTTTGCTTGTCGGGCCAGGAGTACCGGTTCAAAGGATTCGCGGACGAAGAGGATACCAAAGAAAGCCACGATGCCGATATATATCAGTGTCAACCAAGCCGTCCAACGCCAATTGAGATGGTTCGTCGCGTATGCGCCGATGACGGGAGCAATCGTGCTTCCTAGATTGATGCAAGTCGCTGACAACCCCAGTCCCACGCCTCTGGTTATTGGCGGCCATACGTCGACAAACATACCGCTCACCACAGCAAAGATGGCGGACCCAAAAAGACCTTCCAGGAACCGACAGATGAGGATCGTGTAAACGTGTTCTGCAACTCCTTGACCGATTTGGAAGATTCCTAGACCGAACAGACCGATCCAGAGTGATACCGTACGGCCAAAAACCTCTGACAATGGTCCGAAAATCAAAGGTCCTGCCGCAAAACCAAGGATGTGTAGAGAAATACCTAGATTCATGGCTACATGCGCAACACCAAATTGCTCGGCTGTGACCGCCGTCGCAGGACCAAAGATACTGGATGAAAACGAGGTCGCAATGACGAATGAACAAGCCGAGACTGAGAAACAGATTTTTCGAGAGACGGGCCAGTTTATGGGTCGTCTTGGATCTTCATCGTCGTCCCAGAGGACTATATCCGGATCGGTTTCATAGCCTGAGTGGTCATTGCAGGGTTCGCCTTCTTGGTCTGTTAGACCTTGTTTGCAGTTTGCGCATAACGGGTGTGGAGGTTTTCTAGATGTTGTTTTTGTGAGGGCTATGCCGTTGGAGGTTAAGGATGGGTGGATTAGGTCTTCTGGATCTGAAAAGGATTCTTTGCTTGTCGAAGGGGTTTCTTGTTGTTCAAATGGTTGTTGGGTGGTAGACTGTGGATGTTGTTGTTTCTCCACGTCCGGATCCATGGTTTTCTATTGATTGATGCTATTTTGTGATTGTCGTTGCTGTTTAAAGACACCTCGGACGACTTTGAGGAGACTGAAGAACTATGAATGTCAATTGATGAAATTGTCAGAGGTGTCAAGAAGTAGACATGAGGGATGATAACATGTAGATGCAAGAAGAACGGATCATGTCCCGAAACATGACTTATCTCATTGAGTTCGCTGTAAGAAACATCCGAGTGTAGTGCTTCGGGCAAGTGCGGCGATACTAGGCGGACTATTCACCGAACCTTTGATACACATCAAACCTTTCCCATCTCAGCTTTCATGTAACTTGAACCGTACCCTTAGCTCTACTCTTTTGTCTATGTGTTGCGGATGGAACGATTTTGGAGATATGTAAATTCGTCATGACCGATGCAGCACCGAAAGATATGCTGCTTCGTTTTCGTGGTCTGACGCTGGCCGGCTTCTGCTTCACCTTGGCCGGAAAATGGTTTTCCTACGTCCGGGAACTGCTCTAGATGACCGCCTCTGATCGTTGGAAGTAACAAACAAACTTTGCATCCTTGACGGCTTCGATTTCAGAGCAATATGCAGCAATAATATCTCGGTGAGCTCGGCCTGGAAATCAATGGGCTCGAGACGAAGTTGTTTTTGGAGTCGGCATCATAACGACCAAAAGAGATGGACAGGAGAGCAGTCTCTTAGTCTCTTTGTCGTGCTTTCGGAGAACTATCTCAACGCGTACCACAACGCACAAGTCCGCACCCTCACAGCTTGCTCAGAGAGGAACTGCACACCCATGAGCTTTCGTTACACGACCGCGGATATTGCTGCTGATGCAGTTCTCGTCGTTTGATTCTGGTTCGTTCGTTCGACATGTATGTTTCATGCTCTCTTCCTCTCATCACCAGGCCTGGTGGCCTAATGGTAAGGCGTCTGATTCCAGTGCGAGATTCCAGAAGATTGCGTGTTCGATTCACGTCCGGGTCAAATTTTGCTCGATGAGCTTCAGTTCTGTTTTCCAAATGGCATAAGTGATGAGGATAAAGCAGAGAGAAAAACTGGAGGTGGTGGGATTTCTTTTGTGGATTGCTCTCTGGTTGTTCCTTCCTATCTGATATCCACGATCCCGTGGAGGTGCGTGGGACACGTCAAACTTGTACATTCTTTCTCCCGCTAGACATATTTTTCCCTGCACCCCTGCATCAATTGGTACCATCATACAGATCATATACTCTAACGCTTTCCTAAGCAGATAAGTATCGTGTGGAGCTTCGCAGAAGAACTTGTGGTGGCTCTTCGAAGATAATCTATCGATGCACGATCAGCTACAGTGACGACCCTGTCTGGACATTTTCATGTATTCATATATCTCCTACTTAGATGAACGTCGTTCTTCTGTGGACATATGAGCCTAAAGTACAGCACAGATTAGGCTTAAGATCTATGCTCAACACGTAGGTGCTCGCTGCCAACCCTTCCGCAAATACGTCGGCAGCACCAAAGCTGGTAACTCAAACTTGCTCAAACGAGTTCTGCAGACGAATTCATGTCTCATCAACGAAGACCATGGCCCACCTCAGATGGCCATTCCGCTCCCGATGCAAGGCGCGTTAAGTGCTTGAATGTCATATATGGATAGCACCTTTGCATCCAACAAAGTGATAAGACACTATGAGCACAATATCGGCTCAGCGAAAGAAGCCGAACAACATCAAGCCTTTCAATAGCACATCTGGTCAGTCCGCAGTGACCAGCACAATAAAGCTCTGAGTATGAATCCTCGAAAAAGCTTATAGAAACTCCTCTCGAGAAAGACAAGTATTTTTTAAATATCTTCAGTCACTCTTTCTTCACATTCTCGTCTTCAACTCAACTCAACACTCTATCTTCTTTCTCTTCCACTACCTTCTCCATACAAGTTATCTCTACTGCGAATAAAGCAAGTACAGTGACTATCTTCTGGCAGGACAATCACGAGATGGTCAGAAGACTAGCACCCTCGTATCATCACCGTTCACCACCACCACCTTCATACAGTGACAGACCTGCTGCTCGCGGCACACCTGTCAACAACCTTGTTGATACCTCAGCGGATCAGAGAAAGCAAAGAAAAGGCTTCTTCGCTAGGACCAAGCATACTTCACCACACCAGCTCCAACTAAATTGGTGACAGCAGAGTCTAGCAATAACAGCGGATATGCCCTGAACACCCTGAGCAGAGGAAGATCTGACATCGAGGAGGAACTCCCAGAGTACAGCTCGTTTGTATCAGACAACAGCAGCCCTTGTACCTCAATGGATATGTCAAACTCATTCGCAGACCCATATTGAATACGTCACAATTCAGCAAATGCCAGGGAATCTGAAATACCCATGAGACCTACCCCTACCGCACCAGCCCCAACTACAGACACACAAAGCGCCATGAACAATCTCACACAAATCGCCCTGGACGACCTCGAATCCAACAGATTCCCTCAAACAGCGCCCACCACCACCGCAACCACAGTAAATGCTCCTGAGATCAGCCACGTTGTGGACTCCCATTATCGAGGTGTCTCGATACACCTATGATGTGCGCCGCATCATAAATAGGCATGGACTCGCACTCATCCGATTATATTCATTTGAGAAGTGTACGAAAATTGATAGACGTCTTGAACAGTCCTCGTAGATTTGGAAGAGCTACGGTACTGGGAAAAAAAAGTGCGTCAAGACAGGAAGAGAACAGCATCTTCTTGATGTCATCTTGATCTCCCGAAAAAGGCGCATCCTAGCTATACGCCTTCCTGTCCTTCTCACGCTCGCTCATAACTATACTATAATACATGCTTTTTTCTTCTGTCTTCTTCCTCTTAGATACGTCCATGAGCTTCGTCATAATACCTCTTCAATACCCAACTTTCCTTGCAGAAAGGATAGTGGTATGTCGCTCAAATGTGATTAATTCTCTAGCCTCGGACTCGCAGGCCGCACGATGGAGTCTCCCCAAGGTAATCACTTGCTAGACAAATCTGCGAGCTTTCTCGAGACAAGTGTCTGCAGCAACTCGAGCATCTTACGCTGTTGTGCTATTCCCTGCTCAGATTGTTGGTCAGAGGCAGGTGGAGAGGGTGGTATGGTGGTCTCTGCTTTCTTCTCGGCCTTGATCATCTGGTCGACCACTTCTTGTGGTGCTTCAGACTATTGCACAAGTTAGCTATCTCTACTTACACAATCAATCAATGTCGAATGACGACTTACAATGAGAGTGCCGATCAGATTACTGACTTGGTCGCCGTCAAAATCAAGGTCGCTTTGCTGATGAGCAAATTCAACCAAGTCGAGTGCTGTGCGCTGTTCGAGGAAAGAACGTCGGAAGAAGTTGTCCTTGACAGGCTCTTCAAGGCGAGCTCTCTTTGCTGGACGGGTATTGACGTCTTGGGGGTAGTACGCTGACCCAGCTCGAGTACTATGATGTCGTTAGGAAGATCATACACGGATACTAGTGGCAAGAAACGCTTACCGCTTGACTTTATCAATAAAGTCCAACTTGATACCCTTCTGGGGCAGGCGAAAGACGACACCAGCGACCTCATCTTCTTCGAATTCATCCTCAGATTCACTCTGTTCAGGTGCAATCTCGATGATGCCGTCGTTGATGAAACCACGGTTCAGTGCAGTGTCGACAACCTTAGCGGCACGAGGCTTGCGCAAGTGGATCCTACGATCTCTCTGCAGCTGACGATCCGCGAGACGAGGCACCTCCATCTCACGCAAAACATGCTCAATGTGGAGTGGACAAAGCCAGTCACGAATCTTCCTACCTGTGTGATCTCGATATGGAGGATTCGCCAAAGGAGGATCAAGACAATCAAGATGCCAGTGCTCACCACACTGGTCGCAGGTGATAATCTCACGTCGGCCTAAGGATGAAAGACCACAGTGGTAACACAGGATGACGTGGCCTTTGGCATCTTTTGTTCTGAAGTTGTCAGGAAGCTCATCCCAACCAGCACCTCGTCTGAATCATTGTGTCAGCAGAACTGAGAATTTCAAGGCTGAAGTCTATAGTTGACATCTGTCGAAAGATAGATGGTCATCTTGAGCTTGACTTACCGAGTCTTCGTAGCGGCCTGTTCTGTGAAACGACCATCCTTAGTAGTAGCGACTCCATCAAAGTGGTCGCGAATATTCTGTGGCAGCAAAAACACTGCTGGGTTACGCTTATCGAGGTTGGACAACAAGCTAGAGAAGAGACCGCGCGAATGCTTTTGAGGCTGTGCGCGCTTGGCAATGCATCCAAAGCAATACCAGGGTTCTTCCAACTCGGATGCTTCTTGGGTCAATGGTGGATCAAGACAAGTGAAGTGGAAAGATCTATCGCATCCATCGCAACAAAGAAGAAATCCACTGCCACCACAAGCTGAGCAAAAGTCATTGTTGTCAGACTGTACCATGGAGAGCGCAAAGGTTAGCGAAGACTTTTGCAAGGGTAATTGCATTCTCGACGAGGAATATTCAGGAAGATGGAAACATGATAACCAAGTGAAAAGGGGGGAAGGTGGATTTGTGAAAGTGCTGGTGATAATATCATACCTCCTCGTTCTCATCATATTCCACCGGGCTGGCTCTTCGGCTAATTCCGTCACCTTCACCACCTTGATTAGGTGCTTGCTTTTTGATAGGCCTGGACATTCGATCATCAGCATTCCGTTCATGACATGTTCACATAATTTGTCAAACCACAAATGCAGAAAATGTCTTGGACATGGCTCTTCAGAAGGCGATGAGAAACGCAGCAAGGTTGCGACTTACGATTGCTTGGTCTTTGCCTTCTTTTTGAAGATCTTGGTAGGCATTGCTGCGGTCTTGGGAGTACCCCTGCGAGACGACATTGGTGAAGACATTTCGGTCAGGGGGGAAATTGCATCGACAGAGGCTACTCTGCTGTGCACGCCATTTGCTGTAAGTTGCACGGGAGGCACGATGCGGTTCTTGCGCGCTCTCGCAGCAGCAGTGGGATCTGGGCGTATGTGACTTTCTGTAACTGGGACGTCTCTATTGACAGTCTGGTCCAACTTCTGCTTCTTTGCTTGAAGGATGGCCTCACTTTCGTCATTACCTGCTTCAACAGAAGATCGCTTCAAAGTTCCGTCTACTGCAGTGGGAGCTGCCAGCGTTGGCGTAGCGATAGTCTCTGGTGCCATGGCTGGTAGGATTGGTGGCGCGCTGTTTTCTTCAACCGATGTAAGGGATGAGAGTGATGAGGAACTAGAGACACTGGACGCACGCTGCTTAGAAGCAGGAGCTGACGCAGCGACGGCAGCAGCAGCAGCAGCGGGTGAACGAGAAGCAGGTTTGGTGGGAGGTTTTGTTTTCTTGCTCATCTTTAGTGAGATCTTGGGCTTTTTTGGGGCGACGGCGGGTGACTCAATCGAGGGGCGCGGTACAAGCTCCGGAGGCGGCGACGATGCCATCGTGGTCTTCCTGCGCGACTCACTTTTCTTCAGAGCGGCGTCTTTAGCTTTGAGCTTTTTACGTGCGGCATGGATGTGTTCTCGAAACTCAGCAAGCTCCTCAGGTGTGCAAGTCTGGTCAAGAATGTTCTGGAGGATGTCTAACAGGTGGGTCTCGTGTTTGGCCTTCTCGTAGACGTCTCGTATGGCGAGGCCCAGGTACAGGTTGTCCACGTTCTTGGCCTTCTCTACTGCAGCATCTATCACGGCATCCAGAGTGCTGTAAGGCGGGCTGGGTCGCTCGGGTTCATCTGCGACTTGGGCCGAGGCTAAGGCTAGTACAGGGGCTGTTGGAGTCTGCGCGGGCGCAGGTGAGGATTGTTCGGCCTTTGCAGCGCTTCGTGATGAGCGCTTTGTCGAAGTGGCGGGCATGGGCGCGGGTACAGGTGTGACCGAGGCGCCGTTGGTCGCGACAGAAGACGACGTAGGCGTGGCGAGTGCGGGTGTCGAGTTAGAAGGAGAAGGCGCGGGTTTGGCAGAAGCAGCAGCAGCAGCAGCAGAGCGAGATAGGCGGCCTTTGGCAGGCTTTTTGGAGGGACGAGGCGTGTAGTCATCGTCGCGCTCATCATCAACAATGACGAGAGGCTGTTCGGGCATCATCTCCACCGGTGCAGGCGTACCCTCGGGTGTGCCGTGTGCAGAAGAAGCGTTCTGTGTTTGAGGCAATGACTTTTGTAGGGCGATTTTCCGAGGACCATCAGGTTTCACCCTGCCTCTCACCTTTGCTGAGGGTTTTGAGCCCAGGGGCTGCATGTCTTCCAAGACACCGTACGGTCCTCCTCCATGCTCTTCAAAGCTGGGCATAGGTGATGCTAGGGCTGGCTCCACCCACTCTGACGCCGACACATCCTGGACAGAAGCTGTGGGAGCGCTCCCTTTGGAAGCAGATGCGGCCTTCGGATTACGGGGGCTGCGGTTCCTGGTTCTTGTTGATTTCGCAGAGTCCATCTTTCCCGAGTGTGTGATACCTCTTTCTCTTTGCGCAAGATCGAATCCGTTTTCCCTGAGTCCAGAACCTGTGGGATGGTGGGAAGGCGCGACCAGCAGAACAGGCAGCTGCGTTGTGAATGGAAGGAAGATGATGAGAACTGAGGCCCGCCGCGTGACGCCGACAAGTTTTTTTGGTCCAGCAGGGATTGTCGCCTATTGTTGCGTACAATTGCTTCGTCCCTATTGTCGCCCGAGTCTTTTTTGCATGCGACTTCCCTCCCCGCTACGTCGTCGCGGTCGGTCTTTGTGGTTGGTGTCGAGAGATGCAGAAGGCTTCAGAGGTAGCCGGTGTCACACGCCAAGGGGGCAATTCTGAAGCCAGACACCCAACCACCCAAACTCAACCTTGTCATCACCTTCACACGCATTAAACATGTCAATAATGTCTCTCAGATGAACGCTCGTTTCGATTCGACTCCGAGTAAGATCGTAAATTTCATTTCATCTGATCTGCCACTACTAGTCTTCATGTGAAAGTTGCCAGTAGTACTCGTAGCCATCATCTGCTTTTCCCCTGACCACCTGCTACGACAACGGCAGAAGACTGTGGCCTGTGAAACTACTAGGTAAATCCTTCGCCTGCATCTCCTTCTGGACTTATAGTTCAGATAGGATCCTCGAGCATGGGCGGTTCAGGATATAGCGAAGTGTCCTTCCTCGCAAATTTCAGATACGATGCAGACATTTACTCCTCGGCGCTCTCCTCGCCATCCTCCTCGGCACCAGCCTTCTTGGCGGTCTTCTTCTTCTTCTTCTTGTTCTTGCTCTTGGAGCCAGTGTTCTTGCCAACGGGCTGTTCAAGAATCTTGAGGACCTCCTCATCGGTGATCTTCTTGTCAGTCTTGAACTGCTCGAGGTCGGGAGAAGGAGGGGCGCTCAAACGGGTGAGGCCATTCTTGGTGAGAGCTGGCAAATGCTGTCAGTGTTTGAATTTATGTTTCGGGCAAGACATGACTTACCGACGGTGGTGAACAAACGGCAGACGGCATCACCATCCTTGTCACCAATGACCTCGTACTGGCGGATAACACCACCACGCACGCACTCGACGACACCGACCTTGCCGGCGCGCTCGTCATCCAGTTGACGCAAGCTGAAGGGGAAAGTGCCAAACTTCTTGACAACCTCGGAAAGGGTGGCTCTTGAGCTAGGTCTCTTCAAGCCGTAGGTAGTGGTAGTACGGCGGTGGAGAGTGGCGCGGTTGCCCAAGTTCTTGACCTTGCCGGTGCCAAGACTGACACCAACCTCGACACCCCAGGCTTCGCCGACCTCGGGAACGCCGTCACCTCTGACACCCTCACCAGGTGCAAGGATGATCTTCTTCTTGCCCTCAATCTCGTTTCTCTCGAATTGCCAGCAAGTGGTGTTCTCGACGAGGTTGCAGTCGTAGCTCTTGACGACCTTCTCAAGCAATTGGGTGATCTTGGTCTGGCTGTATGGCTTCTGGGCCTTGGCCTTTGCGATCTCGTCTTCGGAGCCGGTGGCAAGAAGACCAGGGGGGACCATGGTTCTAAGGAGAACCTCGTTGGCGTAGTAGGTGGCCAGGATCAAATCGGCCTGGCGGTCCTTGAGCTCGTTGTTGGCGTTGGCTGCAGAGGGAACAATGATCGAGTCGCAGACGATGGAAGCGAAACCATCGATCTGAGCACCAAGCTGGATCTTGACGACCTCGGCGGGCTTGAGGGTGAGCTCAGCCTCCTCGGCATCGCTCTTGAGGGGAGTGTAGGGAGTGACGAAAGAGCTCGGCGAGACGGTGGTGGGGTGAGCAATACCCTTTGCAATCTTCTTGCCCTTGTAGACCTTGGCAATCTCGTCCTCAAGGAGCTTGTCGCCCTTCTCGCAGACCTCGACGATCTTTGCGCCCTCAGTGCACCATCCTTGTTCACATGTCAGTCTTGTTGCTCGGTCCATCAAGGTCGAGGTCACGTCATGTACCTGTCACGGCCTCGAGAACCTTCTGGGAAATCTGAGCGGCAGTCTTGTACTTGGTGAGGCTGCATGGCGTGTTAGTCAAGCTCGATCGAGTGAGACAGGGTGTGGGAAGAGTCGCACGTGTCTGGGTTGTTGAGACTGTAGTCTGTTGCAAGACGGGCGGTTAGTGTCTGGAATTTTGTACACGCTTCATTGCTGCCTGCTTCAATCTTACATACCAACTTCGGTAGACTCGACGGCGGCCATCTTGGATGTCTAATTGGGGGGGTTCAATTAGATCTAGGGATGTGTGAAGTGAGCAAAAGGCCTTGACGAACGTCGTAGAAGTTTGACGCTTGCGGTCCCTCCTCGCACAAGCTGCTCTGCCAATTTGATCTGTGCGGGGTGTCGGCCTTTTTGTCGTCTGCCCCACTGTATGACGCTCATTTTCTGCTTGATTTACACAACCATGTCGACCACATGCTCCTGCTCTTCCACTTCTCCTGCTTCGAGAATAGCAATACCGTGTATGCTGTGTGATAAGATATATGTAAGCCAGATCATCTCTCTACCGTTTTATATAATGCCTCTGTTGATGCTCTTGTTATTCCCCTTGATGTCTGACTAGCTAGCTGTTCTTTTGAAGGACTGACAAAGCTCTACTCATCTTTTCGCATAGTGAATAAGTCTTTTTTGTTCTTTACTATAGCAAAGGCCGTACAGTCCTTTGCATGTTTCCGCCACCAAACTTCAAGGTTCTTTGCACTCGATAATGTAAATTTCTTAGCAGTAGCCTTCTGTTCTGCTTTATTTGTCGAGTAGACCTCGCTAAGAATGTAAAACCTATCGAGGTGTTTGCGAAAGTATTCTATGCGCTTCATCTTCTTTAGTTGGCACTTGCTCGGTGAGCTCTTGTCTGCTGCCATTATGTCCTATAATCAGAGACCTAGGAGCCTCTTTATGTCCTCGTCCGTGTACCTTGGAGTGATTTTTAATGGTGTAGGATCAATATTGGACATGTACGCCTCCAACAGGCAAGAGAAGAGTGACTGAATAGGGACTGCACTCCCCGTCCTCCTCAAACGGACAAATCGAAGTTATATTCCTGTCAGTACGGGACAAACTGTTTTGAACATCACAACTTCCTGGCAGGATGTAGCAGCTTCATCTCCATCTTTTCTGAGACATATCCAAACGGATCTTGATGTTTGGATGCCCGCTCTTTTTTCTCTCTGCATTTTCGGCCATAAAATCCATCATACGACTAGTAACATGGATGTTCCTGTCTTGCTTTGTCTATCTGCATAGTCTTGGTATCACTATAGCAAGAACTACGCACTTGATCATCGCGACCCAAGCCAGCCAGGTTTGGTATATGTATTGCAATTTGGTTAGCTGTGTAATTACGTATCTAACGAGTCAGGCACCCATCGCTGCTTTCTGTTTATGGCCAAAACGCTACAGAAACACGAGCTATAGCAGTGCAAGCTATGTTGCACTAGCCGCGATGTAGCATGTGAGAAACAGTAGTGTCAAAGAAACAGGCTGCAGAGTGATAGAAAAAAAAAGAATGGGATTGACAGGGACACCCGAGCAGAGCCGTCGAAGGAGCTGTCAAAGAAGCCAGAATCAACATCGACTTTTCTGGTGGTTTCCTGACTTCTAGCTATCATACAAACTAGAATAGTTGCATATTGATATTGCTGAGCATTGATCCTCAGCTTCTGGATTGGCTATAGAATCAGAGAATGCCTAATCGGTGCAATCTGCCGAGTGCTGGTTCATGAAGCCGAATTCCCTGCATACTTGGTAGTAATTCCAATGATCCGATCATTGACATTTTGTCACACCAAGTCCGTTCAACAGATGTACTGAAAGAACTGGTATTCTGTCTATAAAGAAAATTACTGCCTTGAATTACGCCAGAGTGACACCATGACAACCTGGGTATCTCTACAGAATATTGCTTGTTTGTTGAGGGTTGTTGGCCAAGCGAGCCTTTTTGAGCCTCACCGATCGCTTCACTTGCAAAAGTGTGGGACTCCGCCCGGCTGCCAAACGTGCACGTTGGCTCTCATTCACACGTCACACCTAGAAACTTCTGTGTTTTCGAAACCTGGTCCGCTCTGTTTCTTTCAAGGGTTGACGATGATATGATATATCCCGCACATATCTGATCTTGTCACTTTTTTCCCATCAGCATCTCACTCCTTTCTGGTGAAGCATCGTGGAAACAACTGTCAAAGGGTGTGAAACCACGGAGTAGAAGAGGTACGTACAACACTCCTGAGGGAGCAACAACACCCCCGAAAAACACTGCCAAATCGTCTAGATTTCAATGGATACGTAATGTTGGTCAACTCAGATCGGAGAACAACATTTACGCAGTGCATTGGTGCTAGAGGCTCACTGTATCATAGCTAATACTGACCATCGTCCAAGTACTTGACAGGCCTTCGCAGCAGAAAAGGGCAACATGGCACAGCGCCCTGCAAACCCCCGACTCTTCTCGGTGAACCCAGCTCTTGCTCCTGAAAATACATCAATCCCAGTCACTCCTGCTGTCGAATTTTCTGGCCGCACGTCTTTCTTTGACCAGAACAGAGATCCCTCAAGCCATGATCATGGTACATATGATCTATGCAGTTCTCTCCTACAAAGCTTGACTAACAGTCTACTAGGAAAATCTCCTTCTGAGGCAGCTGCAGGTGCTAGTTCCGGCGAGGAGCTTCTTCGTCGTCTAAGTCTCACAGGACAGCGCCCCAATCAGCAGAATGATACTCCTGAAGTAGACCCCAGAACAGCCCACCCTAGTCTTAATTTGAGCGGCCAAATCATAAGTGCTTTCTTCACTGTCCCTTACAAGATCGGGTTTGCGCCAGGATCCGAATGGGTAAGATCGTCAGGGAGAATCTCGTGCCTCGTTGTCAGCTAACGTAGATCAGGAACTGCAATCACGCCGTGGTACTTCGGCTTTGTTCGACTCTTTTGCTCATCTATCATCCAATGACACTCCATGGGATCACACACTGGTTGGCTGGACGGGAGAGATCCACGCAAAATCCGCTTCAGGCCAAGCCATGGACCAGAACAATGTATCTTCTATGGATGTTGCACCTTTGAACAAGGCTTCCGCACCTATTCCTGTCAATGCCCATACCCCAGCACCGGAGCCTGGATCCACTTCTGACGGCATGAGAGTGAGCAAGGATGACCGCCAGAAGTTGGAGAAGATCTTCGAGCGCGACCCTCAGGGCAAGATCTTGCCTGTGTGGCTGGCTGATGAGACTGATGGTGATGTTGCCGTTTTGAAGGACCAAGCTAGATGGCGCCGTTATGCCGAGCACGAGCTCTACACACTGTTTCATTACAAGCAGAATGAGCCCACTGATGGTCGTGCTATTCGCAAAGCCTGGGCTGATTATTTCCGTTTGAACAAAGCCTTTGCCGACAAGATCTTGGAAGCCTACAAGCCTGGTGATGTCGTGCTTATTCACGATTACCATCTTTTACTTCTACCCGGTCTCTTGCGTCAACGCATTCCGAACATCTATATCGGATTTTTCTTGCATATTCCCTTTCCCAGTAGCGAGTTTTACCGCTGTCTTAGCCGCAGAAAGGACATCTTGGAGGGCGTTCTCGGCGCCAACATGATTGGTTTTCAGGCCTTCAGCTACTCCCGCCACTTTTCATCTTGTTGCACGAGAGTTCTCGGCTTTGACTCGTCAGCAAATGGCGTCGATGCCTATGGTGCCCATGTTGCAGTTGAAGTCTTCCCTATCGGTATCAATGCACCCAAGACGCAAGAACTAGCATTCAACGATCCTGCTGTCGACGATAAGATCGCCGGAATTAGGGAGTTGTATGCTGGTAAGAAAATCATTGTTGGTCGTGATCGTCTGGACTCTGTTCGTGGTGTGGCTCAGAAGCTTCAGGCCTACGAAATCTTCCTTGAGCGCCATCCTGAGTGGCACGACAAAGTGGTCCTTATACAAGTGACCAGCCCGACGAGTGTGGAAGACAAGGCAGAGGGAACGGATAGGACCGCGAATAAGATCTCTGACCTGGTTGCCAGAATTAACGGCACTTACGGATCCTTGAGCTTCACCCCAGTCCAGCACTACCCTCAGTATCTGTCGAAGGAAGAATACTTTGCTCTTCTTCGTATTGCCGATGTTGGTCTCATCACCAGTGTCCGTGATGGCATGAACACTACTGCACTTGAATACGTCGTTTGTCAAAAGGACAATCACGGTCCTCTTATCATTTCCGAATTCTCTGGAACTGCTGGAAGCCTAGGCAATGCAACTCATATCAACCCTTGGGATCTTGGAGGCACCGCAGACGAGATCCACAAGGCACTTGTTATGGATCCTAAGCAAAAGTATGAAATGCACAAGAAGCTGTACAAGAACGTTACCACCAACACTGTGCAAACCTGGACAAACAACTATGTCAAACGTCTGTTGACCAACCTTGCCTCATTCAATCAGTCGTTCGCCACACCAGTTCTTGACAAGATGAAGCTCCTGACCCAGTACCGCAAGTCGACGAAGCGTTTGTTCATGTTTGACTACGACGGCACCTTGACACCCATTGTCAAGGACCCCCAATCCGCCATCCCTTCAGACCGTGTTATCCGCAATCTCAAGACTCTTGCTTCGGATCCCAACAACGCGGTCTGGATCATCAGTGGACGTGATCAGGCTTTCCTTGACGAGTGGATGGGCCATATCACCGAGCTTGGTCTTAGTGCTGAGCATGGAAGTTTCCTTCGCTTGCCTAAGCATGAGGTTTGGGAAAACTTGACCGAGAAGGAGGATATGTCCTGGCAGCAGAAAGTCATTGAGGTCTTCCAGCACTACACGGAACGTACTCAGGGCAGTTTCATCGAACGAAAGAAGATTGCTCTGACATGGCACTACCGCCGCGCGGATCCCGAATATGGTGCATACCAGGCTCGCGAGTGCCGCAAGCATCTGGAAAACACTGTTGCCAAGGAGTATGATGTTGAAGTCATGCCCGGCAAGGCCAACTTGGAGGTTCGTCCTAGATTCATCAACAAGGGCGAGATCGCGAAGCGCTTGGTCGAGGAGTATGGACATGAAGAGGGCGCCGCACCAGAGTTTGTGCTATGCCTGGGAGATGACTTCACTGATGAAGGTAAGAGCTGCAATGAAAAGTCAGTCTATGATGACATATGTGCTAACCATTTTGCTCGTGTAGACATGTTCAGATCTTTGAAGGCCTCCAAACTGCCAAACGACCACATCTTCTCGGTCACTGTCGGTGCCAGCTCTAAGCAAACACTTGCTGACTGGCATTTACTCGAGCCCGCAGACGTCATTTCGGCAATCGCTTTGCTCAATGGCTCGGTCGACGCTCCTAATGTTGGGCTTGCATCGATAGTGGATAGCACAGTGCCCGAGACTCGCGCTACAAAA
This sequence comes from Dothideomycetes sp. NU30, assembly GCA_026013035.2. Classification (NCBI taxonomy): domain Eukaryota; kingdom Fungi; phylum Ascomycota; class Dothideomycetes; species Dothideomycetes sp. NU30. The sequence continues at coordinate 138,069 of BSBH01000037.1, forward strand.
TAAGCATTGAAAACGACACATCGATGGGAGAGATAGGTATTTGCATTCGGTGACCAAGGCGCAGGACGGTTAGAACTTTGGGAGGGAAAACAACTTATTGCTGTGATTAAAGATTTTCAACAGAACATTGCTAGTCTCAATTTCTAATGGAAGACCCATTGCCATGAACCAAAAGAAACTACCTCGGAAGTTCCTCCACGGGAACGAAAATAATCATGTAGTAGTGATTCAGGTCTGGTAGGACTTGGAATCAGGCTAGAAGGGCGAGCACTTGGGAATGTTTCACGCGCCGTTGAGACTCTAAACGTTCAACGTGTTTTTCTGTGGCTTGAAGGAGTAGCTGAAAAGGTGTACAGTACACGCGACAAGGATTGAACTCACCAGCAACCCGACAAATCGATACTGAAGGTGTAGCATTGTTGTCAAGAACGATATAATAATCCGAGGTATAAAAAGCGAACAGGAGTCTAGGTAAGGTATTGCCACGTGCAGGTGTGCATGTCGACCTATCAATCTGGGCTCCACGAGAAGTGAGATAACGCGCAGAGCACGAGCCAAATTCGTGGGGCTCGGCGCACCTGCCGAGACCACACCAAACCCAATACGGAGCAGCGCGACCCTGATACTGCACGCAAGGAGTGGAGTAGTCTTCGAAATAAAGTACTCCGTGGCCCCCTCAAGGTGGACTCCATCTCATCTGCCCTCTTTGCCGTACTCGCGTCGCTCTTTTGCTGCTGATAGCTTTTGGATCTCTTCGTGTTCGAAGGAATCATATCGTCATTCGCTTTGCCAATTACATTCGTTATATATCTGGACCAGAAGGAAAGACGATATAATCTGCTCGTGTGAGACGTGATCTCAGACACTCTCACAATTTTCGAATCACCTAATCCATCAATCTCAATTCTCTACAACAACTTCTGAACCCTAAAGAGCGGCCAATAAAAGCAACCACTAAACCTCAATCCAAACCACCACATTCTTCCTCTTCACAATGGGTTTCATGGACTCGATTCGCTCAAAACTCGAACTCTACCGCCTGGAACAACGTTACGCTCGCCGTGACAACCGAAAAACCTGGGCCGCACAAGCCGAATACGTTGACGGCGAATACGTCTTCCACCACAGCCCTTCCCACCAACACTATCGCTCTGAAGAACACCCTGGCAGTCCATCTGCTAGCTCTAGTTCTTCGTGGCAGAGTAATGGTAGTGGTAGTGGGAGGAACAACAAGAGGATCTCAGTCATTGGGGTCAAAGAGATGGTTGCAAGTAGGAGTGTGAGGTGAAAAGAAGGGGATAAGACACTGCTTACTTTGTCTTTATTTCTGATTCTCTGCATCTTTTGCTGCTGCAGCATTTTTTTGACTTCTGATGTTATTCAGAGTGCTCTCGCGATGTTGTTTGATGCTTTTCGATGGTTTCCGTTGCACATGATTCTACCTTTTCTTTCTGCCAGGCACGTTTGTTCACTTCTCACGATTTTCTGTTTTCGTTTCGCTTTCTTCGGAAGCAAAAAAAAGGGAGTTGAGTTGTTTTTTATTTTGCTTTCGTTGGACGTCCGATCTTTTTGGCCCAGCACTTGCATCTTCTGCGATTTTGCTTCTCTCTTTCGCTTCACTCTCGATCGGCCTTGTTACCCAGCAATGAGGCCGATTTGCACGGCTTGTTCTATCTTTTTCATGTCTCTCATTCATTGTCTATATACCAGCACTGGTTCTCGCATGAGATATCCAATTTAAAACTTCTACAATCATGATTTGGATTTCAAGATCGAGCAGCAGCACTCTCACTTATGACTTTCCAGATTTATCTTGTAAGCTTAGAACGACATACTCAACGAATCCCGTTGCAGTTACCATGAGTTCTCTGTCCGTAGTAATACGAATTGTGATCGAAACCGATTGCGCCTTATCAGTTTGAGGCCTCATGTAATGGCCATTGTGACTCTCAATGGACATCGTGTGTAGATTGTGTTACCGACGTGCTGGCTGACTCAAGTAATTCCATTCTTGAGTATCTACTCGCCAGCATAACTATCCATATTCCTCATCAGTTCGTAGTAGAACCTCAAACTCTGCAAATGCGCTTCCATATCTATCTTTTCGTTCACCGTATGCACACCCTCAGCCGTACCTTCCCATCTTGGTGAGAATCGATATATATTCTTCGACAACTTCCAATAATGCGCTGTATCAGTATTCCCAGTCATCAAACTACCCACAGATACAATCTTCTTCGCTGCGGATCGTCCGATGGGGGCTTCGAAGACTTGTCGTACTGATGAGGCGAGCACATTCCAGATATCTACATCTTTTCCTGAAGGCGTTAGAGGCGATGCTTGTAATATGTTGCTGGATGTTATATTCAGGACGCCAGCGCCTCTGTCAATTTGTGAGTAGCCTGGTCCCTCGACTGCAATGTTGTATCCGTTGGCTATGGGCACCAATACATCGGCCACGCTTTTCATGACAACATCGATCTTGTCGGTCGGCAGTACTCTGTAGTTTATCGTGACTTCTACGCTCTCGGGTAGGATGTTGTCTTTAACACCACCCACGATGACGTCGATGGATTGTGATGTCTGCATGAGCCAGCGCACCTTGTCGCCTCGAGACTCAAGGAGTCGTTGTGTCAAGTCTTCTTCCTTGATTAATCCTTCTTTTAACCATGACTCCACTGATTTCGGAGAGTGCTCAACTTGACACTTCAGATAGTTCTGGAGTGGATTCTGTTTGTCGAGATGTGGTAGCAGAGGATTGTCTTCAACGGCAGTGATTAATCTAGACATGAGGCCAATGCCAGTATTAGTGGGAGGCATAGAGCTGTGCCCACCAGGCGTTTTTAGGGTCAGAATGAGGTCGAAGAATCCTTTCTCGGCCACAGCAGGCAGAGCATAACCTATGTCACCGACCGGACGAATGCCTAGCCCACCTTCATCTAAGATCATGGCTATGCTGTTTTCTCCAAGCTTTTCTTGTAAGCGTGCTGCTAAACGCTTGCCACCTCTGAAACCTCCTGTTTCTTCGTCGAATCCAAAAGAAAAGATGATGGTCCGTTTATTCGCGAAATCCTGCTCAAGCAATCGCTCCATGGCGCTCATGATGGCAATGAGATTGGTCTTGCAATCCGCTGAACCTCTTCCCCAAAGCCATCGACCATCGAAGTGAGCTTCAAAGGGCGGATGTTTCCACATCGAGGAATCCGATACTGGCACAACATCTTGGTGAGCCATGAACAGTACTGGCTTGAGATTTTTCGAGCTCCCTGGTAGCGTATACAACAATCCATAAGAATTGACCATTTCAAGGCTCATCTTTTCGTGTCTTGATAAAGTGTCAGAAAGTTATCTGTCCGACGATAACATCATACTGTCACTTACACTTTTGGGAAGGTCGATTTGAGCACTTCGTGTAGTTTGAGGAAGGTTTGCCACCTCATGTCCTCGTTGATATCCTCAAAGTCATCGTACGATATTGTCGCAACATTTACCGCTGAGCTGAGTCGATCAACCTGTTTCTGTAGCAACTGTGCTTCATCTCCAAGATTTGTTGAATTGATCATGCCATCTTGCACAAGAATTGGATCCGGCAGTGGACACCAAGTATGTGCTTTGGCATCACCATTGTCGTGACCATTCTTGGGTAGGTTTAAAGCCTCCTTATGTCCCATGAAACTCTTAACAGTGGTCAACAAGAGGAATACCAAAACCATGAAGACAAGTAGTCTTGGCCAAGCTAATTTCTCCTCCCATCCGGCCATTGTGAGCGCTGGTATCACACACGTTGTGTAGTTGCCAGATCCGACTGGATAATTGTTATGAGATATCGCTTCTGTCTCGATGGCTGAGTTATTATGCTTCTTGATCGTGTGATGCTCGATAATCAATCAAAGTTCCGACATTTCCAGTCGTTGTTTCAGAAGTTCGACTTGGCCAGCTCGTGTCTTTCCGTACCTTAACAGATGGACGAAGGTCCAACCTGTGAATCTCCAAACTATGTTCCGAGAGACGCAGTATCGAACAGTCAGATATGTTGATGAAGCCAAGGTAACTTGTGAAAGTATGGCCGAGATATGTTAGGTCGGTCGGTGATGCGGCGGAAGCAACGATCCGGACTGACGATAAAGATCAGTCTCACAAAGTTTTAGAACGGGTCGTAGCACCTTCGCGTACCTCTGAGAACGCTTTCACTTTCCAATAAATATCAAACACAAGAAAAGTGCATGAAGGGATCTGTCTCGCGATATGGTTCCGTGTATAGAGTATCTGACCATTATCAAATGATCAAGTAAATATCTATTGGTAAATTCGACATTAACGCGGCAGGAACGTGGGCTTCGAGTGTCCCGTTCTCTAGAACAACCGGTCGCGTGTTCTCGACGCCACCGTGCCGGAATAGGAAATGCTTGCGAAATCTGACCGACGTCAACCATATCCAAAGTCTCAGCAAGGGTTGGCAAGGTTGGAGAAAATGTTCTAACAAGCGGCCTCCCCTGCAAGTCGACTCTTTCAAGAATCCCTCATGCGTAGCTTAGGCAGCAGTTGTGGTGCTCTCCGGTTCTTTCAAAACCTCACCTTGCTCGGCGTCATGCCGACTTACTCATCTCTGCGATTTTGTTATTATCCTGCAACACTCATTGTATAGTTCAAAATCATGGTATACGGAGGGTGAGTTTGCTACACGAGAATATTATGAAAGACAAAGATGAAAGACTTTGCTCGAGAGAAGAGAAGAAAAAGGCTAATATCTTTAAGGAAGCCTTCACGTGGATGTCAGACGTGTAAAAATAGAAAGATAAAGGTAGACCTTTTCTATATTGTCTATTAATCACGATCGCTTATAGTCTTGGTATAGTGTGACGAGGGAAGACCGACTTGCCTGCAATGCCAGAAAAGTTCGAGAACATGTCTGGGCTACAAGGAAGAAGCAGACTATGTATTCCGAAATCAGACAGAGAAAGTGACACATAAGGTACAAAAGACGCCGAAGCCTCGATCTTCTGGCTCTCCTGATACAGCGATGTAAGTGTGCCTCGAGCAATGAACGATAATAACAGCTGATGGTATGCTCTACAGTAAGAAAGTCGCAAGAGTAACCAAAAGGGTATCACCAAGCGAGACTTGCGCTCCTCTCCATTTTGAGCCTCCAATAACCTGCCACATTCAGACTCAAGTGGTAGCAAACTGGAACAAGGGACAGCACAATTTTATGCTAGCTCCTAAACCTGTTCCGGGACCGAATATTCCGATTGAAGATGAGGTTGTCCAGGTATACCTCAAGAACTTTGGCCGTCTTTACCAATCCCTTGATAGGGTTCGTGGATTCATGCCGTTCCTGTCGCCAATGTACACAGCCTCTGCAAAGGGTTCCCTACTACGAACAGCCACCCAGGCAACGGCACTTTGTGCGATATCACAATTGCCTGATCTAGAACATCTTAGGTATAAAGCCGCTGCCGTGTATGGCAAAGCATGCAGAGCTGCTGCTATGACTTTGCAAGACCCAGTGAACGCAAAGTCAGATGAAACTTTGCAGGCAACACTGCTGCTCTGTTTGTACGAAGTGAGTAGCAGCAACTTGGTGTCTTCCTTCAAGCAACTTGCTAACATTTCAGCAGTCGATCAGAGCTTCAAACAATTCCATAGATGCATGGTCAACCCACGTCGAGGGTGCGTCTGCAATCGTACAGAGCAGAGGGACTCAACAGCTGTCAGACCCTCAAAGTCTAGCCCTGTTCAGGGCTACCCGTACGCAGATGGTTTGTGAGGCCAAGCTCGTTCTTCGATCAACACAACTGACAATGAATAGCTCATCAACTCTATCAGGCAGGGCAAGGCACCAAGAGAATTTCCTGGCGGCGTTGGCTGGCTCGGCGATAATCCGAAAGATGATGCGCTTGCTTATCTCACACACTGTGCCATGGAGCTTCCTTCCTTGCTGGACAAGAGTTGTGTGATTCATTATGGCGAGCGGAATGAGCAGACTATGGCAGCCATGGAGACGCTCATCGAAAGAGCATGCCACCTGGAGAACACTATAAAGGATTGGGCGGAATCGCTAGGTGACGAATGGAAACCGTACACAGTAGCATATGTCAGGGACAAGCCTATGTTCCCTGAATTTGCGGAGGCTTGGGTGGGGCCTATACATGCATTTACGGACGTCGACAAAGGGTCTGTGTTGAACAAGCTACGCTCGTGTCATACACTCACTGCGGCTATCATTCTCGACGGTCTTGAATGGCTTCGACCCTATGACTACCCGCTCGATGATCGCTACATACACACCAGATACATTGAGCAGTGTACCATCGACGACATCTGCTCTAGTGTACCCTGCTACCTGGGCATAGGCAAGGAACGAGCCAGAGACCCGGATCGAATGGAGACCATAGCAGATCTTGTGAGCGGTTACTCACTCATCTGGCCTTTACACGCAGCCGCGAGCTGTCCGCGGATTGAACAAGATCAGCGACTATACATCTATGGACGTCTCACCAAAATTGCTCAAGATTGCGGGCTGGAGCAAGCTTTGCTCATTGATCCTCAGGTCAAGCTGAAGTTTCTGCCGGATTCCTGAACGCTCCGCTGGTTCAAGCCAAGCATTTTGACGAAGGCATCCAACTTTCTAGTACTTGTATCACGCGGGGCTGGATAGGTATGCTAGACTTCTCAATGGAAGTCTCGTGTCTCTGTATACTTACAGATTAAGGAATTGATGAATGCTGTATCTATTGAAAGCTTTGTATGATTGCATTGCAATTTTTTGGGCTCTCAATGGGCATTTTGCTAGCGCCCTCGGTCTTCGTGTATACGTACCGAGTCTCTCCATTGTGACCTCTTCTTTGAGAGCCTCTCTGAGGCTCGACAGCTCCGTGAGCCGAATTCTTGGCACAACTGTGTTATTTCAATTGAGAACCGTAGGTTGATCATTCGTATATCCGTACCCCACAATCGCTAACCCGCAAGACTTCCCCAGATCGCCACATAGCCTGCCCTTTCGAGCGTGGTTACATTCTTATCATATGTTGCCGAGATTCCCGATGCTACATCAAGATATGGTGACACGTTGCAGAGCCAGACGAAACCGTGTTTGACTTACAAGGCAGGACGATCAACGATGAGCATCACCCTGCACCTGAACTCCAAGATAAGCACGTACGTTAGGATTCGACGAGGTTTGATAAGATCGTGCCTTCTGATGTTCTACTGATAGTATGGGATGATTGACTTTAGGACAAAGAGATTGGTTATTTCGTGGCTTGAAGTCAGTTGATAAGGTCTTACCCAAAACCAGGGTACCTATCTAACAAAGAACTACGAGACTTTGTTTTTACACAATGATAATACACGCCACGGCGTACGAACAGGCGCGCGGACATCTTCTATTTAGCTAATAATAATGATCTTCCTATGCTTCTCGGCTACGAGGCCCTTTCATGTCCTGAGAACGATAAGGGAGAACCAATCACAGGAGTGAATACGAGTCCGTTCTATGTCCGTTCGAACGGCTTCGTAGCGAGGACGTATTGTGAGTGGCTAGAGATGCATCTTATCAGGAAATGAATTCACTAGAGAATTTTAGCCGAGAAATGTCTAAATTGTTATTTCCATATTCACGGACACCTCGGTCGAATGTACCAAACCCTCGACACTGTCTATGTAGGTGGCTACATACCATAGCTTATCTCATATGCAGCAGCGTGCGCTTTTAGAACCTCTTCCGTCTCGCTCGGTACGAAAGAAAGACCCCAATCCAAGTGCGAGCTGGAGAACGGACGAAGCGTACCATGGGCACCAAGTTCCATGGTTTATACTCCTTAGCACCTCAAGCTTTGTCAAAGCCTTTGCCGGTTAGCGACAAGAACAGACAAGCTCTCCAAGAAGTCTTGAACACATGGGGCGGCGCAACGTTCAAATGCTTGTGAGTCCTCGTGACCAAAAAGTACCACAGTCAAGGTTCACGCTATGCTACATGGGGAAGGCGTCAAGCTGGTATCGATGTCCATATGGTATGGAAAACGCCTGGAACTTTGTTATCGTGTTTTTCAGCAGCCAGTTCCCCGCTTTCCTCGCCACATCTATCATAATGGGCGTTAGTAGATCCTCAGGCTACAAGCCAGTCGTGTGCAACACTGAGCCATACGGAAGTATAACGACTGGCGTTGATAAGAGTCCCAATTAAACGAGTCTAGTCGATTCCTCCGGGCCGTAACATGTTCACGGGAAGTGTACCACACCCTGTCTCTTGACCTTATCACGTTGCCGGGACGCGGTTCAAGGTAACGTATAACAAGGGTCTCCCGTTCTAATTGAACATCCTGTTCCCTCTCTCTACTGGTTGACCATTTCCTACTTTGTCTTCACCTCACACCATAACGATGTCGTCTAAAGGCATCAGCCATAGGTTTGGCTTTAAAAGAACCAACACCAATCAAGACGAACCTATTACTGTGACCGAATTGAGCGAGATTGATAGCAATGGTGCTAGCAATGGTTCTAGCAGCAGCAAGAAGTTTGCCGGCCATGGAGATGCCAACCCGATCATTGAAGAAGTAGTTGGCGAGATCACCGAGATTGAGGCCAACCACCGCCTCGATGTTTTCCGCAAAGACCATCGGTGGGATCCTAATATGCCTGATGAGGCTTTCGATATGGTTGATGCTGTTACTGGTGCCCATGACGCAAAGGGCGAGGCACAGCTTGTCGGCGAATTGATCGAAGACTCGCCATATCCTGAGGTCAGTCGTTGTCTGAGCTGTGGTTAACCATATTGAAGCTGATAGTGTCTTAGGTCCGCGCTGTCGTACGGAACTATGATGAGGATGTCCCAACCAGTACTATACGAGCATGGTTCATCGGTCTGCTTATGACAACTATATGCTCTTCGGTCAACGCTCTGTTCTTGTTGCGCTACCCTCCCATCACTATCACTCCTTATGTCGTCCAATTGATCAGTTACCCTATTGGCGTTGGTATGGCAAAAGTCCTTCCTAACAAGGAGTTCAGCATCTTTGGTATGAAGGCCAATCTCAACCCTGGGCCTTTCAACGTCAAGGAGCACGTTATCATTGTTGCGATGGCCAACGCTTCTTTTGGAGGTGGTGCAGGCTACTTCATTGATACTGTCGTCTCTCTCAAGAAGTTCTACCATTTCAACACTAGCCAGTTCGGTTGGGGGTTCAACACCTTGTTCGCCTTGTCTACACAGTGTTTGGGATTTGGTCTAGCTGGATCTGTCCGAAAGTTCCTCGTCGAGCCTGCTGCCATGATCTGGCCTGGTGCACTTGTCAACGTTGGTTTTATGTACGCCCTGCACGACCATAGACAGAGCGACCCTAGCCAAGCCAATGGCTGGTCTATCTCTCGTTACAGGTGGTTCATGTATGTCATGATTGGCATGTTCATCTGGTCTTGGTTCCCAGACTTCATTATTCCTGCATTCAGTTACTTTGCTTGGGTTACTTGGGTCAAACCCAACAACGTTGTTGTGAATCAGCTTTTCGGACAGACTACAGGCATTTCTTTGGGCTTCCCATTCACTGGATTTACCTTGGACTGGGCTCAGATTAACTCTTTCTACAACAGCCCTCTGATCAGTCCATGGCACGCTCATTTCAACACCGGTATCGGAATCATCTTCTTCGTTTGGATCATCATCCCAGCTCTGAATTTCTCGGGTGTCTGGTATGGCGACTATGTACCGATCTCCCAAAATGGCATCCTTGACCACTTTGGCAAAACCTACAATACGTCGAGGATCTTGACGCCTGAACATGTTGTAGACCCTCAAAAGTACGAGGAGTACTCTCCGTTGTTCCTTTCCACTGCTTTTGCGTTGACCTACGGGTTGAGCTTCGCAACCATCGCCGCTCTCGTTTCACATACCTACCTGTTCCATGGCGCTGAAATCTGGCGCCGATGGAAGTCATCAAAGGGAGAGCTCGACGACGTTCACATGAAGATCATGCGCAAATACAAGCTTGTGCCAACTTGGTGGTACCTTGCGCTCCTGGCAGTCATGATTACTTTCGCCTTTGTCTCTGCACTGGCTTACCCGACCGGTATGGCGTGGTACTCGGTCGTCCTTTCTTTGGCCATTGCTGCCACGTGGACCATCCCTATCGGTATCATCCAGGCTTTCACGAACATTCAACTTGGTCTTAACGTCTTCACCGAATTCATCATCGGTTACGTCCAGCCCGGTCATCCTATTGCCATGATGATGTTCAAGACTTTCGGTTATATTGTCATGACTCAGGCACTTTACTTCTGTCAAGATCTTAAACTTGGTCACTACATGCACGTACCTCAAAGGTCGCTTTTCACCGCTCAGCTGGTCGCAACTATTTGGTCCTGTCTCTGTCAGCTTGCCACAGTCGAGTGGGCTATGGGCGCGATAAAGAACGTCTGTACCTCTGCAGCATCTGGGTATGGTCATGTCGCTGTCGCCTGGATGGGAGAAATGCTAATTTTATGTTTTAGAGCCTTCACTTGCGCCTATATCAAGACTTTTTACAACGCCAGTGTCATCTGGGTAAGTCAGCCTACTACTATCACTACAGTATCAGCTCTTAATGGTGAGAAACAGGGAGCAATCGGACCGAAGCATCTGTTCTCTGGTGATGCCGTATACAAGGGGCTTCAATATTTCTGGCTTATCGGATTCTGTGTGCCTTTTATCGTCTACGGACTCGCCCGTATGTTCCCTAGAGTGTCCTTCATAAGAAGAATCAGTATGCCTTTGATCTTCGGCTGCATGGGCTACATTCCACCATACTCTGCTATGAATCTTGTAAGTTCTAGCGTTCCGATGTCGCATGATATAAACACCTTGCAAAAGAATTCGCACGCTAACGTTTCTCTGCAGCTCTCATGGGTCCTACTTGGCTATGTTTTCAACAAGTTCATTCGAAACAAGTACCGTGGCTGGTGGATGCAGTACAACTATGTCACCTCGGCCGGTTTGGACGTTGGTCTCGCTATCTGTGCGATTATCATGTTCTTCTGCGTCCAGCTTCCAGGCGGTGAGATGACTAGCTGGTGGGGTGTTAACATCGTTGGTGACACTCTAGACGGAGCTCAGACTGCCATCAGAAAGACCGTTTCTGGTGGAGAGTTTTTCGGACCAAGAACGTGGAAGTGGTAATCTGAAAGGTGGTTGGTTCAAACTAAGTCATTCAATTGTTTGGTCAAGCTGGAGAGCACAGTCGCCATGTGGGATCTGAGTTTGTAATACTTGTGTCATTCTATAGCTAGGAGATGTGTATACGATTTTTTGATGTTGGACTTGACTTAGGGCCTTCAGTATTGATATCAACATTGGTATTGATGTTGATGCTCCGCACTTATCCTTGCCTGTTTCCCATTCCTCATTCTTCATTACTCTATCGACTTCCTGGCATCGTTATAACAAGATAACAATCACCATGCTAGCCGTCGCAATATCCATATTGTTCTGTAGTCGATCACATTACTTATGTACGATTGAACGGACTGTTGTCTGGATGAAAGCCGAAATTCTGCCACGGGAACGGGTGATGCTCAAGGGTCCATTTGGGTGGACGATCCCACGTAGATCAATCTCATGACGGCCAGTATCTTTCAACAAACCATTCACCTGCGATAAACCTCACGCTCGATCCAACCGTCACTGTTCTCTTGCGCCAATCGCACAATCCCGCGCGTTCGAGCAGCTTCTACTCCTGCTTCACAGATATTAACTCGAACTCCGCTGTGCAAGACCACGACTCGCGCGACACGATCTCTCACAACCGAGGCACATTTCAGCAACCATGGGCGCACTCTCAAACCTCATCCCTCTGATCCTACTCTTCGGATTCGTCGGAGGCGCCGCATTCGTCGGATATCAAGTCAGTCCCATTTCCAGAACTTCCAACCCTCAAATCAACAACTTCATCATGGCAGATTGGAGATAAGAGTAGAGACGATTGACAAACGCTAACACAAACACTTTCTGACAGATATATCTGTGGACCAATGATCTCGCCGACAAGGGCAAGCGTACTATGGAGAAGAAGCACGTCAGTTTCACAAAGGACGGCATGAAAGTTGGAGTCAAAGAAGTCAGCGAGGAGGACTATGCCGACAGGACGCAGAGGTTAGTGTTTTCCTGTCTCGCCTGACTCTCCCTTGTAAATAATAAGCTGGTTTTATGAGAAAGTGCTGATCCCTGGAATTACAACAGTGTCCTAGTCAGCGCATGGAACAACAGCTCAACCCCAGCTTACAAGTCGAGACTCTGGAGCAGCAAGGAAGATCCCGCGAAGCGCACTCAGGGCTCAGCATCGGGACGGGCCAACTAAGAAGAGACGTCTTTTCGTGTAAAAGATCCTCGATGATACAGAATATCACAAGACACAATTGCTATTACACAATGATGGACGAAGCCAGATTTTCATCTTCGTTGATGCTTAGTGACTTGCGTATGCTCGCCAGATTCCTCTCGGACTATACCCGTCCAGTATCAATCATCATCAAGTCTTTCAAGGCTTTGCACAAACCGGTTCGTTGGGCTTACATCGAACGCCAGCAGCTCGAACTGGGACGGCGACGCGAAGAGATTCGCCCGACTCACGTAAGCATTGCACAATGGCCAGAAGCTGGATCAGTAAGTCTTATCTCTGACGAGCCTGTCGTCGTACAGCTCAAGCATCTAGAGCTTTGAGATCGATCGAGGAGCTGAGCACGTGCACGACTTCCTTTTTTGCTTTTTGCTCTTTGCTGTCTTTCTAGCCTACAGAGGGACTTCTCCTGCCTTCATACATAGTAGTGTTCCTGCTTCTTCTAGAATGTCATTCCTCTTTCTTCCTTTAGTAGATCGTCCCTTCTTTCTTCAAAGGGTCGTTCTTTCCTCTTCAGTCGGACCACTCCTTCCTTGCGTTGACTGCTTCACTCTTTCTATTTCTGAATAATTACTGCCGCCTGTTTTACATGTCACTCCTTCTTCTGTAGAGTTTTCTCTCCCCTCATGCAGAGTCGCCCGATGCTCTTCTGAATAATAGCAAGTTCCCTCGCGGTCCTTCCTCGTCTCTCGCTCGCTAGTCCCAGATGGATCTGTATCCTATGTTAGCCGGACCTGAGTCATGGTCAATATCAATGACATGACGAAGAAAAGTCTACTATGAAGATGAGAAGGCAAAGAGTCATGTTTCTTTCGCAATGTCGAGTACTGAGAACTTCTGATGGCTTTACGCTTGACTATGAAGCCGTCATGAAGCAAAATCGTCGAAGCATATATGCGCCTCTGCGTTCCATGGTGTGCTGATGGCTCTGTTCTTGAAGAAGTTTTTCTTATGGCAGTCTTAGGGAAGGAAGTTTTTTCAAGACGTCATTTGCCTTTGCTTTCTGAATTTTACATGCTAGACGTGCAGATTCTCGGTAAGAGTCACTTTTGTTGCTTATATGAGGTCTTTCATCTCTCTCGTTTGAACCAGGCTTTTCATATGCTTTCTCACGATTTTAAGCAAAAGGTATCTTGGAGTAGCTGTTGCTCTTGTACTATGTCAGTGCAATCATATATCGGGATATCGGAGGACACACCCTCAAGCAATCGCAATGAACAGTAGGCTCATCGAGCAAAGTACATTCATCTAGCAGAGTCCAATATACTTCAACACTCCACAGTAGGGTATCACAATCCCTGACTCTCATCTCCTTTCCAAGCCAGAAGAAAAGATCCAGACACATCCTAAACGCCACTCCACAATGACCACTCTACGCATCTCTTTATTAGCTACACAACTATCGCTCAGCGGTCAACGACATAGCCGTATTCCTGACACAGGCCCCCGGCGAGAGCTCACAGCAACAAGTCTACCAAACATCACATCAAATGATCTCATGGTTCTAGACTTGGAACCCAATTTTTTTTCCCATCTCCTTATGACTCGTAAGCGCTCAACCCGCGGATATGGTAAAGTCAAAAAATGAAAACAAGAAGCGAGCACAAGTCGATCTCAATCAAGCGACGAGAATGAAGCAGATTTGAACCATGGATCCTGGAGTTTTTTGCCTTTAGTTCTAAGGAGTAATGGCGATACGGTGATTGAGCGTGTAGGGGAAGGAGGATCATGAGCCGATTCAAGCCGGAGAGGCGCAAGTCATGTACGCACTCATTGACACTTTCATCTTTCAAAGCTGCATAGTGTGCTGGAAGATGTTCCGGTGGCCTGTAGCGACGTCTTTAGGAGAGACTACAAGTAGTATAAGGTTAGTAGACAGATGATGAATCATGTGTTCATCCATGTGAGATGTCTTGTGAATTTATCTTTACGAGGATAGAGACGTATAAAATAGAGTTTGTGATAAAAGTCAAGTATAGGCGTGATTGTACGTATGAGCATCAATAAGCTTTTATCGAGTACGTCGAGGTCCTCAAGCTCTTTTTGGGTGTTGTTGTGCAACGACTTCAAGCGGTTATCCTTGTAAAGGCTAGCCCAGGAATTGTCGTATGTAGAGACGACCATCGGAACTCATATGATCCGGAAGACGTCTCTGCAACAACAAAAAGACTAACGAGGGATCGAGGACTCTTTCGGCTGCGTATGCCTGCAGATGAAATACGAAGAATGAGACACTGCAGCCACACAACTCTAAAAACAACCATATTCTTCGGCGACGCCGAAAGACGAAAAAGCCTCGCTGGCGGCTAGGGTGAAAGCATATTATTGGCAATATTAGGGCACCGGCGAATTAATCTGATGATTATTTGTGCAGGACGTAAAATGTGGATAAGGGCCTGACAATAGCTACTCTTAGCTTAGACTTACCTGCAAGAAGGATTTAGGTTGCGCCTGATCCAAGGCTTGGTTGAATTCTGTTCTCGTGATTTTCTTTGTCTCCTCATAGTTCGATAGCGCCCGCGTTGTGCGAGACACGTGGAGATTCCTTAAATCTGAGTCTTGACCTTATCCTTAAACCCAAAATCGACTTCAGCTTCCTGGCATGACGCTTGGTCATGTCTAGAACAAACGATTTTCTTTTTCTCATCAAACGGAAGGCAAGTGTACGCGGTGGGGTCTCGCTGGTTCGCTTCATACTCCGTAAACTGCAAAGTCTGAAATAATGGTATAGATCAGTCAGATTAAGCGATAGCAGGAGCAATCGCTCCATGTCTTATGCGCAGGACCCAACACTATTGATCAAGACAAGTGTCGAGTGCTTGTCTACCTGGCTTGGCTAGCTTGTCTGCCAAGACTGGTCAAGACACATGTGCGTTACGCCTGTACTCAAGTATCATTCAAGAGACATCGCTTCTGGCCTTCCTATCGGAAACCCGGGTTGCAATAATGGCTTGAAGGATTTGGTGGGGAGCAGCTAAGCTTGCACGGTGCCGCGGAGGACATCGCAGCGTGCTTTTCAAGGGGTTTGGCCGTTTGGAGTTGAGGATGATCTTGTGCCGACAAGGCGAAGGTCCAGCGTTGTGCCACGATCGGCGAGCTTAACTCGCTACTCGTGTCGTGTTTTGATTAAGTCTGGGCGTGGCATGACGGGTGCTGCTGCTGCTGCTGCGCGAGGTACTCTTGGTTAGGGAGACACAGGTTCGAGAGAGAGTTTACTCATTTGCGTGTGTCAAGAGTCAAGAGGGTTTTGCCAATTAGTGGAGACGTGCTTGGCTGCTGTTATACGAAGGCTTTGATTGCTGCACAGCCTCCTTCCTCTTGGAGGAGGTGTCGCGGTATGGCCCTTAGAAGGGATTCGAGCCAAGACGACCTCAGCCAGATGAGAACATGCCAAGATGATACCAAGAATGCTTGGAAAGTCGCATGTGTGAGGGGGTCACGGCCAAAACAACAATCTGTCAGGGATGGAAAAGCAAAGGATCGAGATACGGCGCAGTACTTTGAACCAGTCGGATGACGAGTGAAGTATCTTGTGTAACGAGACATACATGGTTCAGATCAAATGAAGCTGGTCCAGAGAGAGCGAGCAGAGGCCCGCTCGGGTAAAGATTCACGTTAGGGCGTTAGAGTATTCAAGCTTAACACTGAGTCCTAAAGTTAAATGGACGCGCGGATCTCAAGCGCATCCCTTAGAGGCGGGTCAACGTTAGGGCATAGGCATGCGCATCCTGCAGAGTTTGGCTGTTGTGGTCATCAATGGACGTATGTCAGACAATCTGAGAACAACAACGAGCACGAATGCGCGGAACTGAACACAGTCGCCCAAGATAGTTGGCAGAAAGACGAGCGAGCGAAGAGTGCGGCAGACAGAGCTGGGGGAGAATGGGGGGAGAGGAGGAGCGGAATTGAGAGTGGCAGATTAGATTTGGCTGGGCAGCCACAGACGTTTGGGGAAACAAGGGTTAAGACTAGCAGTCTGGCTAAGCCTCTTGGTGTCTTGGCACGGTTCATTGGCGATTTGAGTCTTAGCTCGGCGGGCCAGTGACATTATTGACTAGTCAGCATTCCTCCATCCTGCTGCTCTGCTCTGCTCTGCTCTGCTCTTTCCTGTTCTCTTCTTGAACGTCTTGGTCCGATCTATCACTGTCTCTACTGGGTGCGCAAGCAGCAAGCACGACACAACTCTGCACGCCTGTCCCAAAATTGGCACAAATCGACATATATCCACTCATCTCACCTCCACATTTCACAAGATCCTTGTCCTCGTCAAATCTCTCGTTACATTCGTGTCGTCTGCTCACTTGGTTGATTACCCATTGTCTTGCAAGCAAACAAGCAGTATCCAAGACAAGCACGAGGAGTCGCCTTTGGACCAAACCATCACCAAGTGCAGGTCTTCACGCTGAGCACAATCACCAGCAGAAGCGCCATCAGCCATGGAGACATACTACGGCCACGTGAGGACGCCTGGCGATGCCATTCTCCTATTTGAGGCTTGTCGCATTGGACTACTGCCTAGAGTGCAGCGACGACTGTCAGAGAAGGAACGGCTGTCTATCAGATCCGGATCGGTCTTTGTGTGGGACGAGCGCGAGGCGGGCATGAGACGGTGGACGGATGGCAAATCATGGAGCGCAAGCAGAGTGTCGGGCAGTTTCCTGACATACCGCGAGATGGAAGGCAAGCGAGGCGGCAGCACATTCGCTCCTCCCAAGCAGCCGACGCAAAAGGCCACCGACGACGGATCCGACGAGGGCCCCGATGGCTACCGCTACAAGCCCGACGGTCTGATCAAGCAATCCTTCAGCATCACCACGTCAACTGGCCAGCACCTACATTTGATCAGCTACTTTGCTCGCTCGGCAGCTGCAGCTCAAAACCTGCAACAACCTTCCAACGACGCGCAACTGCGCCACATCCGCCCGGAGAAGGGCATGTATCCCGAGTCGACGGTTCATGAGCAGAACGCCATCCCCGCTGTTACGCGCGGTCCCATGACGAGTCCGGCCTTTACCAACTCTCCTCACCAGTCGGCTCAGATGGGCGCCCCTTATGGTAGACCACAGTACACGCCCATGTCGTACGGTCCCCCCGGCTGGGCCCCTCCCAGCCCCATGCACACGCCTCCTCCTCACTACTCGCCATACTACCACCACTCGCCTATGCCGCCACACATGCATGCCCAATATCAACAGCACTACCCACCACCCCTCACTGCTTTTGACCGCGCTCCTGCGCCTCTGTCCAACAGCGCCCTCCCACCTCCGCCTCATCAACACCCGCCTCCACCTCCGCACGCACACCAGCCTCAGCATTCTCAACAACACCATCCACCTCCGCAACTTACCCCTATCCACAACCATCACCCTCCTCCGCCGCCTCTCTCAACCCGTTCGTCATATGCTGAGGAACACGCCTCTCGTCCCAGCATTGATCCTGCTCTCGCCAATCACAACAACGACTCGAAGCCTCCTCTTCCCTCTCCGAGAACTCTCGACACAGGCGCCGGCGCATCGCAAACCAACGGAGACCGCTCGCCAGCCGCGTCTTTGCCCCCTGCCAGCAATGCAACAACAATTCCTAGCATTAGCTCTTTGATCCACGAGACTTCTGGAAGCCAACCACCACGACCAGCAAGCCGTAGCCCCATCGGCGGAAGACATACACAAGACATTCCGATGCATAAGATGGGTTATGATGCTGCACGCGACGTGCAAGCTTTGAGGCATTTGGACAAGGCTACTCTGAGGTTCTAAAGTTGTGTCCTTTGATCCTGTCTATGTTTTTGTTTTGCATTTCATGCATGGGAAAGCGGTGGAGTTTGGGGCATAAGGGGTTAGGTTGTACAGATTTACAAGCATCACAGTATGATGCTTACTGAGCAATGGAGGGCATACTTCCATATCGTAGCAGCTGCCGATTTGTTCAAAGGGACATTTGATTTTACTAGCAACTTTTGTTGGTTGCAAGAGTGTTATTTTCTTGTGTATTTTTCCTTCGATCAAACCATAGGGAGGGCTTTCTTACTTTCTTGCTCTGTATCAAGAGCAATTCTTTCCAGCTCAAAGCATCTTTCGAATCAATCAATCATCAAAGATTCTCCAATCAATCTTCTTTTTTCACTCTTCTTTGAATCAATGATACGCCTGTGCTTGAATCAAGAATGTGCATGATTCAGATTGCTTATCTCCAATAAGACGTTTATTTGGTTTGTCGATCAGTAGTGCATTGTCTCCACCACTGAGACCCACGGCACGATAGAAGGAAATGGTCAAAACGTTATCTATCTCGGAAGAAAATGGTACCGAATACGGAGGAGGTTTTTTTTTTTTTTCATGCCATGCTTATCGAGATCTAGACATGAGCAAAGGAACCACGTTAAACTGAGTCTCTCGCTATATGCCCTCATTTCCATTTCTCTTGCTTTGTCTTTGAAGTACACAGCATTGGGGAGATGAAAAGGGATCTCAATTGTTCCTGATGGTGTTAGGCCTGAAAGAAGCTAGTCAGGAGAGCTGGAAGCGTTGGCATATATCAAGGTTCCTTTCTTCCTCTTGGTACAGTATTTTCAGAGGCATGATCAGAAGTCGAGGAAGGGGGATGAAGAAGTACGATAGATTGTTGATTAGTATTTAAGACGAAAAGCATGATAGATGTGATGTTGACGAAGCATGTTGAAAGCTACCAAGAGAGGATACGAAGAGGGGGGGGGGGTTCCGTAAAGCATCATTTTTGCTTTGAACTCTTTTCTTCATCTCCTGATGCATCAGCATATACAAATACGAAGGTTGTTTACGAACGACGGCAATGTAAGAAGCTTTTACAAGAGGGGGCACAGCATAACAAAGTTCACGCACGGCGACAGCACAACACAAGAATCTCACGAATCACGCACGCACGCACGCATCACGAGAGGGACGACATCCACCTTTCCAACAGCGCAAAGACACCGAAAGGTGAAGGATGGAAGAGAGAAAGGGGAAAAAAGGAACGGTTTGTTCAGGGAGCTTTTGATTGAAAATCTGTACGATTTTTGATGCTTCCCTCAGCCACCACGCTGCAAGAGTCAAGAAATCCTCCCTTCAGTGAAGAAAAGAAAGAAATCTCGCCCTAATTGAAAAAAGAAAATGGGGTATAGTATGCCACAATTCGAATATCCATATCCCGGACCCCGTTGTAACACCCGTGAGAACTTTTTTTCTTCCCAGTCGTCGTTCCATGGCTCAGAGTTGCCTTGCTTTTTTTGTTGTCATCTTTCCGTCATTGTTGATTGATTGTCGTGAGAGGGGGAGTAAGACATTTAGGCGACGAGCTGGATGACACCGCCGGCCTCCTTGATCTTGCGCTCGGCCTCGGCGGAGACGTAACGGGCGCGGACGATGAGAGGGACGGCGGGGAGACGGCCCTTGCCGAGGACCTTGCTGTAGCCGAGGCTGAGGAGGTCGAGGACGGGGGCAGAGTCGGAGGAACCCTTGCCGGAGAGGTACTTCTCGCGCTGCTCGGCGGGGACGAGAGTCCAGAGCTTGTCGAGGTTGACGACGGGCTTCCAGCTGTTGAACGACAATCAATATCCGACTCGGAGCTTCGAAGGATAGAGGACGATCAAAGACTTACAACTGGTTCTGGAGCTTGTGGAAGTATCTCATACCAACCTTACCGAAGTAACCGGGATGGTACTTGTCGATGTTGGTTCTGTGGTGGTGCTGACCACCGGCCATACCACGACCACCGGGATGCTTGCGGTGCTTACCGACACGACCGTGACCGGCCGAGACGTGACCACGGTGCTTGCGAGTGTTGCTGAGGCGGGTAGGCATTTTGTCGTTGGGCGAATGGACTGTGTCGTTGGTCGCTGAGAGGAAAAGGAAAAGGAAAAGAGGCTGTGTCTGGATTTTGGCGAAAATGCAGAGTGTGGGGAGGTCCGAGCGTTTGGCAGTCTTGGCATTCGGCTTGCCCTCTACTCGTTCTCGTTTCCTCGTTCTCTATCTCGCTTCGGTCGAGGAACATGTGGGTATCACTGAAATTACCTATACTCATGCCATATGGATCTGATCAATTACAAGAATATACTAGTGAATATGTGTTTGTAGTAAAGAAGCGCGGTTGCGCCTTTTGTACGCTCGCCAAATCCCTGCCCTCGCTTTAACGCTATCACAATCCAATAATCAATCACTTCATTCACTTTTGACGTCTCCATGATGAACGACCCTATCCCCAATAAGGCGTGCGAAGTCCTGCGAACGTCGATGCCACAGTACTGCTAATGTCCGCTCCCGAGTCGTCCTTCTTTCGCTGTCCAGAGAGCTGTATCCTATGTTAGTCGAATCCTCTTTACCATTTGATGCACATCTAAACATACCTCCATCTGAATCTGCCTGTGCACATGCACCAGCCAGTCCACGTAGCTCTGTGCCTCACCATTACGATCCTCATATAACAGTCTAGCAAACTCATACTCTGCTCCATCCAACCCTTGTCTGGCAAGCTGGATTGTCATTGCTTTCGAGCCTCTCGTCAATTCCATATACTGCATGATGTTTCGTACTTGAGCGTTGAGAAGTGTTTCCAGCACGGGCAGACTGGACATGTAAGGGTTCAGATCTTTCAGCGCATTGTACCCTTCGCCAAACAAGTCCTCGAGCAGGTTGGGCGAAACCTGAGCATGTATCCATAGCAAGCAAATCTGGCCATTGTCGACAATATACACTCCACCTTCTTCGATTTGCGAGAAAGATGCTCTGATTGCTGGAGGCATACGAAGACGTCCGTTCTCATCCGCAAAGCCGTCTTGCGGTTCGAGGTTGTGAATGGAGATCACACGTGGGTAGAGATATAGCGATAGCTCCATCGGTCCCATCGATCTGATCGAACGCATGTCGTGTACTCTGCGGTCACTCGGCTCACGACCACCCTTCAAAGCACGAGACTTGATCAGACCAAGCATGTACATGCCGAATTCCTTGAGATTCTCAGGTAGTACAAGTTGGCCAGGAGGATGTGAGCCAGAAAAGTTCTTGCGGTAGCCAGCTAAGATGTCAATGCTCTTCTCGCTCAATGAGTTGCGAATCTCCTGGAGTGTGCGCTCGGAAACTCGAGCTGCTGCCTCCTTGGAAATGACACTGACCACGGCATCTTGGTCCACGAATCTCATTGCCTCCAATGCACTGTCACTTACACTTGCCACGGTGTTGGTACATCTGACTCTGCGTTCGCCTGTTGCAGTAGTGTATAGAAGTGCGCTCTGGAAATGTGCATCAAGTTTGGCGTCCAACTTGCCATCATAGCTGAACATGACAGCTATTGCCTTGTCCGCATCTATAGCACCAAATTCGAGATCTGCACCGAAAGCATGCTGAGTGAAGTTTCCGTGATAAGCCGCAATTTGCAGACCATTTGAGCAGCGAACCTTCATCAGTGCCTGGTAACCAGTCTCGCGAGTCACAGAATGTTTCATCTCCTTGGCAAGTCGTAAGACGTCACGAGGACTTTGGAAGTTGGGGTAATAGTATGTTTCACCACCAGACACGGCACAGCAATGGCCTATGGTAGCAATATCAAGGTAGCCACCGCTAGGAGCTGCCATGAAGAAATCGATACCTATGCCGGCCTCTACCATCTTGGCTGCTGTGCTTCTCCAACCAGGATGTTCAGTAGTGTAAAGCTTCTTTTCAGCATCGGTGTCGCGCCCCTCATTCTTGTCGCGTGGGAACAATCGTCCGGGACCGAATGTGGGTAGTGTAGAAACAGAGCAGATGATCTTGCCTCCTGTCGATGCGAGAGCTGTTACAGCAGAGTTGATGGTGGATAGAAGTGCTGGTTCCGGGTTCTTGATGCTGGAGAATAACTCGGGAATCTTTTTGAGTAGAGATGTTATGACATGCTTGGACTCCTGAGGGTCCACGAACAAACCCTGGCTCAGCGGTACGAACGGATCCTCGATATCTGGCATCACGACCATCTGCGCTTGCTGAAGACTCGCAGCAAGATTGTAGAAATGGACTTCGCGATCAAAGGATACAATGCCGACCTTTACTCCGGCTGGAACATTACTTGAGCCATCTTCGGCATACAGCGCATGCAAGATACCTTCACAAAATGCCTCGAGGAATCCTCTACTGGATGCTTCCATGCTCACGTCGATCAAGAAGATCCAGTGAAGTGGTACAGGCTCCTTGGTCCAGTACTCCTTAGGAACCATGAAATCTACGGTTCCAAGCATGAGTTCCGGTCTCTGCGCGCGATCTACTCTCACACCGCTCGGGTCTGTTGGGGCAAAGTAATCCATTGGCACATCGTTAGCATGAGTGCACATGTTGCAGACGAGTTTGTTACCTCCAGAACGGAAGGTCATAAATGGGTTGATGTATGTTCGACAACGTCTGCATCTTGGTGGGCCGACGTCACCAAAATCGAGAACAGGTATTGCCTGTTCTCCTTCCTGGAGAGGCGCAAGAGGTTGTAAGACCAGACCAAGTGGTAATCCAGTGGTTTGAAGAGCCTCAGAGCTTGTTGGGATGTTGTTCATGGTAAGACGAGCGAATTTGGGGGAGCTGTTGCCTTGGTCAAACGCAACGAAAGGGACTGTAGCTGGTGGCGGGAGATGCTGTTCCATCGTGGGATATATGCGCTCCAAGTAATGACGGGCGGGAATGTCGCGTGATCGAGGCACACTAGGAATCTGGTCTGGGTCAACTCGGCCTGACTGAGCAGCAACTGGTGCTGATAGGAGTTGATCGCCTGCTCGAGCAGCGTGTTGCATGGGAGTAGCAGGATTGCCTGTCATAGTTGGGGCTGCAGGCGCAGGGAATTGCGACATGGCGGGGGTAATCTGCTGTGACATGTATGGTGCGGCTGAACCAGGGAAAGGAGCGTTCTGAGCATTCATGAAGTGTCCTGGAGCAGCCCCAGCGGCTGGTGACATTTGAGCAGCAGGTTGTTCGATCTGGTGGTATGCATGTCTGTCCTTTTTCTTGTGCGGCCGCACTGATCCCGCGCCTGATGTCGAGGCTGGAGGCTGTGCTGGAGCACCCGCTCCAAGTCCTATTGCACCCATCTGTCCTGCCAATCCGTCCATGTTCTGGCTTTGTGCTGGAAAATAGCTTGCTTCGCTCCCTACTTGCTGATAGCCACCTGGACTAGGGGCCACTGGATATCGGTGCTTTTGCTGTTGATCCTGTTTCGGCCTGGAGGTTGGAGTGGCGAGTGGTGTTGTGGGGGTAGATCCAATGATGTTGTGGGTCATGGAAAACTCGGGCATGATGTTGGGCGACACCTTTGGTGCTCGTTTTGGCTGGGACTTGGGTTTCTAGACCGTGATACGTGGTCCAAACTGGACCGAATTGTTGACGATCGTTGCAATGCGTGTATCAAGCAGATTCGTGTCGAATTGACAATTGTGATTGCAATCCCTCCTCTTTCTCGAAAAAACTAGATCTCTATGCGCCTGCGTATGTAACGTATTCGATGTCGGTAGGTGGATGATCTATATATAAATCTATATCCAAATGCCACATCATCATCACCACCACCACCACGGCTTCTCCACGCCAAGACCAGAAACAACCACCTGAGCAGGTCAAGCTCCTGACAAGAATCGCTATACAATACCTACTTACGAATATTGTGTGCTTGAAACTCTCTCACATGGACCAAAAAGGATTGCAGAAATACAGAAATAATTTGTGTCGTGATTCGAGGTGTGTTCCTATGTGAAGCTAGACATCTTAGCATCATTGTCATCATTAAGCCTCTTCAGAGCCATGTTCAGCTAAATACTTTAGTAAGTATGCTTCCACTACCGGCCCAATCCCCATATCAATCCCACGTAAGAATGCAGATACGACCCGATGACTGTTGTGTATCATCCAAGCGTATTCACACCTCCTTGCTGGCTGAACTTGGCCTGGTATTCCCGAAGATCAGCCCAGCACCGCATTTCTTCGCCTTCTTCGTCCGGCATCTGTGATTCGTCATGCCCATGGTCGACATGCTCAAGTTTATTCAGTATGTCGAGGAATGCAGCAACGTAAATTTCCGACTGTTGCGCCACAGTTCCTTTGCGTGACTTTGGAGCTTCAAGTAGGGTGTTTGCCACAAGACGGGTCCTTGTTGTCTACGATCTGTTAGTCGTTGTTACCACGCAAGAGCTCGTATGTTGTACTTACAAGACTGTCCGCATTTGGCTCCATGTTCACCCTGTCAAGATTACCCAATATAGAGAGCATGTCTTTGATTATGTGCTCACGTTCCTCAGACATCTCCTGGCCCAGCGCATCTGCGGAAGACGCTTGTGTAAGAAGGCCATCAATCTCGGTTCCAGCGTCATTAGACGGAGCAGACTCATGATTTTCAACTTCAACTTTGTCTTTTGCTTGTTTTTCGAAAAGGCCAAAATACTTCTCCACGATGAAGGCGCGGGTGCTAAGACTGCTTCCATGGATGCTAGCTTTCTGGATATCGTATTGTCTCCTTCTACGCTCATCAGGACTAGCATCGACAGCATGTGGATTGAGTGTCGCAGGGTCGCGTGCCGTGACCATTGGCGAGAAACCAAGTCCGAGATCATGACCATTTTGCTGATCTGCAAACGGGTTGTGCTCGACTTGCAGGGCGGCAAGCTCTTGGGGCAAACTTGCCACGACTGCCTTGCAGTTCATCAGTGAATCACCTAGCACCCTCTTTTGACGGTCCCAGTCAATCACAGCATCATGTCCCCAAGCCAACTCTAAATTGGTTATTGGCGTGTAAGACATGTATACACGGACGTTTGCGTTGAAGCCAACAATCATGGGTAACAGTCCTGGTGGTTGTGGCTCTATGTGCCCTGGGAAGATGCAAAAGTCATCGACTTCTGCAGGTAATGGCGGATAAGGTGTCGAGGGGGTCTCAGGAGGTATCACCAATTCACTGAAACCAGAGCCATACTGATAGACTGTTTTCGAGCTAACAAACATGGTCCAGAAGATACGCCTTCCCATTTCCAACGTGATGTTGTCGACAATGTCGTCTCGGTTCCCTTCAGAGTTGGGCCCTCCCGAACCGACTGATGCTGGCAGATTGCCTAACCGCGTAAAGTATTGCTCGGTAGGCTTGTTGAGACCGAGGACTTGCAAGATATTGAGACACTCACTCCAGTACAGGCGACATTGGCGCCATCGGAAAGTGTAGCACATGGCCAGACCGAGAAAATAGCTGGTTGCAGCATCATGAACGCTCAAATTGTCGTTCTCCAGGTATCCGGTGCCTCTGGCGTCTGAGCAGATTTTAACACACTTCAGGACCAGTGCTCTATGATCGGGAAAATCGCGCTCCTTGCGCTGGGCTCTCAAGTGAAGTCTAGGTTTTCGCGGGAATGAAGCAACCAATGCTGCAATCATGGAGGAAAGGAGGGCGAGGAAAGGACGGTTGTTGTAGTCTTCTCTTCTCTTCCAAGCTTCTCGGAAGCTGGGTTCGTGCGGAAAGGGGCATAAGGGGTGGATGTAGGTGAAGAAGTCATTCACTAAGAGGTCGAGGGTCTGAACGTCGCAGATGAGCTCGGCATGGAGATGAGAATTGGCCGGGTGTGAAGAAAGAGCGGCCAAGGCTTGCGCGGCATGAGTTGGAGATGAAGGGGTGGATTGACCAGAGATGTGAGGCGAATCGTCAAGACGGCGGCGCTTTATAGCTTCTGCGTGTCGATTAGGAGGACCGCGACGACGGCTGGGGCGGTCGAATGTACAGGGAATGTCGAGGGCTGCGCAAGCTCTACATGGTGGGCCAGATTCATCACACTACAAAGCCATGAATTTAGTAATGAGCAGATTGAACTGGGCTAGTAGTGGCATGATGGCGAGCATACCTTGACCTTGCGAATACTACATGAATCGCATGCTTTGCGCAGACGATTGGCTTTTTGAGCTGCTTCGCTCTGTGTAGAAGGGCCTTGTCCCTGGGGTTGAGGTTGGCCTTGTTGTATAGTGGTTGGAGGTGGAGGAGGCGGTGGCAGAGAGAGTTGTTGGTGTTGTTGTTGTTGTTGTTGTGGTAGTTGGTGCTGCTGCGGCTGTTGCTGTTGTTGTTGTTGTTGTTGTTGCTGCTGCTGTTGAGACTGTGGAAGAGGCTGTTGTTGTTGCAGCTGCTCAATGCGCTGTTCTATTTGGTTCGAGTCGTCGGGTGCGAGGTGTTCGCCCTCAATCTTGGTGTAGATGGCGTTTCCGATTTGGTTGAAGGTCAACTGGTCCTGTTGCGCCGAGTCGAGCAACTGCTGTTGGCCCGGAGGCGGGTACAGCGTGTAGTGTTGTTGCTGGTCGGGCGGCGGGTAACTCGAAGACATCTGGTCGTCCATTCATTCATTCACTCGCTCGACCAAGCCGGAGACGGTGACTATCTGTGGTAGGATCAGTCAATACATTGCTTATCCTGCGCATGAAATGACATGACTGCTGCGCTGCATTCGCGAAAGACGCGTCTGGCCAGACGTAGATTGCGCCGAGAAAAGAGACTTACTCTTGATCCGGTTGTCTGTCCTCGGCCGTCGACGACATACGCGATCCAGCTCCTCGGTGGGGATGCGACGGGCGGAACAAGATTATCAAGATTATAGCGTCGTGGGTCGTGGTGGAGCGCGTCGACATGCCAGCGCAAAAGAAGCCCGCGTCGTAGCTCCGTCTATTGCCTTTTTAGTCACGCTTTGGTCACCCTGTTCAGTCTTGCTCACCATCCGACCATCGCAACTCGTTTTCACTCTGCCACCTACACATATATACTGTCATCGATCATCATATCTTGTGAATGTCTGTGACTGTTATTGCTTTAAAACTCTCAACTTGCTCGGAGAGCGATGAGTGGTATTCCCGAAGGTAGTGTTCGTTCCTTGCTACACTGACACGTGCTCACAATTTCATGAAACTTCCAAGAACCTTGCAATAACATTTTCCTGAGTAGGTTCAGTATCATTGAACGGCAGATGAAGGAAAGTAGACCTCTCAGAGCAATCGACTGGACATCTAGAACATTAGCCCTTTCACTTGCCATGTGCATCAAGACAGCCTCGGTCCATCAAGCTCAAAGGAACCAGTTCCCTTGTCACCCTTGAGCGTATCCACAATCCTATCTGCGCCTTATATCCGAAGACATCAACACGATACAGAAGCTGCTCATGGAGGATGTCTTCATTTAGGTGACAATTGGCACAAACAGCTCTATGACTCACATTTTCACGTCCTCATCCATCATACGGTATGCACACACGTGCTTCCGCTCGAGAACCTGTCACTATCTACAGTCTTGGCCTGCAGCTATCAATGTTTCAGTCCGCGGCAGCGCAGCGGCCCGTTTCTGGCGCGCGTCGAGCTCTCGGGGATCGTTGCTTTCTTCTTTCTTGTCTCTTTCAATCTCACTCTCTCACCTGCGTACTTTCACCTTGATCGTGTGCTCAATCTGTCAGCGTTTGTGATTTCGAACATACTCTGACTTTTCTCGTACACAGTCTTTACATGACCATGCTCTGCTGATAGCCCATGGCGGCTCCAGCATGGGCCACCGCTGCTAACTCAGCAAGCATAGTTTCGCCCTACACCGCACTACCCAACGGTTCTTGTAACTTTCGACCTTTGACTAGTGGCTCACGAGCACCTACCTGTGGTTGTCGAAGGTTCTGGCTCGACATATCAACTCAAAATCAGCAAGGCTCCTGTCAATGTGCCTGTGGTCATCATGCCTGTTTCCACAACCAAGATGACAATATTACTGCCGTCGGAGCGAGACACAGCGACAATCGCCAGACCGTGCCATTGACCAACGTGCCAACTCAACTTGTCAGGCCCGTCAGTGGTCATGTTATGGCAGATTCAGCAGCTGATCTCGCCGTACGAAATGATGTGTGGGATGGGATTAATGCTTTAGCTCGTTGGCAACACCCTTCCTGGGTTCCCTCTACTGCACCGCCCAGTGTAGCCTCCTATCAAAAACCTGCCTCTCCCAATGCGCCGCAAGTCCAGCCTATAAATCCTAAACAAACCTCCTTCGACCACCAATATATATCTCTATTCCCGAATGTGGATGGATTGATGGCCAGTCCCACAGTTCAAGGTACTCCAATACTTGACGAACATGGTCCCGATCTACGTTCCCAGCAAGAGCCATCCATTCCATCTACCTCTCAGCGAAGTGACTCTGCAGTAAAACAGCAAACGCCCCAACTTGCACCACACTATGAAAGTCTTCCACTTGCGGAAACAACCACACGAGCAGAAAAAACACCTTCACAAAAGACTGTCACAAGCAGCCAAAAGCAGGAAATACCAACTACCCCTGTGAAACATACCTCTCTTACGCCTGACTGGCAAAATACAATCAAGAGTTGCATGCGACGTCTAGAAGAGCTAGAGAACATGTCCTTTTCTCAGGTACCTGTTGAAGAAGTCCAGGACAAGTTCGAGCTACTCGATGGCCGGCTGCTCGAGCTCGAGTATTGGAAGAAGGATGTCGAAGCTCGCCATGAAGCTTCAGACGCAGCTGATGCAGCTTCAGGCGCATCACAGAATTCTAGTCTGACCAGGGAAGATTCGACGTTCATGTCTCGAGTGACTGAACTTGAGCAAAGACTGGTTGATCTGGAAACTGCACGTCCTTCTTACGCGTCTCCTTGGGAGATAGAAGTCGTTCTTCTACCTTTTGGACGGACGATCCATGGAATCTGGCATGAATCCACAGAAGAAATACCTAGTGAGCTTCCGGAAACCATTGATCAAGGCAACAAACCTGCAGGGCCAGTCGACGGTCTGTTCGATCTTGCTGATGCCAAGGCGACAGCATGGACCTCGGATTCAATAAAAGCCTGGGCAAATACCGTCAACCCCTGGCTTTGGCCGAAAGCACCTGGTCCACGAAATACGATCTTCAGGAGACTTCAAAGCCGAGGACTTGTTCGCACTGTTTCATTGACCGATACTGGCGCCCACGGGATCTGGGAAGCACTCGAGGAGACATTTCCCGACTTCATCCGTGCAAGCCCTCTGTCATCCAGTTCCAAAGAGCAATCATATCAAGCTCTAAGTCAACCACTTTTACCGCTGAGAAAAGTTCGCAAGTCTTCATGGTTACAGTATTTGAGACCTCATGAGTTGGTCACCTCGGCTATGTGGGACATGGACTTTCTCAATTCTGGCATTCTGATGCATGTGAGAGGCGGCCATAAACGCTTGTATCTCACTACTGCCGAGGCCTATACTCAACCAGGCATCGGTGGCTGGACATGGCAGCAAATCCGTGATCTGCCTCGTCCTGATGATGCCGTTGTAAAACCTGATGTCACACCCACTAAAGACGCTCAAAGTGAACCTTGCTGGGAGTATGTTGAGGCTCTCGACAACATTCCGAACCTCGCCTCTTCTTTCGCGACATGTATGAGCGACACATCATTTTCGCGTGACAGCATCCCTATGACTTCAGAAGCCGAGCAAGGCATCAATAGCACGCCTTCCAGGTCACGCAGATCCTCTTCCTCAATAAACACCATCACGCCTCGAATCTCCGAATCCTTCCCTATTATTTCGAAAAAGGTATCTCAGTCAAAACGCCAAACCAGTCCTTCCTGTACACCAATAGCGTACCAAAAACGTCGACGAGTATCAGACACTCCAACTCGTCGTGGTGCTCGCAGAGAGTTCAGAGAGCTCACTCCCGTCTGGCTACACGAGATGCCAACACCATCCATGAGAGACGACCTCTACGACTCCAGAAGTCAAGGTCTCTCAGGATTCGCCAGAAAAAGAGGCACCGGCGAAATGGCATACGCCACCCCTCACAGCCACAACGTCGGCGACGTTTACATAAACATGCCCGATGGGGGAGACACAGAGGCCGAATCCATCGGTTCAGATGCTGTGGAAAGTGAAAGAGAGTGGAAAGGTTGGGACGAGGATGACGATGCTGATCGTGCTGTCCCAGGATCAAGCCCACCACACAACAGTTCTGGAAGTGAATGGGATGGAGCTTCTGGTGGCTCGTATCAGTCTGAATCGTTTAACGAGTTGTATGATTGAAATGATGTATCTAGGAGTTTTGTGTATCTGAACATATTTTTTGTCTGTTTTTGAGCGAAGAAGGGAGTTATGTTTGGGAGTATATATTCGTCGCTGTTGTTATTAGGAATGTTCGGGTATATAGGAAAAGTACATAGCACACTTCTCAATGACATTTTTATTCTCTTCTCTCCTCAACATTCGTTCTCAATGAGCAATTACCAAGTTTTGTGGTTGGTGATGTGCATGTGACAAGGGTGTCAAAAATATCTCGAGACAGAAAGGGAAATGAGCTTTTGACGACGCCAAGCTCACCAACCTTTCTTGACCACAGCTCATGCTTTCCTTTCTTTCTTCTACCACACACAGCACAAGATAACAAGTCAGCATCGAGAAGACATTTTCAAAGAAATCAATTTGCATTTGCTATCGTTGCAGTCATAATGTCTGACTGCTGTGAGAAGACTATCTTCTCCTGCTTAAGAGTATGCAAGCAAGACTTGGAAATATGTGGGAGCTGAAGATGGCGACCTGGTGTCGACATATTGCTTCTGTCTTCGGAAAAAGGTGATTTGCTGTTAGTTTCGCTGACTTGTGTATGAGATGATGACTCGTTGCTTTACGACTGCTCTTCAGGACTGGCGAGGAGAACCTGGGCCTTACTGATGACGGTGGGCTTGACCTGCACTGTGTCAGTCTATCGATCAGATGTGCTCGATCTCGTAGTCCGACTGACTTCCATGTCTCCACTATATGCGTTCTCTTTGAGCAGCATTGGGAAGAAACAAGCCTGGACGATGCCGCTCTCTTCGCCATCTACATCTTCCATGGTCTCCGGATCGAAAGCTAGTGGGATTTGGCTTTCGTCCAGAACCGATGGCATGAGCAAACTGTAACGGGCCTCCTGCTGTTGCAAGACTCTGATCATTCGCACGCAGGAATCGATGACTGGCTTCAGTCGGAGAAGAACCTTTGGTTCAACTTTGGCGCCACACACATATGTCAACATACCGTCAACATTGCTTGTGAGCCACGAGGTGAATTGTTCCCAGGCTCGTCTTGGAAGTTCCTGGTCCGAGGAGAGAAGCTCGTTGGTCAACAGGCTCCATCGTATCAACTTTGGTCGAGCGATTCCGGAGTTTGCTTCGCAGCGCACTTGGTCAGTCAGTGCGCAACACACGCTACGGTCACCGGAACTCACCTGAAAGTTGACCGTATAGAATATTGGCACTCTGCACAGAACCTTCGCTAGACATCCCGAATATACGGCCTTGACTTGTAGCATCCATTAGTAGGTACGAGAATGTAGCCACAAGAGCATTGCTCTTATACACCAAAGAGCCTTTGTGGGCCAAGGGAAGCTGTCCATGGAGCCAACTGATATAACCTTTGGGTGAGTAGGGGCAATATCTGGTCGACCAGTCAGCAATGAGAAGCCAAATAGGCGGTCCGTAAAATGAGGCGCTGATAGGATGAAGGAGCGCGTCTTCATTTCTTCCACTTATTGAGTTTCTCCTTACGAACGGCCCGCAAAGCCCAGGTTCTAACAGCACAGAAGAGCCCAGCCATATCACCCTGAATTGATTCGTCCGATATCTGTTTCTCGACCCGAGTCCAGTCGGAGATGTCCTTCTTGTACTGAAGCACTTGCTTTTGAAGTTTCTCGATCTCGCGATCTTTTATACCAACAACCTCATTCAGTTTAGCGTGCCAACTCTGACATTGGTCACGCCAGTCATTGTTCTTTTCCGAAGTTTTGTTTACTTCGAGCTTCAAAGATTCTCTTGACTTGGACAGGATGTCAATCTCCTTTCGCAGCCTCTCATTCTCGCTGCGCAAATTCTGATTCTCATCTGCGGCTGATCTTTTTAAGGTCAGTATCATCCTGAATAAGGATTATCGTCGCTGGAATACCTGGCTCTTTCGGACTCTGTACGAGAACGGGTACGAATAGAAGACGATTGCATTTCAGTATGCTGGGTATAGATGTGTGAGGAGGGAGAGACTGAGAAGGAGGGCAAGGAACCATATGATTGAGCATTGATTCCAAGAAGATGTGATCAACAAAAAATGAGACATGATTAATCACAGTATTATCGGCTTCTGACTGTCATCACTCCAGTTTCATACCGTTCATCTATCCCTAGATGTGTCACTTTGGGTATCTTTCTCATGTCTTCCCATGTCCGTTGCCGATTTTCTTTTCTCTTCTTCTTCTTCTTCTTCTTCTTGTTGTTGTCACCATCACTTCCCCCAACAATCCCCTCACTTATTTACCCTATCTGTATCGCACTTCTCTCTTTCTTTAGAGGCTATCACTGTCCCCTCCCACCATCCTTCATCTCCGCAACCCTACACCCTTCCTCTGTCTTACTCTCTTTCTATCACACTATTCTCTTGCTCTGTTTATACACTCTATTGGTTACGCATCTTCCGGTGCCCGACCATCTTTTCAAATTCGCTATGACACTGGACATTCAAGGAAAGGATCGTATCGTAGTAGGTGTCGATTTTGGCACTACGTTCTCAGGGATCGCGTCCACCTATAGCGGTAGCCCTGAATCGCCTGACGAGATCAATGTTGTCAAGAAGTACGTCAGACGTTCTCCAGAAGAGACATCTTTTGCTGTTAAAGAAACAGTTGGCCTGGCTCAAACAATGTCACCTCAGACAAGGTACCGTCGGAGCTGGCCTATGAAATTGCAGGAGTAAAGCGAAACGCTGCCGGTGAGCCCGTCGCCGATGATGGCCTCCGAAACATCAAATGGGGTCTGCAAACCAAGCATGAGCTAGCCCGACTATCTTGCCTAAAGTTCATGCTTGACCGCAGACAGAAGCTGCCCGGATTTGTCTCCATTGAAGACCTAACGAGACTGCTGGCCAGATCGGGCAAGACTCCCGAGCAGGCTATCTCCGACTTCCTCACTCTACTCTACCGCCATGCTACTAAAGAGATCATCCTCAGATTTACCCAACAGATGGTCTCGACAACTCCTATCCACATCGTCCTCACAGTCCCTGCCGTTTGGAGCGATGCTGCCAAAGATGCTACCTACAGAGTCGCAAAGAATGCCGGCATGGGAACTAATCTGCACATGATCAGCGAGCCCGAGGCTGCAGCCATTTACGTGTTGCGTTCGATGAACCAAAAACAGAAGATTCTCGAGACCGGCGACAACTTCATCATTTGCGATGCTGGTGGCGGTACTGTTGATCTGATCTCGTACGAGATATGCTCGTTGTCGCCTTTGAGCCTGAAAGAGTCAGCTCCGGGCAATGGAGGCCTTTGTTGTGGCGCCTTCCTAAACATCAGATTCAAGGCATTGGTCGAGAGGCGCTTGGACATGCATGCCTTTCAAACACTTGTCAAAAGAAAACCAAAAGCTTTGGAAGTAGCACTCCGCTTCTTCGAGGACTATGTCAAGAAGAATTTCCCTGATAACGATGATGATAACGAGCAGACTGAGCACGATGACAACGATTACAGCGTCCCTTTTCCTGGTGCTACTGACAATGCGGCGGCCGGACTTGAGGATGGGTTCATGACTCTCTCTTTCGAAGATGTTGCCGAGATATTTCGACCTCTTGTCGATGAAGTCATCCAGCTAGTTGAGAACCAACGCAGCATACTCTCGGCTTCCCAAAAGACCGCGAAGGGTGTGGTTCTCGTTGATGGCTTCGGGCAGTCGAAGTATCTCCATGAGAGCTTGAGAAGACACTTCGCGGATGAAGACCCACCACCAACATACACCCCGCGAGCAAGCCAGCCTGTTCCGGGTTTCTATGGACCAAGATTTCGCGTCATCAAGCCAGAGAATTCATGGACTGCCGTGGTCAGAGGAGCTGTCTTGTCTGGACTCGAACATGAAGTGGTTATTAGCAGGAAAGCAAGGCGTCACTACGGTACCATTTGCGCAGAGTTGTTCGACCCTCTGAAGCACTCCAGAAAGAACAGATACTGGGACTCTACCGAAGAAGTGTGGAAGGCTAACAACCAAATTATCTGGCATGTGATGAGAGGTGACACCCTTCCTACTACCAAGTCGATCGAACTTGATCTTTACCTACATTCAAAACCTGGTGAAGGTTATTAGGATTCGAACACATCTCGCATCGTCGTCAGTGAAGCAGCAACTCCACCCACTGAGTTCGAAGCGAGCCTCGACACGCGTGTCCTGTGTGAGATCGAATCTGACCTTTCCAAAGTCCCTCGTAAACTTTTCAGAAAGCACACGAAACGATCGCAACGCTACTACAAGCTGAATCTCAGAGTCGGCATGAGGATGGAGAGTGGCAGCATTGCCTTTCATCTGAGCGTCGACAACAAGATTTATGGAAAGGTGGAGGCGGAGTACGAATAGGAGGGAGATTTGCCGAAGACTTGCGACGAAGACTTTTCTTCGAGAATACTGAAGCATATGCTGTGACTTAAGGTCCTGAATTTGACCAGCAAGTAGAGGGCAGCAGAGAAAAAAAAGACCCTGCAGTGGCAGGAAGCAGAGACTAGGGACCAGCAGGACAGCAGGAAGGAGAGAACATGAAATTACGATCAAATTGACCTGCGGAATTTGACAGGATCCAGCCGTCCAACCATATGAGGATGGAAAAGGCAGGGCGTTTTCAGATACGCAAGCATTCAGACTGCAGAAGTCGACAATGGCAGCCTTTACCCGAGCTTTTATGAGAAGCTCCATACAGATATGTAGCCAGAATGATTTTATTTTCTTGAATTTGATGTCTCCGTATTTGCGTAATCCATTGTATGTCGATTGTTAAAGAGGCGCGTTGTGCAATAGGAGAGGATGTCAACTTTCACATGCATGAGAAGGGCAATGACGCCGGCTTCAGAATCGGAAGCGGGAGTGGAAGGAACACGGTGTCACTTCTCCATGCTCGACAAGTTTCCCTATCAACAAGCTGTTTCTTGTCTGATAACAACTCGAGCATTGGAGCCTTTATGATGTTCTGAACCTGTCCAACACAAACATATTGCATTGCACCGGAATAATCGTTGTGTAATCGCTATCAGCGGCAACAATGTTATTGCTACACTTTTTGCTATTATGTCTCCTGCCACTTGTGGCCCTCTGTGCTGAGGATTACTACAAGGTACCATTGAAAATGCTGAATCTAGTCTCTGGAGTTTGTTGACTGACATCTCACAGCTGCTTGGACTTGACAAAGGTGCATCAGACCGCGAACTCAAGAAAGCATACCGATCACTTAGCAAGAAATATCACCCGGACAAGAACCCGTTGGTCCACTACCACACCTCTCACATTACTCAATCACTGACGAGACCACAGTGGCGACGACACCGCAGCAAAGAAATTCGTCGAGATCGCCGAAGCATACGAAGCCCTCATTGAGCCCGAGACACGAAAGATCTACGACCAATACGGACATGATGGATTGAAGCAACACAAGCAGGGCGGCGGTCGCCAACAACACCAGAACCCCTTCGATCTCTTCTCGCGATTCTTCGGTGGTGGTGGACACTTCTCACCAGGCCAACGCAGAGGCCCCAACATGGAAGTTCGTGTCTCCATCCCCCTTCGCGACTTCTACAACGGTGCCGAACACGAGATTTCACTGGAGAAACAAAACATTTGTGGTGCTTGCGAGGGATCAGGAAGCGAAGATGGCAAGACGGAACAATGTGGTCGTTGCCGTGGACAAGGAATGATTATCCAAAAGGCGCAATTGGCACCGGGTATCTTCCAACAGATGCAGATGCAATGTGACGCTTGCGGCGGCAAGGGAACAACCATTAAGCATAAGTGCAAGACTTGTGGCGGCAGCAGGGTCGTGCGCGAGGTCGAGTCTTTCACCGTGCACGTCGAGAAGGGTATGGCTCAAGGCGCGAGGATTCAATACGAGAACGAAGCCGATGAGAGCCCGGATTATGTCGCTGGAGATCTCATTGTCCAGGTCATGGAGAAAGAGCCCGCGCTGGGCAAGGGCGACGAGAAGAACGACCGCACAGATGGCACCTTCTTCCGTCGCAGAGGCAACGACCTTTACTGGCGAGAAGTTCTGAGTCTGCGCGAGGCTTGGATGGGAGACTGGACACGCAACATCACACATCTGGACGGACACACAGTACGACTTGGACGCAAGCGAGGTCAAGTGGTGCAGCCCGGCGCCGTCGAGACTGTCTCCGGTGAAGGCATGCCCATCTGGCGCCACGAAGAAGGGCCCGAGTTCGGCAACCTCAACATCGAATACATTATCGTACTCCCCGATCAGATAGACAAGGCCATGGAAAAGGACTTTTGGGCCACTTGGGAGAAATGGAGGAGTAAGAAAGGTGTAGATTTGGCAAAGGATGCTGGTAGACCATCACCGGCTACTCACGATGAGCTTTAGATTGGCTCATTACTTGGATTGTTCGTCTTTACGTATACCCCCCATTATTAGAACGCCATCGTTTTGGACATTTGTAGTGTCTTGTTCTACTATTGGTCTTGGTGCCATTCTTTGTGACTTCTAGTTCCTCTCACGAGAGTGCCATCAATGTACATCAACACGACCACCGTTCTTCTACATCTTCGCCTCCTCATCCGCAACTCTCTACAACTTGGCCTCCTCCTTCAATGTTCCGACCTTTAGCCTCTGCTGGTACTTCTTCAACACATCCTCATTATGATACTTCCAAAACTGTTTACTCGCATCTGTCGAATCCCAAAAGTCAGCCATCTTACCATCTCTTCATTTACTATGCTCTTTTCTTCCTACCTTTGCCGCCCACTCTCTTCAATATCTTCGAGCCACCGGGATGTTCATCCGCGAATCCGGACATTGAGTACACGTCGTTGTCGATTATGATGTAGAGTCCATTGTCCGGAGAACCGTGTTCTTTTACTTGGGAGGAGGTGAAGGACTCGGACATTGTTGTTTGCCTTTCTCACGATTATACGGGTTCTGACGGGGATTGGAGGTTGGTTGGTTTGACTTGGGAAGATGGAGAAGGGCTGGAGGGGAAAGGTCGGAGAGAGTCCGTGTCAAGTGGGCTGGAAAACCAAGGAGTTTGGGGTTGTGAGAGGATAATGGTATCTGTCTGATGTCGGTATAGTGGTATGGGAGGAGGATGGATAAGTAATTGGGAGAAGGTGGTTGGTTGGATGGACGTTTATCTCGTGCTTGTGCTCCGCATTTAGAGATGCCGAGGTATATTGAGGTCGTCTATACTTGCCTGCCTTTGCTCAACGGGGTGGTCGGAAAAAGTTACTGCTTCTACGACTCATGTCTTTCAGCAGTTCATATGAGATTACCATCAGAACGGTGAGGTTTGATAGCAAAAAGTTTGTAGAAGTTCTTTCAGGTTAATATTACTCAATATTTATTTCACTGTTCTCGTTCCTAGCCGAAAGAAGATACTGTCGTTAAACCATAAACTACAATACATATGTATTCCATCAAATCCCTGCAGCCTCGAAAAGAAAGAAACTCGAAGAAACAAACAAGTGTGAAATATGTCTGTTCCTTCCTAATCATGCTCCCTCAATGCAACCCTTTTTCCTTGTTCCAAATCCACAGCTGCTGTCTCGCTTTACTTCATAGGCTTGGGTTTGCTGGCAGGACTAATCTTCGACTGGCCATTACCAATGACAGAAGCCTTCGGTGTAGCGGCAGGTTTAGAAAGACCAGGATTAGGCTTAGGCTTACTCTCAGGACTGATCTTGACCTTGTTCGTCGATGGAGGCTTAGAAACATTGTTCGAAGACACCGACTTAGCAGCAGAAGCCGGTAATCCAGGCTTGACCGGAGCACCCTTCAATGGAGCAGGAGAAGAAACAGGCTTGACGGGTTTGGGAGCAGTGTATGGAACTTTTTCCACGGGTTTGGAAGCTTTGGAAATCGTGCGTTTTGCTGGACCGCCGTATGCGTCTGTGGCTCCGGTGACTGCTTTCGGTTTTGGTGGTGCGGATGTTGGTTTCTTTGCGTCGCCGGGTTTTACGGCGGTCTTTTTGACGCCTGTGGAGCCGGCATTCGGTGCTGTTGCTGATACTACTGAATCGCCGTAGGTGTTGATATAGTTGCCCCATTTTCCAATTCCGCCTGCGACACCTGGTGAATGAATTCGTCAGTATTTGGTGACTCGCGAGAGATTGAAGACAAGTTGGTGATGGATTACCTTGACCGACGGATTGTCCGCCGTTCGAAATCATGCTTCCAACACCGCCGACGGCATTTCCAGCTACGTTTCCCGCAGCTGAAAGACCGCTCGCCAGCATGTTCTGGGCGGTGTTTTGAATGTAATTCGTGATGAAGCTCGTCATGATGAGTGTTGGTTACGAGCGTTTTGTTTCAATACTGAAGAAGGATATTGAAGCAAGAGCAAGATGAAGGTAGGTAGAGTACGAGTGCAAGAAACAGCAAAACACAAGAGCTGCTGTACAATGATGATCTCGAAAGATTTCAGACTCTAGACCTTCTCCCTTGTCTTCTTCCCTTGCCGCAAACCTGGCAGTAATCCATTGCTGCCGTGCTCGATCTGGGGTGAGGCTACTCTGACGTAGTGTGGTGCGCCACACTTGCCTCATGCACTATGACGGATCTCAAGTTGAGTCAAACGTCCCGCCCCGTCAACGGTCCAACGTCTCTTCCCGTGCGGTGTGAAACACGCGACAGCTGAGGCGGGGTGGTCAGGCAGGAGAGTTTTTCTATGTACCGGCAGGAGACTCGCGAGGCAGGAGACTTTCGTGCGAGGGGGAGAATTTCCCGAGCCGAGAGAGTTCGAAGATTCCTGGTTCAACAGAAAGACAAGCCTTTTAACCCTGTCTCGACCACAACGACCGATGTGTTGGGAAATAATTGTTGGAAAGATAGAAACGATTGAAAATTATCAATGACCAAAGGAGCAAACGCCGTAGTTGATATATTCGTACAATTGAATCGTCCATGAACCTCAAATATCCCTTTCTCGTTAAACCCTATCCAAATTGCCCGCGTAGATCAAATTAATGAGATGTGTCTTGTGAAAAACGTCGTACTGTGGTATCCCGGTGCTCGCGACGAGACTCTAAGCTCCCTGACGTGCCTTCTCGGCACAAATAAGTGCGATGATGCGACTGAGCTCGGCACTCTGAGCGGCTGCTTCTCTGACGACCTTCTCGTCGACGCCTTCCGATTTTGAAAGCTCGGCAGAACTTTGGAGCATGCGGTTTTGTAGTGCGAGCATCTTTTGCAGGGTGTTGTCGAGGAAGGGAGCACTGAACTTGACATCGCCTCCGTTTGATGTGTCCAGACGCATCTCGAGCTTGCGAGGACGCTTCTTCTCAGCAGGCTCCTCCGAGACTTGACCGTTCATTTGTTGCTTAGGTCTGCATGACAGTGATTAGAAACAATCGTATGTTTTGGAATGTCAACACAAATACTAACCTCTCAACAAATGTGATGCTCTCTGCCATCTCAGCGACACGGTTGGCAATGCGATTGGCCATGATGGCGTATGCAGAAGTTACTCCGTTTGCCTGAGCGTCTCCGTTGGATCCAACACTGGGTGCTCTTGCTGGGGGAGCACGAGATACTCCGTTCGCCTTGGGGTGTCCGTGTCCGTTTGCTCGAGGAACTCCGTTTGTTCTGGCTCCGTTCGTACGAGCCACTCCGTTGGAACGCGCCTGGTTATTGTATGGGCGGGTAGCTGAGGGAGCGTTGGCCATTTGTATAACCTTGATGTTTCAGATAGTGGAGATGATATGAGTTGTGTAGCAAAGAACAGAATCTCAGATTATATAAAGATCCAAGTAGTATGGTACTGTGGTCGAGAGTAGATGTCAAGAAACTTTGATAGAGAGTCGATTATGGGGAAAACAGAAAGAAGAACTCAAAGAAGAGCGATCTCGAGACCAAGAGGTAAGGCAGGGACACGGAACATGGAAGGCTGGATTCAAGCCGTGCGCGTTCCTACGTCACTCGTTGCTTTGTGGGGGGGTTGTTAAGAATAAATCAGGCCTAGCATCGCTAAGATTATTGGCGACGGTGCCACATATTGCCTCATCGCACATATGAGCTCGTCGACTTCTGACGCGCCACGATCAAACAAGAGGCAGAAAATCAGGAATGCTGCGCTTCAAGGTTCCGATGGACAGGGGTCCGTACGGTGACAGTCTCGTGGACAACAGAAGTATCAAGTACCTTTGTCGATCTAGAACTCATAATTTAGTGACAGGGCGGTAACCAAACTGTGGCTGTTCTTATCCTTTTCGATTGTTGGTTCTCTGATCAATTTCAATTGACATGTCTACCGCAAATTTAGCAGGCGATGCCTCAAAAAAGGTGATGAGTTCGTTGCTCGGGGCAGGTCTTGATTTCACGAAATCTCTTCCATCAGAGCAACATCCAGCAGGACCACCTAAGCATGGCGCTGTGGGACAGACGGAAAGGGCATTCTCTGCCGCATCAACGTTTCTATCTGGTGTCCTGGCGTAAGTACTTGAAGTTCAAAGGAAGAGCAGAATTTGGGTCTAATCATGTTTCCATGTAGTATCAGCGCTTCACAGTTCATTGGTGCGCCCTTGAAGCTTATTGACCCTAAATTCTACGATGGATATATGGCCTGGACAAAGGAATCATTTGCCGTGCTTGTTTCGACCATGACCCAGTGGTGGGCGCCTACGGCTGTCAGAGTCACTGGCGATGAGAGCATGAAAGATCAGTTGTATCAGATGGATGATGGTTCCTTGAGATGCAATTTTCCTCATCGAGTCATCATGATGGCTAACCACCAGGTATGTCTTCCGAGACTGCTTCGCACATAGCTCACTACTAACTCACTTAGCTATATACTGATTGGCTATATCTATGGTGGATTGCCTACACCAATAAGATGCACGGCCGTATATACATCATCCTCAAGGAGTCGTTGAAGAACATTCCCATATTTGGCTGGGGTGCCCAATTCTACAATTTCATCTTCCTCGCACGCAAATGGGAAACTGATAAGGCGCGATTCAAGAGGCATCTGGGTCAGCTCAGCGACCCCAAAGACCCCATGTGGCTCCTGATCTTTCCCGAGGGCACAAACCTGAGCGAAACAACTCGTGCAAAGAGCAAAGCCTGGGCTGAAAAACAAGGAGTTGCTGATATGAAGCATCAACTTTTGCCCCGAACAACTGGTCTGCAGTTTTGTCTTCAGCAATTGAAGCCTTCAACGAACTGGCTGTATGATTGCACCATCGCCTATGAAGGTGTACCGTAAGTATAAAAGTTCTTCTCCAAGGGCACAGCTTCTGACTACTTGACAGACAAGGCCAATTCGGACAGGACATCTTCACCCTAAAGTCTTCATTCTTCGAAGGCCGACCACCAAAGTCAGTCAACATGTATTGGAGACGATTCAAAATCAGTGATATTCCGATCCACAACGACGAGGCTTTTTCAATGTGGCTCAAGAACCGCTGGACGGAAAAAGACTACTTGCTTGAGCATTTCGCTCGCCACAATTGCTTCCCTGAAGGTGACCCTATCAAGGCGATCAATGCAGAAAACGCACTGCAGAAGTTGGCTACAAACGGAAGCGGCAAGGAAATGCATGTTACCAAGCCAGTAAACAAGACTGCGAAGTTCATTACCACTGAAGTCAAGGCTGGCGGTTGGGAAGAGTTCATGTCGATCTTTGCTCCCATCACCGCAGCAGCGACGGCACTTTCTAGCGGAGATCTAGCACCAGAGAACATCGATTTCGATGCACTCCTGAACAAGGTCGCACAGCAGCAGCAGTTGAACCTCTTGACGGCAGGCAAAGCGCCAAAGGCGCCAAAGACGACTGAGGAGATGCGGCAAGCTCTGACACACGCATCAAAGGCGGCTGGGGGACCTCCGATCAAGAGGCCTGTGATAGAGACCATAACCAGGAATGCCGCACAAACGCAGAGGGAACTTGAAGAGGCCATGGGAAAGAATCGCTTGCCGGACATCAAGTCACCTCCAACAGCAGGACGCAACCTCGATCCCAAAGTGCAAAAGACAATCGACGATGCGCATGAGGAGATGAGGAAACGGCTCATGCGAGCATCAAGACCAGCAACGCAGCAGAGGAAGAGTGCGCCCAATGTCCGAAGTTCGATCCCACTGACACCTATGGAGACAGTCGTCACCAGGCCTATTACTACGATCGCCATGAACAGAGCTCGCCAGGGAATCCAGCAAGCTGCTGAGAACAGGCAGAAACAAAGGGCGACGGCTGCAGTCAATAAACCAAGCAAGCCAACACCTGGAGCAGTAAATAAGACGAACAAGACGGCCGCTGCACCAGCTACAAAACCAACTGCACCAGCTACCAAATCAAATGCATCAATTACAAAGTCAACCGCACAAGCTACGAGGCCACCTACACAAGCATCAGTTGGCAGGAGAGCAAGTGTACAGAGCAATTCTACATCAAGCAGCAAGGCGACAAATCCGAGAGCGCCTCTCAAGAAAGCAGTTCCTGCGAAAAAGTAAGATGCACCTCTGGCGCAATAGTGGACAAGCTCAATGGAAAAGGATTCATTGCGTGGCTGGAGTAGTAACGTTCTCATGACGATAAAGACGGTTCATTTCGCTTCGGTATATTAACATATAGGACGTTATAAGCACAAATA
This sequence comes from Dothideomycetes sp. NU30, assembly GCA_026013035.2. Taxonomy (NCBI): domain Eukaryota; kingdom Fungi; phylum Ascomycota; class Dothideomycetes; species Dothideomycetes sp. NU30. The sequence continues at coordinate 181,020 of BSBH01000037.1, forward strand.
GGCATTTTTAATGACAGCGTCGATCCCAAGTGACAGAGCCAAACGACGGGGATTGAGAAGTAGACACGAGGAAGAAGGGGTTCGTGAAAGGGGCATATATGCTTTCGTAGTACGAGCAGAGTGAGAGTGAAAGTGAAAGTGAAAGTAAGACTGGAGAAAGAAGCAAAAGACAGTGGTGGTGCTGATACAACGCACGTGCCGACAGTTTCTTGGTCAACGCCTTGTTTTGAATACAGTGTGGGTCTCGAAATCTGCAGGCGTGCAGCTCTCCAACGTCAGAATTGGGCCCCTTTGGAACTTGACCTTTGTACCTCTTCTCCCGTCACGGTCACGCTAAGACATCGTCAGGTCAGGACAGGACAGGACGGCACGGCCAGGGTGGAAAAAGCATCATTCTCTTCTTGCACGGCTGCTTTGGACTGCAGTCGGTGGTATTCTTGTTTTTTCGATACTAATTCTTCAGCTGTAATTCCTGCCCCTGCGCCCGAGCCGCCATCATGAGTGTCCGCGTTGTCGCCCGTATCAGGCCTCTTCTCCAGCAGGAACTGGAAAAAGACACCATCGTCGATGCTGCTCCTTCGTCTACCGCTGAACCAGCTTCTACTCCGACAGTTGTGCGCATACCGAATCCCAAGAACGAGGCCGAAGCATTTCGTTTCCAGTTCAACTCGGTCTACGATCAACAGGCGACACAACAATTGGTCTTTGAAAACGAGATTGCGCCAACTGTCAAGCACCTGTTCAAGGGCTTCGACGTAACCATCTTCGCCTATGGAGTCACGGGCACGGGAAAGACACACACGATGCGTGGAGGGAAGTCTTTGGCAGAAAGAGGCGTCATTCCACGCCTACTCAGCGGCATATATCGAAAGAGTCGCAAGATGGAGAAGGACTCGGGAGGCGATACCCAAGTCCATGTTGTCATGAGCTACTACGAAATCTACAACGACCGCGTCTATGATCTTTTCGAGGCTCCAGAGAAGCGTACTCCTGCCGGTCTGCCCATTCGTGACAACAACGGAAAGACGGTTGTCGTTGGTCTGACCGAGAGGCCATGCACCACACTCAAGGAGTTTGAGAGCCTCTATGACCAAGCCAACGTCAATCGCTCGACTGGCGCCACAAAGGTTTGATACAATCCTGCTGACTTGTGACCCTCTTGCCAACATCTAATTTCGCTCTAGCTCAACGCTCATTCATCCCGATCCCATGCCATTCTGTGCGTCAAAGTTACTCAAACCACTGGCGATCAAGTACGGATCAGCACAGCTAGCGCCATTGATCTGGCAGGCTCAGAAGACAATCGTCGGACTGAGAACGGCAAAGAGAGAATGGTCGAATCGGCTAGCATCAACAAATCTCTTTTCGTCCTTGCACAATGTGTCGAGGCTATCAGCAAAAAACAGTCACGCATCCCATACCGCGAGTCCAAAATGACGCGTATCTTGTCTCTAGGTCAGAACAACGGCCTGACCGTCATGATTCTGAACCTCGCACCTGTCAGAAGCTACCATCTTGACACCTTGAGCTCCTTGAATTTTGCCAACCGAACAAAGAAGATCGAAATCAACGAAGTCGAGAACAAACCCTTCTTCCGTACTGGCTCCAAACTCGATCATCCTCCAGTTACAACAACCCACGTTCCGTCTGCAAACCGCCAACCACTACGACCCAAAGTTTTGTCACACAATGTTGTCCCTAAAGAACCGCCGTCCAAGGTTGAGAAACCTGTCAAAGCATTCGCAGTGTATTCTGACAAGCCCAAATCCACAACAGCAGGTCGACCAGGCCACTTGGCTGGAACAGGTCATCCCCGTAGCAGTTTCACAGAGGCACAAAAGCGAACTAGCAGTGAAGCTGTGCCGAGTTTGAACCGCCCTGCAAAGGCTCTCAAGTCGAATGAGGCCGCCATGTCACAGCAATCGATCGAGGACTTGATTGAGAAGAAAGTGGCAGAGAAGCTCGCTGAGCAAGCACTGAACCAGAAGCTACCAGCAAGTGCTTCCCAGAGCATCTCACCTGAGGTGCAAGCACGTTTGGATGCACTGGAGCGTAGAATTGGCGACCAAGAAACAACACGTGCCGAAGGCCTGCAGTACTTACTCATGGCCAAACAGCATACCGTGCGCCAAGAGGATATGAGTGCACTCAAGATGTATCAGTTGGCACTTCCTTACTTCCCTGACAACCAGAAATTGGCACAGAAAATTGTTAAGCTCCAAGACAAGATCGATCGCAAGGAAGCAGCAAGAAGGCCAGTTTCGATCGCTGGAGGCGTACCTTTGATGAACGTTGAGCGTGAGATGCAGACACAAAAGACCAAGGACGAAGATGGAGACTATCAAGACGATGGCGATCAAGATGCATCAGACTTCGAATACCGTCCTAGAGACCGCAAGGCTGGGCGACGTAACTTGGCCGTGTTCCGTGACGAGGCAGCACAACCACGCAGAGCTATCGAGTCGGATTCAGAGGACGAACTAGCACACGCACTTGAGTTCAACGCCAACGGAGGACAGACACCACGGTCCAAGCACATTCTGAAGATTATCAACTCCCGAGATGTGGCACAGATTCGACTGCTAAAAGGTGTGGGTGCAAAGAAGGCCGAGATGATTGTCAATGCGTTATGCGAAATGGACGACGAGAGAGACAGCAGTTTGCTCAGAGATGTTGAAGAGCTCGGACGACTCAAAGGTGTGGGAATGAAAGGAGTGGAGCGTATGCGTGAAGGACTTGCAGGTGTGGCTATTTGATATTGAATCAAGATGAGGTAATTACTTTCTCAAGGCGCTCTGGGGACAGGAATAGGTAACAGCATAGCATGGTGTTGGTGGGATACATTATTCTTTGAGATCATTGACTGGGAAAGCATTGGATACAAGAGATACATGGCGACAGCCTGGGGACATACAGCTTAGATCAAGCCATAGACTGATCAAGACACATTTAAACCCTGAACCAGACAGCACGTAGCAGTCACATGTGAAAGTAGAATCGATTGTCTGTGAAGTGTCAGTATCAGTTGAGTAAGATAGGTAGTTACAATATCTGTACACACAATAGGCAGCCCCTTTCTCCACATGACGCAGCGGGAGAGAGCGCTCGGACGCGTTGATTGGTGCTTCGGAAACCACAGCTGGCCAGACATTGGAGCTTAGCCAGATTGACCTAGGCAATCACCCCCCGACAAAATAATATAACAAGACGGTCACCGAGTACAGCAGGAGCCGGCCATCCATCCATCCATACCACAGCCGTCGCATCTCACAGTCGGCGTCCAGTCTACCATCATGGCCAACCCTCAAGGCTACCCTCCGCAGGGCTACGCCGCCCAGGAAGAGTACGACCAACCGGCCACCCCCGTGCCCGCAGCTCAGGGCCAATTGCCTGCAAAGAAGAAGAGAGCATACGCCGGCCAGGCATTCGAGTTTGGCGCCGGTCCCAATGCTGGGCTGGCAGCAAATCAGCCCCCTCCACCGGTCGCTCCCTACGGCGCCGCCCAACCCGCTGCAGGCTATGGCTACGGTGCGCCGCAACAAGCCCAGCAACCCGCCTACCCCGACCCATCACAACAAGCCTATCCTGCTCCCGGCGCTGGCTATCCCGCCCCGGACGCATACACCGCGCCCGGCGGCGTACCTGCCATGACGCAGCAGTTCTCGCAGATGGGCATGGGTCCACAACAAGCACAGCAGCCTCAAGGCGCCGCTCCTGCCGCAATGCGACTGAACCCTCTCCAACCCGTCGACATTAGCGTTCAAGGTGCACCGTTCCATGTCTCGGATCTGGACCTGCCTCCTCCTCCTATCATCCTTCCTCCCAACGTATGTCGCGTGTCGCCCTCTGCATCTTTTTACTTCAGCTAGCTAACACCAACCCACCTGCAGTCAAGTGTCACACCTTCGCCAGACGCCAATTGCCCGCCCAAATATGTGCGCTCCACGCTCAATGCCATTCCCTCGACCAACTCGCTGCTCAAAAAGTCCAAGCTTCCCTTTGCCTTGGTGATCCAGCCTTACGCAACCCTTCACGACACCGAGGACAACGTACCAGTACAGACGGACCAGGTCATTGCAAGATGTCGCAGATGCCGCACATACATCAATCCCTTTGCCACTTTCCTCGATCATAGCCACCGCTGGCGCTGCAACATGTGCAACCTGACAAACGATGTGCCCCAAGCCTTTGACTGGGACAACATCAAGCAGCAGGCCATCGATCGCTGGCAGCGTCCTGAACTGAACTACTCGGTCATGGAGTTTGTCGCTCCCCAGGAGTACATGGTCAGAGCTCCCCAGCCTCTGGTATACCTCTTCCTGTTCGACACAAGCGTCGCTGCTGTTCAGAGCGGTCTTCTTGCCACGGCCGCCCGCTGCATCCAGGAGTCGCTCGACAGAATCCCCAACGCCGACCGCAGGACACGTCTTGCCTTCATGGCCGTTGACTCTAGCTTGCACTACTTTACAATTCCTCGCGACGACAGCGGTACCACCGAGTCTAACATGCTGGTGGTCAGCGACCTCGACGAGCCCTTCCTTCCCACACCTGACGGTCTTCTTGTCAGTTTGGCCGATTGCCGCAACAACATCGAAAACTTCCTCGGCAAGCTGCAGTCAATGTACCAGAACACACAGAACGGTCTTTCGTGCATGGGATCCGCCCTTCGCGCCGGTCACAAGATGATTTCACACGTCGGAGGAAAGATGGTCGTCTTGTCGGCGACTCTTCCCAACCACGGCTATGCCAAGCTTGACATGAGAGAGGACAAGAAACTACTGGGTACCAGCAAGGAGGGCTCGCTCCTGCAGACGGCCAACGCCTTCTACAAGAGCTTTGCCGTCGAGTGCAGTAAGACTCAGGTCTCGATCGACATGTTCTTGTTCTCTTCGCAATACCAAGACGTCGCCTCGCTCAGCAACCTGCCCAGGTACACTGGTGGTCAGACATACTTCTACCCCGCCTGGAACGCCGCTCGTCAGGAGGACGCCATCAAGTTTGCCACCGAGTTCAGCGACTATCTGTCGTCCGAGATTGGCCTCGAGGCCGTGCTTCGTGTCAGAGCGACTACTGGTCTACGACCCAGCACCTTCTACGGCAACTTCTTCAACCGCAGCTCCGATCTCTGCGCTTTCCCTGCTTTCCCTCGCGATCAGGCCTACGTTGTTGAGATCGCCATCGACGAGTCGGTCACCAAGCAGTTTGTCTGCTTGCAGGCCGGTGTCCTTCACACTACCTGTAACGGCGAACGTCGCATTCGTGTCATGACCCTGTCTATTCCTACTACCACAAACCTCGCAGACATCTATGCAAGCGCTGACCAACAAGCAATTGCTGTGTACTTCAGTCACAAGGCTGTCGAGAGAGCTTTGTCCAGTGGCCTCGACGCTGCCAGAGATGCTCTCCAGGCCAAGATGATCGAGCTCCTCCAGACATACAAGAAGGAACTTGCAGGCGGCAACATGGGAGGTGGCGGTTTGCAGTTCCCCGTCAACCTGAGGGGTCTGCCTATTCTGTTCCTTGGTTTGATCAAGAACGTAAGTGCTTTTCACAAACGCCATTCGAATTCGACTAAACCATCTTCCAGCTCGGTCTCCGCAAGTCAGCTCAGATCCCTAGTGATCTTCGTTCAGCCGCCTTGTGCCTTCTTTCAACCCTCCCTCTTCCTCTCATGATCCAATACATCTACCCTCGCATGTACTCTCTGCACGACATGCCCGACACCGCTGGTGTTCCCGATCCAACCACCGGCGCCATCGCCCTTCCTCCTCCGGTCAACCTTACTTCGGCCAACATTGTGCCATACGGTCTCTACCTCATCGACGACGGTCAAACACAATTCATTTGGTTGGGTCGCGACGCCGTGCCCGCTTTGATAAACGACGTCTTTGGCACAGAAGACAAGAATGCACTCAAGCAAGGCAAAACATCTCTACCAGTCATCGACAACGACATGAACGAGCGTGTCCGCGCCGTTGTCGAGAAGAGCCGCGATCACCGTGCCAAGGGCTGTGGCAGCATTGTCGTCCCGCCATTGTACCTGGTGCGCGAGGACGGAGACCCAAGTTTGAGATTGTGGGCACAAACGCTTCTGGTCGACGATCGGGCGGACATGGGTGTTAGCTCTGCACAATTCATTGGCATGTTGAGGGAGAAGGTGAGTGCTTAGATCCTGCCTCCACCTTTGAAAGAAGGGTGCTGACGGTCTCGCCCAGGTCATGCAATAGAGAAAAGTTTGATAAGGATATCAGAACCAATTGAACAGAAATATCTTGTGGTAGAGTGGATGGGGAGAGATGCTCTTTTGTAGCGGTTTCTTGGTAGAAGACCAAAAGATGAAACAGATATAATTGACAAATAACTTTTAAGAAACCTGTTTTCTTTTTTTGGCTCAATCATAATTTGCGTGTGACTTTTGGATACTTGATAGAAGAGACGGAACATGGAGAAATCGACTCGTGTCTCTTGATTGTCTGTAGCCAGAGATGTAGACAGGCAGATCTCACGTGGTATAGGTCTCAGAAGAAGCGAGAAGCGCTACCTTTTCGAGCGTGACGAAGATAAGAGATATAAGAGGGATCATGCCGATCCACCACATCGCCAGAAAAGACAAGTCTCATCCTCGTATAAACAGAGAGATGATGCTAAAGTATACATCGTATATATACGAAATTGTCGAAGGATATTCCCATTTGGGGCAAAAAGGTCAGGGTCACATCAGCTACAGAAAAAAATTGACCGTGTCTTGGAGGGAGAAAAAAAACAAACAAAAAAAAACAAACAAAAAAACAAAAAACAAAAAACAAAACAAGATAATTGTGGATTCCCAATGACGGATTGGAAATTCCCCCCAACAAAGTAGACGGCTGTAAATCATATTCAAGAATTCAAAGAACGATTAAAACGCAGATGAAAAGTAGGGAAGCAGCGATGCACTGAATCGAGAGAGAGAGGTTGAGATATCTTTGTGAACACCGAGAGGGGAAACTGATGATATACGGAGACCAGAGGGGGAAGGAGCTACCAAGAGAGATTGCTGGAGCAAAGAACGATGGATGGGAAATTATAAGAGAAAGGAATCAAAGGACATATATGTATGAGAAGAGGATGGAGCAAATGCGGCAAAACAGAAGAGGAAGAAAGGATGCACAGAGCCATAAGAGATTGGGGACGAATCACGGATTAGGCAAGGAAAAGAACGGATCTAGACAAGGCACGAGATTAGAAGAGGAAGAAGCAGTTCACGAGACGAGAACAGGAAAGGAACGACCGATGGAATCAGACTTTGTCCGCCTGTCGAGTCTGTGATGTGGTATGAACTCGTGTCATTCATCGAGCCTTGACAGCAGGACGAATTCCAATTGGTACTTGGAGGCAGAGGCTTGGCTTAAGAGCAAAAGAATGAGAGAAGTGTATTCATTAGATCCGAAAGGATCCAAGCATATTTGATAGAATAGACATCCATTGGGAGTAGGTAGAGACAGTAAGTGTGTTGCGACATATTGTGTATTCAGGTATATATATCTTGGATGACTTACTTTCTTTCTTTCTTTTTCTTTTTACTATTTATATAGGACATGCAGACTGAACGTCGGAGATCATTGTAACGTAAAGTTAGTGATGGACATGAACTCGGACGAAAGTTTGGAGAACATTTTTGAGAGCTGAAAGGTACCATCTGTACCTACCTCTTGTCACTCCAAATAGTCAAAACCTTAACCAGCAAGTCCAGGTGAGTACCACGGTTAAGATCAAACAATGCCGGAGGATAAACAGGACAATATCAACTTGTGAAATTTGAGCGGTCGCATAGTGCGGAGAGATTGATGGATGTGTGGACCGATGGATATGTAGGATTTGAGATTCGGGTGGAGGCGACGTGATATATTGGGTGCGGATGAGATGTGAAGCGGCAGCGGTATCTTGCAGTTCGGGCATTGATTCAACAATATAACCGAAGAGAGATACATTATATCGTTAAAGTCGATGTCTTCTTTTTTTTTCTTTTCAACTGCAAGCGAGGTCAAAATCGGACCAGGGACATCACAGAACTTGCCATGCAGGTACCGAGCGAAGTGACTTTCCGTTGACGACAAGCCGAAACGACAATAGCAAAGTCGAAAGGATCTCAACCTCTTGACCTAGACCCGATCCTTCTTGCGAACTCAGCTTGTGTGCTCATGTATGGTTCCATGTACCTTTTTTTTTATTGACAAAAGAAGTCCGGAGATTTTCGTATACGCTAGAAGTCGTGGCAGGGGTGGACGGGCAGCTGAGACAAGATGGAGCTGGAGAAAATCGATCTGGCGTTATTAGGCTTTTCGGACCTGGCAGATCTCAGGACACTTCTCATATTTTATTGCTTGTCTTTTCTCAGTATCCGAGACATTCCTTCTGGTTCGGTGGTGGCGGTAAATCGAGGCCTACGTATTCTTTGACGTTTACAATAGGTATCTTGTTGCCATCATGAGAATCTAGAACTTCTGATTGGAAGATTTATTAACCTCGGTTTGCTGAGGCTTCTCTGAGCAGGCTGCACTATTGGTGAGGGGATGACCACAAGAGGAAAGCACGCTTCCGATACTGTCCGAGTTATAATAGCTGTTGGCGATGAGAAATGCACGCAGGCGAAATATGCATGGTATATATCTGCGACTTGAAGGGGGCGGAGACGGGAATCGGCGCGAAAGTGGATTGCGGGTGTGGGCAAGGATACACTTTACTCTCGACTTTTCGCGTAACAAGGGACAACATGCACTTCCCCCTTGCATCCAGCCTGGAAAGTCTGAAACTTTGATTCCTCAGGCGAAACAGAGCAACGAGCGGCAAGGATTCGAAGGATGGTTTTCACACGACCTTCACGTGTGATAGTGGCGTGGGGAAAAATGCTTGCTGTACCTGATCCCTTGCATGTCCATGCTGCGCATGGACACACGGACAATGAATAGAGGCTAATCAAGAAAGAAGTGTGTGGAACCAGTCGATCGGTCATATGCAGCGCATATAGAGTGCTGCTGCAAGTCAGAAAAGCAGACGGAGTTTAGCGCTTGGAAAGACCTGTCTGACGAATGGCGAATCCGAGGGCTGCATACTGTCATATCATCATCCTTTGAAGCTTGGCTCGTCCATTGTTTGTACCTTTCTGGTAGCTCTTTCGAGCAACCAATGATCGTTTCAAGCGAATGGATATTTTTGATTCTCAGAGTCATCCAAGAAATATCTTCAACAGGGTGCATGGAATATCAAACACAATCTTGCTTGGAAATGCAAACGTTGGGATCAACCAGCACCGTCCGTTTCGATGCCTGATCACGCTCCAACAAGCCGTTGCAGACCGTATCTCTCTTCTCCGTTTGACTGGACTGAAATCTCACCGTCTTTGTAGACTTGGCAGTGGCCGGGAATATGTTTTTGCTCGATGAGCCGAATCTTGTAGTAGGAGTAGGAGGGAGTATTCAGTAACGTATGCTCACCGTAATTTGATAGTCGAGCCGCCTCGTCCGGACACCAAAAGCATTAATGGATGTGTGGTGTGCGTGACCCAAGATTCATGGAGCATAATTCAGGTGCATTGTTGGAGGGGTAAAGGCACACGCATGGTTCGTTCTCGCTTTGCCGTTGTACCTCAGTCGTACCTTACCATTGGCTAGGTACAGTGTGCGGTCCCCCACACGTTGGCTTAGTGTCGAGCTGGGTTTGTTGTCTACGCCTGAGAGGTGGTTGGCTGTTTTCAAGGCTGCGCTGGTTCGCAACGACTCTCTTTTTGCGCTGCTGGAGATGGCAGCAAGGCATCTCTGAAGTAGTCATGGGTCTAAGCAACAGACGTTGCGTGTATCAGTGGTAAGTGGGCTGGCTTGGGTTGAAGGTGTCAACGGTTGGCTGTCGAGCTCTGGACTTTCTGCATGTCTCGAGATGAACTCTGCCGGATCGGCGCTCGATCTTCGACTAGCGCCTTCCTGAATCAAGGCCGTGCGCGCAGTAGTCGATGCGAGGGGCAGACATCATCATCATCATCATCAGCAGCGGCGCAAGCAGGTCGACGCCAAGTCTCCGTAACTTACAGTACAGCAGCCTTGTGAATGCGCCTCTCACCACGACGATGTGCCGTCGAGGGGCGGGCCGCCGAGGTGCTATACTCATAGTGCATTATCATTGCGAGCTGGACCATGTGCCTGACTGATAGTCTGGTGTGTGAAGTGTAACAATATTACCATTGACATTGACCAGTCCGCACGGTACAAGAAGTACGAGCAGGCCGGCGAGTCAACAAGGTTGATTCTTTTTTTGTTTCGAGATCCGTGTTCCTGCCCCGTTTCGTAGCCGAAAGACAGCATTACGCTTTCCTTGACTTTTTGGCTACCGCTCACCTACTACTGCGTCAGTCTTTGGATCATCCAACCGTTGCGTGTGGCCGCTGTGGCGGGGGAATCCTGCACCTCGCCGCTGTATTGCTCCTGCTACTACTACTAGTAGTAGTAGTGACTGCTGCTGCTTATCAACTACGATACTTCTCGACTTTGTCGCCGCGCAGCTCTTACGTTCTCTCCCTTCGAACATCTCACCAACATCTATTCTTACGATTGATCTTGTGTTTTTTTTATGTCGTTACGATTCATGTTACAGTACTAGTCTAACAATCGATATTCTGATACGAACTGCTGGGGCTTCTCTCGACGCCTACCGATCGGATCCGTCTGCTTTTGGATTTTCTGCTCTATGTCCCGCTTCAACACTTTCGGTACGTCTTTCTCATGCATTTCACTCGGCAGCCTGGGGCCGCCTCATCGTGCACTACCTTCGTCTGCGAAATATTACCTCTTGCCTGTTTATCCTCAGTCATGATCAATCATGAATAATCAACCAGTCTGACCGCATGTTTTTTGTCTCTAGAAGTCCGTCTCAACCCGACACACTCAACCTTCTGACCCCACCACCGCACTGACGAAGACGACGACGGCGTGTCTGACATGTCAAATTCTCGGCTCGCCACGAGACAGATGGTCTCGACAGGCAGTAGAAAGCGCAGTGGCAGCGCTGCCGACGACTACGAAGCCTCGACTCCCCGGGTCAGCGCGCGCTTCTCCGACCAACCCGTGACGGAGATCCCCTCGGAAGAAGCAACCACCAGCAGCACGCCCACCCGACATGACTTCGGAGGCATTCCCGGTCAGCGACCGCTACCCGATGACGGCTTGGCAATGTCGCCTGTCAAACGAGAGAGTTCTCGTCGCTCCGTCCACTCACTCGCATCGACAGATTCGCAGGACGTAGAGATGGGTGAGGACGACGACGAAGTTCCAGGATCCGACGGGGAGAGCGCCAGCGGCGACAAGCCTTCGAGAAAAAAGAAGAAGGGCCAACGCTTCTACTGCACCGACTTTCCCCCATGTCAACTCAGCTTCACACGCAGCGAGCATTTGGCCCGCCACATCCGGTAAGCATTGCGTATCCTGTCCGCTTATTATACCTTGGAGCGTCCACTTACAGCCGTTGCAGAAAACATACCGGTGAGCGACCGTTCGAATGCCATTGCTCACGGAGATTCTCCCGCCTCGACAACCTGAGGCAACACGCGCAAACGGTACATGTCAACGAAGACATCCCTGGCGACTCACTCGCTGCTACAGGCACAAGGTTCCAGAGGCAGATCCGCACAGACAGAGTGCGACCGCCCAATGTCAGGCCGAGAGCGTCGACGGCGAGCAGCGGTGGGCATGGTGCTCATGGCAGAGGCCACAGCAGGAACCTGTCGACCTCGAGCATCACATCTACCACGTCGAGTGTTGGCCTCGCCGAAGACACCCGCCCTCGTCCCGCGCCTCTGGTGCTAGGCCAGGATGCGACAGCTAGAGCGAGACTGAGTCTTGACACATTCAACCCAGCCATCCCAAATACGGGTCCTCAATTTGGCTTCTACCAGCAATCCCCCACTGGCTACAGCTCCCCTACCTCTACGGCTTTCCCGACAGGCGGAAGCAGTCCCCAATTCACAGGGGGCATGCACTCACCTTCGCTGTCTCTGTCTCGCTCGTCTTTCTACAACGGCAGCAGAACACCCTCGCGCCGTCTGTCAGTACCCTCGGGCATCAGCCCCTACCACACGTCCCCTGCTCAGACCGCTGCTTATCCGCCCGTCTATTCTGGTGCTCCACCTCAGTACCAGAACTCTCCTTCTCTGGTGGCTAGTCCAACGTCGTCTGTCTTTTCCCACCGTCGCCACGAGTCGGATGCCGAGCTTGAGTGGAGAAGGAGAACATGGCACCCAGGCACTCATGCAGCTTATGCTAACCGTCCTGCCACGAGTGGCTTGTCATATCACCAGACCCCAGATGATGTAGCCCCTGCTCTTGCTTCTCAGCCAGCGGCTAGCCAGATTACGAGACTCCCTGGTATCGAGAGCTTCGACCGCGCTCCGCCTCGACCGGCTGGCCACATTCGCAACGCCACTAGTCCCATGCGCATCGATTCAAGGCCCATGTTCCCTGGCCCACCAGACGCTGTAGCCTCTGCTGATCAGCGTAAAGTTGCGCCAGGCTGGGAAGCAAATCTACATCACAACCTCAACAACTTGGACATTGCCAGATCTGCTCCATCTGACCAGCTGGCCGCTGCTACACAGACTGGCCATGCTCAGCATCCTAGACCAACTCATGCACTTCCGCCCTTCCAGTTTCCCGCCGCTCCCGCTCCCGCTCCCGCTCCCGAATCAACCCCTGTCGATCGCTCCAGCAAGCGCCAGGCTTGGTATGGCGGGCCCATGCCCCCACCTCAGCCAAGCCAACCCATCATGATTGCACATCGTACATCGCCTGAATCAAGTGGCAGTGAAGGTATTCCTACTCCTTCGACCTCTCATGGTAGAGAGTTGCATCCTGCCATCATGCACGCGAATGGCATGGTCGAGTTACAACCCTCAGGTGCTGCATTGACTGAGGAACAGAGAGCGATGCAAGCACATTACCAAGACAAGCCTGAGCCTGTCAGAGCTGACTCCGGCTTCCATACATATGTACATGTCCCTGGTCAAGGGCCACCTGTTTACATGATGCAGACTGGCCATGAAGTCCACACTCAGCCTCCCGAGTGGCGTCCTGCTGCTCCGGCTCGATCTAGCAATGATATGGGCCGCCTCGAGGCCTTGGTCGCTGTCGCAACGAGTGAGAACAGAGCTGTTGGACACCAAACCTGATTCCCTGACCTCCTCACTCCCGATGCATAGAGGAGACCTGTGGAGCACACCACGATGATGATGACTTTACGAGCCTCTTCTATTATCCTTTTTGCCTGTTTTGATTTGTTTTTCACGAGCGTTGATTTATCTTCCTCCTTTCCCCTCATGTTGTTAAGCCCTTTTGCATTCTGACATTTTTGCTTCTCCTCTGGGAGGGGAAAATATGCCCCTGGTGCGGGTCAGCTTCTCTTGATGATACCCTGATACCTTTCTGTCCCACTCGTTTTGTCTTGTTATGTTTTTGCTCCCTGCTCGCCTTTTTTTTTTCTTGCGTTAATATTGACCTGTCTTTCTTTTTCTTTCCTATCTTCATGATTCCACTTCTACGTCCTTTTATTTACTTTCCGTTCCTCTCTGGGCTCGGCCTTCTTGATACCAATTTCTCTTCTTTTCTTTCTTCTTTTTTTGTGTATGATTTTCTGCAAAGCGAGCAAGCGTTGTTCTGGTTGGTCTTCGATTATTTCTATCTCTTTCTCAATGAATTTTCCTTTACTCTGGCAACGAATTTGTTTGCATACCCCCCCTCTTCATTTTTGATGTATTTTCTTCTCCTCTAGCTGCTACCGAACAATAACATTACGGTTCTTCCTTGCTTCTTGGCCTGTCACTTTCTTTGTGATGTCTCGTCCATTCTTGCTTTCTTACGACGATGGCTTCCTAAGTCGTTGCTCATATCGTAGACCCCTTTCTTACAAAGACTTATGGGTACTTGACATACAAGGATTGTAACATCCTTGCCCGAATGAAAACAAGGAAACGAATTTTTGTGAGATGGAGAATCGAAACAAGGTCACTCTTTCCTACGTCGCTCCATGATTCTTCCTGGAGACACCATTTCCAATTGCTTCCTTTAAAAAATGTTTTTGTTTGTCGAATGTTCTTACACACAACAACCCGACGTCGCTGTCACTCGACCCCCTGTTCCACAGTGTGGATCTATTGACTATCGATAGAATATACAAATCAGGCACATTCATTCATCTTCTCGTTTCATTATCGTGTAGCCTAGGATTTCTATCTACATTATCTTTACCCATCATCAATCAGATCCTTCATTTCATTCCCTCATAACACTCTCCTCGTGACATTTCTCTCCCATAAACCGAAATCCAGCAACTGTTGTAGAAAAGATCCTTCAAGCAGCAGCACCACCACCACCCAAGAGATTCTTTCCCTTGATACTCTTCATCTCCACAAACAGACTAGCCAAAAACGCAATCCCGCAAGTGACAATCGGAATTACAAAGGCGCTAGTGACAGCATGGTTATAAGCCTCCAGCACACCTGTCAACTGTTGTCCCTGTACCACATCTCTAACATGCGTAGCTCCCGCAGAAACCACTTTTGCAGGATCAACCCCAGGGACATGTTTAGCTATATCCTTGACCAGTGTGTTCGAAAAGATGTTTTGCGCGATGGAGATTGATACCGCGCCACCTAGACTGTTGAAGAAAATCGCTATAGCGTTGCCAGTAGGTAGATCTTTTTCGTTCAACACGACTTGGACGGCGATGAATGGGATCTGAATGCCGCACCCTGCGCCTATACCGGCTAGAAGTTGATATCCTATCCATTTTGATGCCGGGGAGTGGACTTGCAAAGTATGAAGCAGACCTGAGCCGATTGTGAAAATGGCGCTGCTGAACCACATGAATGGTGTGTAGTAGCCTAGTACTGTGATGCTGCCTCCGACTACGATTGAGGCGATTGTGTTGGAGACTAGATAGGCTATTGTGCGGATTCCAGAACCTTCTGCTGAGACGTCCTTGACAGCCTGGAAGTAGAAGGGTAGGTAGTAGACGTGGACGTACATGCCTGTTGCTAGGAAACAGGAGAAGATGGCAGAGGTGAGTACGGTTCGTTGTTTGACCAGGATGCGAGGGGGTAAAGTGGCTCGTTCTCCTAATTTGATTTGTAGGCCGATGAAGATGCTGATGAGGATGGCGAAACCAATCAAGCAGCCATAGACCTTCGAGTCTGACCACCGGTATGTTGTCCCTCCCCACTGTAAGGCGAGTAAGAGGCAGACGATGGCACAGATGAGGAAGAAAGCGCCGAGGAGATCGATTTGTTTCATTTTCTCTCGGAAAGTCATGTTGGCGTGTCGCCTCTCGGGATTGGTAAAAAAGAAGCCTACGGTGAATAAAGCTATCGCACCGAAAGGCAAATTAATCCAGAAACACCACCTCTTTTGATCGAGCTCAAGTTAGTTGTATATCAGGGTGAGAAGGTACAGGGACTTACCCAGGTTGCTAGACACTCAAGTCAGCTGGCTAGCCATCGGCAGTATAGACAGGAAGGCAGATGCTTACCATGATCCGTAAACGCTCCTCCCAGCAGAGGCCCAACGACACTTGCTATGCCAAACATACTTGACAAACTAGCAATGTAGATAGCTCTCTTCCTCAATGGAGCAATATAACTGATAATGTTCATACCACCAGAGAACAAAGCAGCGGCACCGACACCAGCGATGGCTCTACCGACAATCAACATCGTGGAGCTCGTAGCCGCGGCGCAAATCACCGAACCAATTTCAAAGATGATCAAGCTGGAGAGATAGGTCCACTTGACGTCGAAGTAGGTGTAGACTTTGCCGAAAGATGGTTGGAGAGAGGTAGTCGTGAGAAGGTAGGAGGATCCGATCCAGCCGACGTCATTCAAGGCATCAGGCCATTGTGTTGTGATCTTGGGGACTTTGAAGATAGTATCAGTATAGTCTCAAGTCTGTAGACCTGGCAGGAGCGACAAACTGGCAGTAGCGATAATCGTGTTATCCAGAGCAACAACCCAAATCGCAAGTGCTAACCCTAGAACCAAAACCCATAGCTTTGGTCCAGTAGGATACTTTGATTCATCTTCTGCTTCTTCTGCTGGTGCAACGCTCTCTTCTGTCTTGTCCGCATTCTTTTCATCCAATTTTATGTTCGTAGTGTCGTTGGTGGAGGTTTCGTTGACAACAGTAGTAGCTGCCTCTTTGTCGTTCACGGTACCATCTGCCCCATGCTCGGAAGCAACCGAAGAAGTCGTCGATCGTACCCGAGTGGCTCTAGTCTTCAAAGTGCCGAAAAGACCCATCGCTATGGAAGAGACAAAGAAAAAACGTGAAAGCTGCAAGGGAGATATGAAAGAAACGGGTGCGAAGGGTGTGTTGTTGTATATATGCTCTTGATATCGACTTACTCCTGGCTACTTCATAGTTCGCGCGAATTAACGGGTTTGATGTGTTCTCGACCTCTGTTCGTTTGCGGATCCCTCACGAAAACGCTCCTTCCTACACGCGGAGTCTATACGAACCTTTGTGCTTTTAAGCGATGCAGAGGGATCTTCGCTTCGGGAGGAACAAAGGTCATATGATAATGAGCTGAAGGATTTCCAAGACTTTTGATGACTGTGCAATATAGGATCATTCGACATTCAGTACCCACGAGATATTGATTTCATGACAATGGGTCGAATCGGAATCAAAAGCTTGATCGTATCCAGAGAGATGCAGTCGCGTTTTGCTGTCGCTGCAGCCACGAAATTCGTGACCGTTTCCATCACTTCATCGACAAGCCGGGACTAAAATGACAAGCCGAACCGCGGGCATCATGCATGCAACTTGTTTATTGAAGTCTGAAAATCTTATACGAATACGCATGACCGAATCATTGGATAGATTGTTGATGTCACGCCTTCTGCCATCTTGATAAGATATGACTATATGGAGTTATACATATGGACTTCGTCTTCAAATAGACATAACGTCGATCATAACAGGTGCTAGTCAGGATGTGTCGAGGAAGCAGAAGATATGAGGATGCGGGATATAAATATAATGTTATTGCAAAGATAAATTGCAAAGATAAATAGAAGTGTAAAAGTAAGTGGATAAAACATCTAACGCTATGCTCTGGTATACTGCTTAAAAAAAGAAACGAAAAAAAAGAAAAAAAAAAAAAAAAAAACATAAACATGATCAAATCGGATTACAAAGTATAGTCAACTTTTCAAGCCTGCTTCTCAATATCTTGCTCACCACCACTGGAGATGTGAGATCCAGAGTCGTTCTCGGCAGCCGAAGCCTGATTTGCGACGGGGAAAACTGGTGCGAATTGACTGCGCTCTCTGATCTTGGCGCCCTTGAGGTAGAAGACGATGGGCATGGGGACAAGGCACATGGCAACACAACCAAGCAGAGTACCAGCCCATTGAACTCCCATACCTTCAATCATGTAAGTGGCGAAGAGAGGGAAAACAGCACCGCAGATTGAACGCAGGAAGGTATTGGCAGCGATGGCAGAGGCAGCGAACATAAGGTATGCATCAATGAGGTAGTTGAGGCATTGAAGGAAGATGGACATGATGCCGAAACCGGTAAAGAAACCACTGAGGGTGGGGACGATCCAGGGGATGTCAGCCTTGTATCCAGACCATCCGAACCAGAAGAGACCAAGAGAGAAAAGGACACCTCCGATGATGACAGGAGGCAGACGCCATTCAGGGATAGGAATGTTGTTGTTCTTGGCCAGCTTGCGGTTGTAAGAAGGAACGTCGATAACGATGTAAACACCAGCGAAGACTTCTCCGAGAATCATGCCAAAGTATGGAAGACCTCCAACACCAGGGTTCATACCGTGGATCTGTTGGAAGACAATTGGGTAGAAAGTCAAGAAGAGGTAGAGGAGACCGTAGACGAAGGCCATGTATATGGAGAGGAAGAGAACAATGGGCTCAGTGAAGAGCATACGCATGGGTCTGCTCAAGTTCTTGTTGATGAGCTCCTTCAGATCGACCTCGATTTCCTCTTGTTTGGCGTGAATGCCCCAGTTCTTAGTACGGCGGCGGAGCTCAGCGGCTTTGTTGACCAGAATGATGGGAGGGTAGGTTTCCTCGAGGAACAAAAGCAGAAGAGCCAGACCAAGGAAACCCATAATGGCAGTAATGTATTCGGTCCAGCGCCAGCCAAGGTATGACATGGTGATGAATCCACCAATGAAGGGAGCGAGGAGAGGACCACTGAAGACTGCGATAGAGAAGACTGTGACGGCGACACCTCTTTGTCGGTTGTTGAACATATCGGCGAAAACGGCTCCGACGACGGTAAGGGGACAGGCACCGAAGAAACCGCCAAAGAATCTGCAGATCAAGACTGTTTGTAAGTCCTTTCCAACCGCCACGGCAATACAGAAGATGGAGAAACCGAAAGAAGAAATGATCAGAGGGGTTCTTCTGCCATACAGTTCGGACATGGGTGCCCACAAGCTATCGTGAAGTCAGCATTGTGTCTTTGGCTTCTGACAGGCATTCAAACTTACATTGGTCCAGTAGCGAAACCAAGAACGTAGAGTGAGATACCGAGGATACCAACTTCTCTTGAGACATCGAATTGGCTTGCGACAGCGCCAGTTGCAGCAGAGAAGATGGAGGAGCCGAAAGCGGCTGTCAGTGTGACGAAACCTAGAGCAGCAGCGACAGGAAGCCTAATATCCGAGTCAGTAGTGCTACCAGACGATGTATGTGTAGAAAAGCTCACTTTTTCTTCATAGGCCAGTTCTGAGCGTGCAGCGGATCATTGGGACCATCAAACTCGACGACATATTCTTCTCTTTCTGGCAAAGGCGGAGGGTATGGCTTGCCACCACCAAAGTTGGGAAGTGGTCTGCTAGCCTTGGAAGACCTTGTACGGAAAACACCAAGACCGCTACTCTCAGCACCGCGTGCACCAACAGTGGCGCTATGTTGACTTCTGCCACTTTGGATTCGGCTCAATGCTGTGGGATGTCTTTCCAGGTCGAATTCAGCTTCGTGTTGTGTCTCCGTCCGCGAAATATGTCCTCCACCAATCTCTTGCAATCTGACGGGGCTTCCACTGCGGTGTGAGTGGGAAGAGTGTCTGTTCATGATGGGCGATTCGTGCGATTCACGTCGTTCCATAGCTTCCCATCTCTCTGGGGAAGCATCACGCTCCGCGTTGGCCATAGCCCTGTCTTCGGCGTTCATCGTGACTGTAGCACCTTTCCTTCGGTTGATGGAATAAGTAGAGATACCAGTGACAAGATGTTGAGAGAAGCAACAATTGAACGGCGGCGACGAGAAAACAATAAAAGAGATGAAATAATGCTCGAGCAAGGGCCTCGACCTAAAATAGTGGATCTCTCTCCAGGACGTTCGAGAAAAAGGGTTACTTGACTTACTCGGCTGTCACGGCAATTGTTACGGGTTTTCCAATGTATCGGTAAGCAGCTCAATATCATTTGCTTATCGACGAGACATCCTGTCGTCGACTTCAAGGTTTTAGTGCTTACCCAGGATATCTCACCAACCAAAGATACAGTACGGTGAGCGACAAGGATAATCCATCATGTATTGTGTTTTTAGCTTTTGGTGTCAAACAACACCCACGTCACTTTTGCTCTACCCTGACGCCAGCCGTCTTTCGCGCTTTAATTCTGATCAAGCCTCTTGTGCCAACGGCTTTTTTTTTTCCCTTGCAAGCTCGTGCTCGGCAGATGCTTGTTCATCAAATAAGCCGGCGGCCTGGCAGTAGCCGAGAAGCCAGACATCGCGCCGGCTCACAAAACGCGCCGTCCTCGCTCCCGTCGCGAAGGGAAACGACCCGATGAAAATCCCCTGTCAAAGCACCTTCTCTACTCGCTAATGAAGTCTGGGGAAACAAAATTGCATGAGTCGGGTCAGGCATTCCTTGAAGAGATGATGGGAGCAACGGAACGCTCTCGATAGTTCTACTTGTAGTGAAGGAAGTGCAGCACAGACAGGATAGTAATACCATACACGAGGCGATTGAGATAAATCAAGCAGTTCCTTACAGTGACTCTAAGGTAAAGAAGCAAATAGCATGTTCTAGAGCAAAAATGTCACAGCAAGCACGTGGCGAAGACAACTAGAGTCAGCACCGCCACAATAGCTAGCCACACATGACGCACGAAATCCTCCGTACAAAAGGTCAACGCCACAACCATCCATAACATCCACTTTCCTAAACCACACATATCGTCTTCCATCTCTGACAATCTATTCTCAAAATTATCTTCAAGCAAGAATCCAGAACATCGACAAACATGGGTCTCCCTCAACAAACCACCACAAATCCCACGGAGAAGCCTTCCACTTCGGAGACCACTACCTCCGATGCTGTTCAAGCATCAGACGTCAGCAATCAGACTAGCTCGCTAGGTGCGACCGATCCCACGCAACTTGCTGGTGGTGCTATGGGAGGTTCTCACGGAAGTGCCGAGGAAGCTGCCGACAAGCTCTACGAGGAGAGAATGGAGGTAAGTCACATACTTAGTTATTGTGGTTAGTGAGTCATGGATGCTAATTGCGCTGTAGGAGGAATATGCTAAGCGCGAGGGCGGCGCATAGATGCCATCTCTCAACGTGAACCTTAGTTGGGATGGAAAGAAGAAGGAGCTTTGTATTCTGGTGGGGAAAATCGAATCAGGGATATAGGCTTTGTTTCTATGTAAGATTAGTCAGTTAATGATACCACAAGTAATGTTGTACCAGGAGACTTTTTCCAAGGGCCGTTGAAAATGTAGTTTGTGATCTAATCTATCTACCAGCTTCGAGCACTCTCTGCAAAGAACTCAGGATCTGCTTGTTACCGTACCTCCTATCTCCAGCCACACCAGCAGCCTTGATGACAAGAGGATACAATAGCCCAAGATGTAAATTCTGACCTCTGGCAGTCTGACCTTGAGTGGTTGCTAACGCATCTGGCTCACATCGCAACTTTTCCATCTCTTCCAAGCAGAATTGAAGTTCCTCTACCTGCGAAAGCGGTTGAGGCATCGAACCTCGTAAAGGCTGATCAGCAATGTAAGCTTTGAGTGGCAATGCAAAACGCAGAATCAAGTACGGCGCAGCTGCCTGTGCAAGCTTGACTCGGTGATTGTCTGTTTCTGCTACTAATGAGACCAGTTCCGAGAAACACAGGTAGGCCATATCTTCTCTCAAACTTGGTTCTGGGTCACGAACTCTGCCGATACGCAAATTGTGGAGATTGACGAGAGGATCTTGGGGAATATCGCCACGTTCGGCAGCGTGGATTATAGAGGCGTGAAAGAGTGAGGTTGCATATCTTTGACGGACATTGTCTGGAACGTCTGATGATGCAAGAGCAGAAGTCATCATGTCTCTCAATCGTCTCAGGCTTTGACAGTCAGAGTCTTCGTCCTTCTCAATGGTCTCCAGACTGGGTTGTGCTGACGCCTTGGCAAAGTCTGCGTTCATCACAGCGCACGCGATATCGACGATAGCCGCCCAAACACGGTCCTTGATATTTTGTGTTAGATCGAGCTCTTCCATCTGTTTGAGCGTTTTCTCGACCATTGTAAGTGCTGCAGATGTTGCTTTTTGCCATGGTGCCGGCAACTTGCCATTTTGTTTCCATTCGTACTTCAGTGTGATTGGGATGGCTAGACTCTCGAGCCCTGAAGCCACCGAGCCAGACTGAAGCATATCAGGTCTGGCTAACGAGGCCGTGGTAAGTTGCACCAGCCAATCGATACTGAGCTTCGACAAGGCGACAAAAGTCAGTCCTGTCTTTGGCTTGGAATTCTGTGGTGAATTGAATGGAAGAGATATAAGCTCAGAAGCCGTGTTGACCAGTAAAGAATGGACCAATTCAATATTGCCATGAAGCGCTTGCAGGTTTTCCAGGACTTTCTGCTGTAGAGGAGTCGGTGTGCTGACATCAACTCCATAAGCTGCACCACTAGATGATCGGATGCAATCGACCATATTCCTGGCGAGTTTAATAATTTGATCCGTCGTGGCACTCTTCGCAATCAAGGAGTATAGTTCTCCTCCGCAAGCGACATACGCAAGGAAAGCATCCTGTTCAGCGTCTTGACCTTTGACATCGGTAGAGGAGTCGGGAATGGTCGATGACCAAAGTGAGACCACTTGTTGGGTGGCCGAAGCTAATTTCGTGTCATTCATGTTGAATACTTTGAGCAGGTCGTCGAGTCCACCGTAGACAGCCGTGTTGATAGCAGATGAATGATAGGTCAGATAACTCTGCATGATCTCCATGAATTCCGTCCACAATCTTTCAAAAGAGCCCGATGAGGTCAAGCATGAGAACTGTCCAGTAAGGAGCGAAGCGATTTCAGCAATGAGAGCGTTAGTAGTCGTGTCCAAAGCAACTATCTCGCCTGACGATACCTTCTCGGACCTGATTGTTGTTTGCTTTTCCACGTTTTCGCGTAATATTCTGTACAAAAGTGTTTCTGTCGCCAGTTGCCATGCTGGAACGGAGAAGTCAGTGCTGTGGTTGCTAAAGATTCTCATCAGCGTTTGGAAGGCACTGTTGCGAACTTCTGATCGTGGATCAGAAATGGTGTCGGCGAGTCGGTATAGTAACAAGACCCATTGCGCAGGTCGAGATTCTTTACTCTTTGCGGCGATTCGTCTATGCCCTAGGACCAAGCGTTCCTCTGATAGACTCGACACCAGTTCGTTCAGTCCAGGAATAACATCTTGCTTAACAAGGAAATCTGACACGTCCCAAAAGAGTGAGATCGTCTAAGTTTGATTAGCTTAATTTTCGTATACATGTATACATCCATTCAGAAGCACTTACCGTCAACGAGATGTTCACGTCAGCATCTTGGGAAGCAAAATGATACAATATCTCGACAAGAGGGCTGATGCATGTCTCAGGCAGTGGTGCAAGAAAATCGGAACAGATCAGTTGCATCACTCCAAATGCAGAACGACCTAAGTGCGGAGCAATGAAATGGCTCGACAGCTTTAGCCAACCATCCTCGCCTTCGTTGATGGCATTGTCACTTGGGTCAGCTTCATCAAAGACACCACCAAGGATGGCGAGGATGATGTCCCAACCAGCCAATAGTGCTTCACCAGACTTTTCTAGTATAGCCTTGACCGTCTCAAGGACTTTATTGTGTATTTCGATGTCGAGGTTCGTAAGATCGTCACCCTGCTCATATAGCTGACGAACAAGCGCATGCAAAGAGGAAATTACCATCTTTTGCGCGATTGGCGCATCTTCGCTGTCTTCAAAAGTGCTTGCCCCAGCCACAGCCACAGCACAACGTGTCAGAATATCGGCTGCGAGACGACGAGCATCATCGGGCACACTCGCAGTAATACTCAGGTCGATTAAACGTTCGACCAAAACCTTCCAGCCGCTATCAGATGAAGCATAGCTGACGAAACGAGGTGTATTCAGGTCCGCGAGTTCGCCGATCCTTGTCAGTACGAACAGGTAGTCTTGTGCCGATAGGGCGATATCTGTGCTGATGCCTGGTAGACTCGAGATCCTTCGTACATGAGATTTCTGCTTGTCGTGAGTAGGCAACGATATGTTTTGCGCCTTACCGTCGAGTAGCCCACACAGTGTCGTAAGCACATGGAGGAACGCATCGTTGGGGTAGTCAGCAGTACTCTCGAAAAGTCTTGTCACGGCGCCTTCGACAGCTGCAATTTCCGAGTCGAGGCCTGAAGACTTGGAGTCCCGGCTTCCTTGAGAAGCGTTTAGCACAACTCCAGCTTGAAGCAGAGTCTCGAATATGATTTTGAAGGATGTTTCCAAAGTCGGCCCAATTGCAATGGCAACGTTCAGCAACGCTCTCAGGCAGAGCAAGTTTCTCGTCGATAATGCAGGCTTTGAGGAAGGATCGTGCGAAACTCTTCTCGACTTCTCATTAGCCGACATTTGATTTGTAAAACTCTCGACACTGAGGAGACCTTTGGGGTTAGAGTATATTCCGGGGTTCTCTGCATTAGGCGATGAGACCACTGAGATGCTGGAAGTGACCAGACTAGGAGGTACAGCAGCCTTTCCCAAAGTTGTCAAGAATGCATCCCTCGCTGTTGACAATCTCAACAGCCCTGAAACTTGGACAAATCTCTGGAACGATCTGATGAGGGCACGATAATAATCATTATCGAGGGCCGCATTGAGGAAAGTCGAATAGGTGGCAAGTAGTGCAGGCCAGCACTCGTCAACGAGGCTTGCAATACCTCTGACACGATTCGATTCAGAACCCTCACCCGAAGAGAGTGGATTGAGAGGTACAGTGCGTGAGCGATAGGATTGCGATCTCTTCTTTCTCCCTCGTGCCTTTTGCGGACTCTCAACTTGATGTTCGTCTTCTTCTTCACCGTCATGTTCACGATGATATTTTTGCCGGTTTCCATCGTGCTGTACTGTCAAAGGAAGCACGACTTTGGCAAGGTTTTCAGATAAGCCGTTGAGACATTCCAACACAAGGCTGTAGACGTATGTGTCTGGTAGTGAAGGAGAGTCAATTTTGTCAAGCTGTTCAAGACATGGATTCTTCGGTAAGCTCCATCGAGTGCTGATACCAGGGGTATTGAACTCTGAAGCGCTGACAGTAGCCCCAATGACCCCAGCGACTCCTCCGGCCGCTTCTGCAGCTGCTTCCTCAGCGATTGCTTCCCTGGTTGAACCTGTCGGATGTGATGAGTGTTGACCTAAACCAATAAGAGCAGGCTTCTCCGTAGATAGCCTAACAAATGAGGCAATGTTGTCCCGCACAATGGGCTTCTTTCCGTCTTGGGCATCGTACTGAAGATAGACTTGTACAGCAAGTCCAGGTTCGGTATATATGATTCTGAAAACTTCCATGCACATGGCACGTTTCCAGGACGTGGCAGCTTCCGAATCGATCATGTGCGTGAGGAGGCCAAGGACAACCTCACATTCATCCGGCATGGCCCGAAGATGCTGACGAATAATGAAGGAAGCCACTCGAAGCGCACGAAGTGTGACACCAAAGACAGGGCGCTCAGAGATCATCCGAATGAGAAGCGGCATTACCATAGTGCGGAGAATAGCTGTCTGCTCTTGATGAGCAGCGAAAATCTTAGGATGGCTGCCCAGGCAAGCGCCTATGAGCTCAAGCCCGGAAGCCACCGAAAGTGCTTCGAATCGTACAAACTTTGTACGTTGCCCATCAATTGCCAAGCATATATCCATGAAGACGCGATAGGCATCATGTGCCGCTTCCTTCAAAGGGATGGGTTCGCTATCTCCCGGAACCTCTACGACAACGGGTATATCAGTGGTATTGTGATCTTCAGTCGAAACTCTGTCAAACACGGAGACGACAAGTTGTTGCAAAGTCGCGGCGGCAACACCACTGACGGTAGGAGTTTTGACGTTCTGGAGAACAGCGCAGACCTGTAAGGCAGCCGCCAGGTGTTCGCCCTTTAAATCATCCGCGTAGTTTTGGGCAAGAGCGGGAAGAGCCTGAAGGACCTTGAGTTGGATATCGAGGCTCAGAGAAGTACATGCATTAAAGGCATCTAGAACATCTTTCAAGCGAGATTTTGGTAGACCTCGGATGTTGACGAGACGCTGAAGACAGACAGCAGCACTGCTAGCATACTTTACATTGCGAGTATTGCATGCTAGCAAGAGCGGATCGATAAAATTCGGTCGCCGACTTAAATCTCTTCTTTGTTAGCTTGTTGCAAAAATAGTAACTAAATAGGAAACACACCCCCAGCAAGTTGTTGCTCCGACGTAGATGGAAGTGATTTGAGATCTTGCAACGATTTCTCTGCGGCCTGAAAGCACAATTTAGGACCAGAAATAGACAGGATGATGGTAGCACCATTGACGTACAGTACGAATCTCTGGGTTCTTTCTCTTGGCCTCCTGAGCGAGGCTAGTCAACTCGACCTGGAGAGCCTGTCCGCTCATGGCTCACGTTCAACCTCTTAGAGAGCAGCAAGCATTTCACAAGGGAACGTTGCGAACGTCGAATTAGGCAAGCACCACAAATAATTGGATACTATCAGAGAACAGAATAATATCAAGATATAGAATTGGCCAAAGGGGGTTGGTGGAGGACACGAGGCGTAGTGAGACTTTGATATCCCAGCAAACACGTATCAGCCCTATGGGGATCTCGGTCGGGCAGCCGCTGCCGACGTCGCCGGTGTGACGACGATGGAGGATGGACGAGTGTTTACTCCAACACTCGAATAATCTACATCTGCTACTCGAATATATCAGACCCAACTATACCAAACACTCAACTCTGCAAATTACCACCAAAACAACCACGAGCGCGAGTCTGAAAGAACAAATACGATGGCCAAGGTTCCACGTAACTTCCGCCTCTTGGAGGAGCTCGAGAAGGGCGAGAAGGGTCTCGGTGCTGGTAGGCCTTACATTCTCGAGAAACACGTCCGTATCGTCACTGACGAAGTGAGGTAGAGGCCTGCTCATATGGCTTGGATGAGGGCGACGACCTCCTCATGACCAACTGGAACGGCACCATCCTCGGCCCCCCTCACGTACGTACTTGATCTCTGCCTCCTCGAATCTGCTGAACAATGTTGACGAAAGAATGCAGAGCGTACACGAGAACCGCATCTACAGCTTGAAGATTCGCTGTGGAGAAAACTACCCTGACAGCCCACCCGATGTCACTTTCATCTCCAAGGTGAACCTACCTGGTGTTGATCAAAAGAACGGCAAGGTGTGTTGCTCGGAGGATGTCACATGCCATGAGCGGACAGTGCTGAGACAATAACCCAGGTCGATCTTTCCAAGATTCCTAGCCTGAGCCAGTGGAAGCGCGATTTTACCATGGAGACCATCTTGATCGAGATTAGAAGGTGAGCTACCTCGAAAAGTCACTGAAGGCCCATCATATGCTGAAAGCGTCCGCAGATACATGGCTGCTCCTGCGCACAAGAAGTTGCCCCAGCCAGCCGAGGGTACCAACTTCTAGAGACATGCATTCACCACGATGCTCCCTCGACAAGATTCGACTACAAAGGTCATGATACATCGAGGAACGACATGACGCTCGTACACAAACATACATGAACGCTCTCCTGTCTCAGATATTTACTGGCATAGCATTGGCGCTGGGCGCTTCAGGCAAGGAAAGGATGGCATGGATCAGCCGATGAAGGCGACAAAGAGGAGGCAATATGATTGTGATCACTGGAGAAGAGGGGATTGTCACACCGCTTCACAGAGGGGCACAAGAAGCCATATGAGACTTGTGTATTTTGGCCATTCCTCATGCACCATTCATCAAAGGGCTGTCGTCATGAGAACGTAGTCGTGCGTCGAGTAGAGATAGTCGAATTCAATAGTCACCTGAAGCTTTCCAAATGGGAGACTGTCAATGCTTTGGCTAAAAAGTCCATTAAGCTCTTTGACAAGGCAACGTAGTCTGGACTGTCATCCTTTGGACTATGATGCTTTTGGACAATTCCTTGATAGATCAAGAGCATGTCAGCCACCAGCAGCCTAATGTTGCAGAGAGGTAAGTGACGGATGAGATGATCAATCAATGAATTGGTAGACGTCAAGATACAGGACTGTGCCCCACCATCGGTTGAAAGCGGTGGTTGAGAGGGTGTCGGTTGATCACAAACAAGCCTACTACCACATCGGGACGGAACTGTCACATCTCAGGGTCCTAGCACGGGTCAGGTACAGAAACGTGCAGCAGCTTTCATCTCTCACAGAAATGGCAGAAATTTCTCCAGACCTTCTGGAGGGGTGGGCGGTGAAGATCCGTCTCGCGGCATTTGGGAAATCAAAGGGAAAGGCAGAGTCGTAGTAGAAAGGGTGGGGCCACTTTTTTGTTGGTGGTTGATTTGTGCTGGCCCAGCTACCGATCTGCCTCCACTACTAGTAGCTATTACTGTCCTCCCCTCACCCTCTTTCCTCTTCCTTCCTTCCTTCCCATCCTCTCTCCTCATTCTATCTTCTACCTCTCCTCCTTCCCCATATACCCTTTTTTTTTCTCACACCGCAAATATGAGCGCCCCCGCCCAAAAGTTCAAGGTTGCCGACCTCAGCTTGGCCGCCTTCGGTCGTCGCGAGATTGAGCTCGCCGAGCATGAGATGCCCGGTCTTATGGCCACCCGTGAGAAGTACGCTCAGGAGCAGCCCCTCAAGGGTGCCCGCATCGCTGGTTGCTTGCACATGAGTATGTCACCCTAGTAATTGACGCCGCAGAGCGACAAGAAACATCATAAAGTAAAGAAGAAGAAAAAAGCTAACAAATACCTCCCCAACAGCCATCCAGACCGCTGTCCTCATCGAGACCCTCAAGGCCCTCGGTGCCGAGCTCACCTGGACCTCTTGCAACATCTTCTCCACCCAGGACCACGCCGCCGCCGCCATTGCCGCCGGTGGAACCCCCGTCTTCGCCTGGAAGGGTGAGACCGAGGAGGAGTACCAGTGGTGTCTCGAGCAGCAGCTCAACGCCTTCCCCTCTGGCAAGTCGCTCAACTTGATCCTTGACGACGGTGGTGACCTCACTGCTCTCGTTCACCAGAAGTACCCCGAGATGCTCAAGGACTGCTACGGTGTCTCTGAGGAGACCACCACCGGTGTCCACCACCTCTACAGAATGCTCAAGAACAAGGACCACGG
Organism: Dothideomycetes sp. NU30; assembly: GCA_026013035.2. Lineage (NCBI taxonomy): Eukaryota > Fungi > Ascomycota > Dothideomycetes > Dothideomycetes sp. NU30. The sequence continues at coordinate 209,663 of BSBH01000037.1, forward strand.
TCTCCTTGTCCCCGCCATCAACGTCAACGACTCCGTCACCAAGTCCAAGTTCGACAACCTTTACGGCTGCCGTGAGTCCCTCGTCGACGGTATCAAGCGTGCCACCGACGTCATGATCGCTGGTAAGGTCGCTGTCGTCGCTGGTTTCGGTGATGTCGGCAAGGGTTGCGCCCAGGCCCTTCACGCCATGGGTGCCCGTGTCATTGTCACTGAGGTCGACCCCATCAACGCCCTCCAGGCCGCCGTTTCCGGCTACCAGGTCACCACCATGGAGGAGGCCGCTCCTGTCGGTCAAATTTTCGTCACCACCACCGGCTGCCGTGACATCCTCGTCGGCAAGCACTTCGAGGCCATGCCCGAGAACGCCATTGTCTGCAACATTGGTCACTTCGACATTGAGATCGACGTTGCCTGGCTCAAGAAGAACGCCACCTCTGTGCAAAACATCAAGCCCCAGGTCGACCGTTTCCTCATGCCTTCCGGCCGTCACATCATCCTCCTCGCCGAGGGCCGTCTCGTCAACTTGGGCTGTGCCACCGGTCACTCCTCTTTCGTCATGTCTTGCTCCTTCACCAACCAGGTCCTCGCTCAGATCATGCTGTTCAAGGCTGGTGACGAGGCCTTCGGCAAGAAGTACGTCGAGTTCGCTCGCGCTGGCGAGGGCGAGGGTGCCGGTGAGCTCAAGAACGGCAAGATGCCCGTCGGTGTCTACGTTCTTCCCAAGATTCTCGATGAGCAGGTCGCTCTTCTTCACCTTGACCACGTCAACGCCAAGCTCTCCAAGCTCACCGAGGTCCAGGCCGAGTACCTTGGTCTCCCCGTCGAGGGTCCCTTCAAGAGCGACATGTACAGATACTAGAGTTCTTGCATCTCTTGTCTTCTGAACATCGTTCTTCCATTTTCTTTCAGTTCTTCTTTAATCACTTTTTTGTTATAAGACTCTGCATGGCATGAGAAAAAGGGACGAAGGCACGCAGCATGAAGGTGGTGTTTACACTTTAACATTCACACACCAAAAAAAAGTGCTGCTTTATGATTCAACATGTGCAACAATGATACCAGGCGGTTTGGGACAAAACAACTTACAAAAGGGAATTGATCAACCAATTTTCATACTCGTATGTAACCTTCAACGGCATACGAGGAACGCAAGGTGTCTGGCGTTTTATCAAATACAAAAGACCAACAACTTTTCAGATCTGTTCAAAGGTTTACTTTGCCTTGTTCAATTCTCTGTGAACTGCTTCCCTGATCTCTGCTTCTTTTGTGAAAATCATTCTGACTGCTCTCTATGGCTCTTTACGTCGTAGCATCAACAAGATTGTTGCAATTCTTTGCTATCTGTAGTTCTCCATCACTTTGGTGGAATTGAAGAGTAACCTCCCCTTGTCGTCGCCATGCTCATCCTGTCATCCACATCCATCCATGATTTGTGGTTGTGCTCATTACTAATTTTGTTTTTCCACTATCATCAAGTCCATTCTTCCATCCTCCACTCTCGTCCATGCCCCTCGTGAATAAGTATCGCCGAACTCCCATTATCCTGGATTCGCCCCGTGTCCAGCATCAACTTCAGCTCCCACTCCAGAACCTCGTCATCCAGTCTCATTGTTGCTCCTCTCCATCCTTCTCCCTCCTCAAAACTTTTGTAACCCGCAAAACAGCAAAGAAAACAAGAAGAAACAGAAAGAAAAAGGGGGGGGGGGGGGGGGGGTAAAAAAAAAAAAAAAATAATAAAAAAAAAAAAAAAAAAAATACACAGCAAAGAGATA